>CM062291.1:74338336-74853252 GCA_031216915.1 Pictodentalium vernedei
ACACACCAATAGTCAATTGTATTTTTAGGCCCATTAATTCATTAAATCGCCCTTCTTTTCTCCTTGCAAGATTACAGTACAATGCCTCGAAAGTTATTAAAACAATATATTTTTTAAAGGCTGCTTATTTTCAGAGGTTGCATCATTTCCGAGTGCAACTTTTCAATTTCAAGGCGGGTAACTCTAATTTGAATATTTAACAGTCTTATAACATACACCAAATGAAGATTCGGACTGTTGAGGACCAAGCATGACCTATTTGAAATACCGGGACGGTGCCTATTAATAAAAATACGACGTTGCCTCAGGACTACTATACGTGTATATTTTTATGGACCGTATATCTAGAAATAAATTTTAAGAAACTTTTTAACTATAATACCGAGCGTCTATTATTTCAGCTACATCTCCCGTGCGTGTCTTCAATGGAAGCATCTCTTGATAATGTAATGGAAATATTTGATCAGCCGGGACTTGTGTCATCGCAGTGGAGACGAATCAGGTTTACCCTCACCCCCTCCCCCCAAGTCGGTCAACTTCGCAACGACCCAGTCGCCCCTGCCTACGAAATTTACAATGGAAACAACCCTCGCTTGTCTCCCCCTCAACGAAACGACTGTCCGTCAGTTCGTCTTCGGATACATGCCGTTTTCTTAGAGGATTATCGACTAGTGTGTTACCGCGGAAGGTCGTGATGGGTGTTGAGAGGTTTATGCCACAACTAATAGTTGATATACACCCGTTGATAAAAATTCGTATGTTACCGTCATTGGGCGCCTAGCATCCGTTTTTTTTCTCCCGTAACGGACTCTACGGCAGTATTTAACAAATTGTTTTATGTTTGTTAGTAAGGATGGAGACTGGTTTCAATTGGGCATCGTTCCTTTTTAATTGTTGGTATTAGATTTTATACCGTCTATTCGCCCTCAGTTGCCTCAGTTTATCTTCAGCGATTTTCAGTAGATTGTTTGCTGCTGTGAGCCATCATGGGCACGGTACACGTCCATGCCACCACTGTTAGTGGTTATAGGCCTACAACCGAGGTTAGATTCCTACTGACATCACTGTGGAACGTCCTTGGGTCCCTATACCCTCAACGGCCTTACAGTGGTAACCATTTCATTGTTTTCATGTTTGTCAATTGCGACGAGTTTCTTTTCATTAGGGGTCATCATTCCAATTGAGGTTCCCATTTTATATTTTTAACATTGTCTTCGTCTTTCATTTACTGTTCGTGGGTTTATCTGTTGTGATTATTATTGCGATGTTTGCCGAGGTGATCCATTGTTGGTAGGGGATAATCCACGCAACTGCTATTAGTTCATTATACAACATTAGATTTGGGTCCTGCAGTAGGTATCGTCATTCAGAGCCTCAGTGCCCATTTTATCATACTTTGGGAGATTTCCTTGGTTATTTTCGTGTTTGGCAATTACGATGAGTTTGCTTTCAAGAGGACTCCTTGTTACTCAGGCTTTGCCATGTTTTCGTGTCTCTCCATTACGGTGAGTGTGAGCCTGCTTTCAAATGGGTTGGTGGTGTCGTATCATTTAAGTTTTACGTTTCAAATTTGAAACAGTCTGTACGCCTTCACTTCATCTTGTGGTGGGTGGTTATAGGAAATCATTTTCTATGGAGTTGTTTTGCGCGGAGAGTCATGGTAGATAGGTGGTGGTAGTGTGGGGGGTCGGGGCATCTTTACCACACAGTTATTGGTTTGGTGAATCACCATGGAACGTCACAGTCTCCTATTTTCCATGGTTTTATCACGTCTTGACCACAATTTTTAATGTTTGTCGTTCAAATTGTGCGTGTATTTAAGAGGGAAACTGTTTCATTTCACTTTTAGGTTTTAAATTCGAAGTTTTGTTCACCATTCGATGGGCATTCATTGCCGCGACAGGGTGGCTATATCGCAGTCGATTTAGGGATTTTATTTGATGTTTTTAGAGCGCGTTTTAATCATTTCAATATTTGCTCATTTGTGAAGTCGTTTGATAAATTCATTAAACGTGACCGCATGCAACACACAGGGAATATGGTTTGCACCGCAGTAGTTTGAGAATGTTTGTTTTACACAGTCGTTGGTAAGATGGAACCATGCCGCTATAAACGTCATAAATGGAAGCCTTGTGTGGTCTGGGGTGTCTTTCTTGAGTCCTAAGGATTTTCCTCGAAAACATATTTCCAACAGATTTATGCGTCTACAAGCTCTAGAGGCAGTAAGAGTTCCATTTTTATTGACTTTCATTTTCCGAGGTCACAACAAGAAATTTTGCTTCGTCACAAGGTTGAAATCTTTCATTAGACAGCTGAACGCTAATTTCTGAAAGATACTTCATTTCCAAGGTTTTGCTCTGGAGTTCCCCCAGTGCGTGATTATAAATACAGCATTTATGAGAACCTACGCGTGGTGATCCCTTTATTCACACACTAACGTTTAAGTGCCTTTAACAATTCAGGATAAGAGATTGCAGCTAAATGAAATCATGAGCAAGGGAAGCGTTTACATGTACAATTTACTGGTTTAGGAAAACTGAAAAGACAATTTTCGTCAATTTTTGTCGATGTTACCCCTTACCAACATGCGTCAAAAACTTGAAAAAAAATTTTGGTCCATTTTACAACGGAAATAAGTTCTTTATATAAGATTATTTTGTTTTCATATTTCATTCTAGTGGTGAAATCGCTCGTTAGGACTGAATAAATGAACACGACAGTAATAACACGACACATATGTACAATTAGGGCCTATAAGCACGCAAATACACACATGCATATACACAAAAAACAAACATGCAGGGGAATCGAGTCTTCTTGGTCACCTAGTTACAGTCAAGTGTTGAAAGCATTGTGAGCGTTCGCAGTTGCACGCAGTTACTTGTACCCTTCCATCCATAACCATTAGCCTACCCATATCCATCCTCATTAATAGATAGATGGTCGAAGTATCGACTACTTTACTTTCTTTGTAGAGAGTTGACATTGTATAAAATGCCTGTTTTGTGAATTTCAGCAAAATGCTTATGAGAAATGAATACTTGCTGGGGTGAGGGTGTCTTTTATGTGGAACAGACTTTGAAACAACGCTTTTTTCTATATTTGATTTTAGCTGGGCTAATATACTCTCTCTTTTCAAACACTTCACTCGAACAGACGAATATTATTTCTTCGTTACAGACGTGTTCAAGGTCAGTGGTAAGAACAGAGTAAAGGCGGGGGATCCGAAAAGACTACCACATCAAAGAGATTGTTTTTGTTTGGTTTACTTATGGCTTGAAGCGCGTTTTATGGGTTTTGTTCTATTGATGCTAATAGCATATTTTGGGCAATTTGATGAAACAGGAAATTCCGTTCATGCATACTGGAGGGGGGGGGGGGGGGGTAAATGTTGATGGATTTCAAGAGGAGGTTTCTGCGGGGATTGTAGGGAGGGAAAGACAGATATTTCTACAGACGTGCATAGACATGTATCCTGATGAGTTGGAGGTGGGTTATAAGTTGTGGATACGCGTTCTCTGCCCACCAAGCATATTACGGTAAAGTTTGAGTTCTAATGGATCTGTTTTCACTTATAGGGTGGTCCGTTCACCCAAAAGATCGTTACCAGTGGTCATTTAGAGTTTAGGTAAGTCCGTTTTGCAACAATTCATTTTTTTCCAAAAAAATAAAGTTAGGATGGCGCAGAATTGGAGGTGTTCAGATCATAAATAGCAGACTGAATTGATTGACACCCTGGTCCCAAACTCTAGCAATAATAGTTAGTGCTTCAGTGTTGTATTTATTGACATTTGACTATGGTTTATTACTACAAGGTGTGTTCCATAAATCGGGGAGCTCTCGTAATGTTAGAAGAGCCGATGTGTGTAATGTATGGATGATTCTTTACTCCAGAAAAATGCTGCCACAGATTCAGAATGGTTTGATAGATTGGATAAGAATATGGACAGGGCTAAAAATTGAGTGAGCGTAAGGTAAAAATTCACAAATTTTCGAAATTGAGCTTTTTTATAAGAATGCTTTTGGGGGAGGAAAAATGCCTATTTTTGTAGTCGATGGGTACTAGGTTTTCGCTCAGAAAATCAACATATTTCATTCATTCTAACTTGAGATATTTGGGCTTAAAGTTTGGCCCTTGGCGATCACTTTTCGTAACCAAATAAGCATCAATCCCCATTGTATTGTTACTATTTATAGTAACTTTGTATCTCACGGAAAATGTTGCACTGGACAGGCTAAGTGAACAGATCTAAAAAAAATCGTCTGCAAAATCCTTATGTTGACTAATATAGGCCCTACTGTAACTTATATATATATTATTTATGTAGTTGGGCAATCTTTGTTTCTATTAAACTAGTGTCTTTCCCGCGTGTCTCCCAAGCTGCTCTTGAATTGACATTATCGTCTCCTCTGTAAAGAGAAAGAGAGAGGTGTTAAAATGTATTTTTGTCTGTTTTTATTTTGTCGCTTGTAAATGAATAGACCAATGGCTCAGTAAGATAGAGCGTGAGTTCATTGTACGAATGTACGCAACTACAGAGTTGTGGGTTCGAAATCTGTTGCTGCTTGTTTTTAGTCGTTGCCCAAAGATATAAATTTTTCGCTGTGTTTTTGTTGTTATCTTTATATTTTGTGTAAATCTTCGCAAATTCGGGAGTCGCTTGTTAGGATAATCCGCAATCCATAGATTCTAATGAAAATGTTGAAAAACAACCAATTGCCCAAACAAGACAGACACGTTTTGTATTTTGGATAGGTAGGACCAGGCGCTGTTCTGACGCTGCACCGTTTTATGCCAAATATAATGCTTTCCTTGAACATAACAATTTGGAATATTTACTACTGCATTTAATAAATAAATCATGTAACGATCTGAAAGAAAAATGTTTAACGACACTGTTTTATCACTATCACAAACAGCGCTTTCTCTCATAGATGTTTTTTTCTTTTTGCAAACAGATATCTCAGACAGATATTAATTCCGAGAAAACATTAGCGCAAATTTGAAAACAGGCATGGAATATCTTCACACTGGTAGCAAAAGGTGAATGAATCCACTTGTTTGAGTGATTGATTTTTAAAAACCAGGATGCATCCAGGTGCCGCCTATTAAGAGAGGTCGGATGCTGTGCATGTGATTAGCCGTCGGCTCTACCTTGAGGATGGAAGTACATCGATAAGAGCGTTGGGGTGGGGTGGGGGGGGGGGGTGGCTAGGCCTTATAACTTTTCCAGTCGGTACATTTTCGTCAGGATTGGAGTCCAAAGATGTCGAATCGCTCATGGTAACAATCATTACCTTATTGAAAGACTACATTTGATCGTTGGGCGTGTCCCACACCCACAGTTTGTCATTAGTTATAACTTATTAAATTACTTCCCAAAGGCGACCATTATATGAAAAGAAATATGATCGCACCACTCTAATTTTGGCATTCAAATATCTTTGTCAAGTATAGACCTTCAGACAACTTTTCCTGTCATGCAACAAATAAGAGATAGGAACTAATAGGAGTAGAAGTAGAGGTCACGCGCACATTCTTTCCGGGAATTTCCCAAGAAAAACACACCAATAGTCAATTGTATTTTTAGGCCCATTAATTCATTAAATCGCCCTTCTTTTCTCCTTGCAAGATTACAGTACAATGCCTCGAAAGTTATTAAAACAATATATTTTTTAAAGGCTGCTTATTTTCAGAGGTTGCATCATTTCCGAGTGCAACTTTTCAATTTCAAGGCGGGTAACTCTAATTTGAATATTTAACAGTCTTATAACATACACCAAATGAAGATTCGGACTGTTGAGGACCAAGCATGACCTATTTGAAATACCGGGACGGTGCCTATTAATAAAAATACGACGTTGCCTCAGGACTACTATACGTGTATATTTTTATGGACCGTATATCTAGAAATAAATTTTAAGAAACTTTTTAACTATAATACCGAGCGTCTATTATTTCAGCTACATCTCCCGTGCGTGTCTTCAATGGAAGCATCTCTTGATAATGTAATGGAAATATTTGATCAGCCGGGACTTGTGTCATCGCAGTGGAGACGAATCAGGTTTACCCTCACCCCCTCCCCCAAGTCGGTCAACTTCGCAACGACCCAGTCGCCCCTGCCTACGAAATTTACAATGGAAACAACCCTCGCTTGTCTCCCCCTCAACGAAACGACTGTCCGTCAGTTCGTCTTCGGATACATGCCGTTTTCTTAGAGGATTATCGACTAGTGTGTTACCGCGGAAGGTCGTGATGGGTGTTGAGAGGTTTATGCCACAACTAATAGTTGATATACACCCGTTGATAAAAATTCGTATGTTACCGTCATTGGGCGCCTAGCATCCGTTTTTTTTCTCCCGTAACGGACTCTACGGCAGTATTTAACAAATTGTTTTATGTTTGTTAGTAAGGATGGAGACTGGTTTCAATTGGGCATCGTTCCTTTTTAATTGTTGGTATTAGATTTTATACCGTCTATTCGCCCTCAGTTGCCTCAGTTTATCTTCAGCGATTTTCAGTAGATTGTTTGCTGCTGTGAGCCATCATGGGCACGGTACACGTCCATGCCACCACTGTTAGTGGTTATAGGCCTACAACCGAGGTTAGATTCCTACTGACATCACTGTGGAACGTCCTTGGGTCCCTATACCCTCAACGGCCTTACAGTGGTAACCATTTCATTGTTTTCATGTTTGTCAATTGCGACGAGTTTCTTTTCATTAGGGGTCATCATTCCAATTGAGGTTCCCATTTTATATTTTTAACATTGTCTTCGTCTTTCATTTACTGTTCGTGGGTTTATCTGTTGTGATTATTATTGCGATGTTTGCCGAGGTGATCCATTGTTGGTAGGGGATAATCCACGCAACTGCTATTAGTTCATTATACAACATTAGATTTGGGTCCTGCAGTAGGTATCGTCATTCAGAGCCTCAGTGCCCATTTTATCATACTTTGGGAGATTTCCTTGGTTATTTTCGTGTTTGGCAATTACGATGAGTTTGCTTTCAAGAGGACTCCTTGTTACTCAGGCTTTGCCATGTTTTCGTGTCTCTCCATTACGGTGAGTGTGAGCCTGCTTTCAAATGGGTTGGTGGTGTCGTATCATTTAAGTTTTACGTTTCAAATTTGAAACAGTCTGTACGCCTTCACTTCATCTTGTGGTGGGTGGTTATAGGAAATCATTTTCTATGGAGTTGTTTTGCGCGGAGAGTCATGGTAGATAGGTGGTGGTAGTGTGGGGGGTCGGGGCATCTTTACCACACAGTTATTGGTTTGGTGAATCACCATGGAACGTCACAGTCTCCTATTTTCCATGGTTTTATCACGTCTTGACCACAATTTTTAATGTTTGTCGTTCAAATTGTGCGTGTATTTAAGAGGGAAACTGTTTCATTTCACTTTTAGGTTTTAAATTCGAAGTTTTGTTCACCATTCGATGGGCATTCATTGCCGCGACAGGGTGGCTATATCGCAGTCGATTTAGGGATTTTATTTGATGTTTTTAGAGCGCGTTTTAATCATTTCAATATTTGCTCATTTGTGAAGTCGTTTGATAAATTCATTAAACGTGACCGCATGCAACACACAGGGAATATGGTTTGCACCGCAGTAGTTTGAGAATGTTTGTTTTACACAGTCGTTGGTAAGATGGAACCATGCCGCTATAAACGTCATAAATGGAAGCCTTGTGTGGTCTGGGGTGTCTTTCTTGAGTCCTAAGGATTTTCCTCGAAAACATATTTCCAACAGATTTATGCGTCTACAAGCTCTAGAGGCAGTAAGAGTTCCATTTTTATTGACTTTCATTTTCCGAGGTCACAACAAGAAATTTTGCTTCGTCACAAGGTTGAAATCTTTCATTAGACAGCTGAACGCTAATTTCTGAAAGATACTTCATTTCCAAGGTTTTGCTCTGGAGTTCCCCCAGTGCGTGATTATAAATACAGCATTTATGAGAACCTACGCGTGGTGATCCCTTTATTCACACACTAACGTTTAAGTGCCTTTAACAATTCAGGATAAGAGATTGCAGCTAAATGAAATCATGAGCAAGGGAAGCGTTTACATGTACAATTTACTGGTTTAGGAAAACTGAAAAGACAATTTTCGTCAATTTTTGTCGATGTTACCCCTTACCAACATGCGTCAAAAACTTGAAAAAAAATTTTGGTCCATTTTACAACGGAAATAAGTTCTTTATATAAGATTATTTTGTTTTCATATTTCATTCTAGTGGTGAAATCGCTCGTTAGGACTGAATAAATGAACACGACAGTAATAACACGACACATATGTACAATTAGGGCCTATAAGCACGCAAATACACACATGCATATACACAAAAAACAAACATGCAGGGGAATCGAGTCTTCTTGGTCACCTAGTTACAGTCAAGTGTTGAAAGCATTGTGAGCGTTCGCAGTTGCACGCAGTTACTTGTACCCTTCCATCCATAACCATTAGCCTACCCATATCCATCCTCATTAATAGATAGATGGTCGAAGTATCGACTACTTTACTTTCTTTGTAGAGAGTTGACATTGTATAAAATGCCTGTTTTGTGAATTTCAGCAAAATGCTTATGAGAAATGAATACTTGCTGGGGTGAGGGTGTCTTTTATGTGGAACAGACTTTGAAACAACGCTTTTTTCTATATTTGATTTTAGCTGGGCTAATATACTCTCTCTTTTCAAACACTTCACTCGAACAGACGAATATTATTTCTTCGTTACAGACGTGTTCAAGGTCAGTGGTAAGAACAGAGTAAAGGCGGGGGATCCGAAAAGACTACCACATCAAAGAGATTGTTTTTGTTTGGTTTACTTATGGCTTGAAGCGCGTTTTATGGGTTTTGTTCTATTGATGCTAATAGCATATTTTGGGCAATTTGATGAAACAGGAAATTCCGTTCATGCATACTGGAGGGGGGGGGGGGGGTAAATGTTGATGGATTTCAAGAGGAGGTTTCTGCGGGGATTGTAGGGAGGGAAAGACAGATATTTCTACAGACGTGCATAGACATGTATCCTGATGAGTTGGAGGTGGGTTATAAGTTGTGGATACGCGTTCTCTGCCCACCAAGCATATTACGGTAAAGTTTGAGTTCTAATGGATCTGTTTTCACTTATAGGGTGGTCCGTTCACCCAAAAGATCGTTACCAGTGGTCATTTAGAGTTTAGGTAAGTCCGTTTTGCAACAATTCATTTTTTTCCAAAAAAATAAAGTTAGGATGGCGCAGAATTGGAGGTGTTCAGATCATAAATAGCAGACTGAATTGATTGACACCCTGGTCCCAAACTCTAGCAATAATAGTTAGTGCTTCAGTGTTGTATTTATTGACATTTGACTATGGTTTATTACTACAAGGTGTGTTCCATAAATCGGGGAGCTCTCGTAATGTTAGAAGAGCCGATGTGTGTAATGTATGGATGATTCTTTACTCCAGAAAAATGCTGCCACAGATTCAGAATGGTTTGATAGATTGGATAAGAATATGGACAGGGCTAAAAATTGAGTGAGCGTAAGGTAAAAATTCACAAATTTTCGAAATTGAGCTTTTTTATAAGAATGCTTTTGGGGGAGGAAAAATGCCTATTTTTGTAGTCGATGGGTACTAGGTTTTCGCTCAGAAAATCAACATATTTCATTCATTCTAACTTGAGATATTTGGGCTTAAAGTTTGGCCCTTGGCGATCACTTTTCGTAACCAAATAAGCATCAATCCCCATTGTATTGTTACTATTTATAGTAACTTTGTATCTCACGGAAAATGTTGCACTGGACAGGCTAAGTGAACAGATCTAAAAAAAATCGTCTGCAAAATCCTTATGTTGACTAATATAGGCCCTACTGTAACTTATATATATATTATTTATGTAGTTGGGCAATCTTTGTTTCTATTAAACTAGTGTCTTTCCCGCGTGTCTCCCAAGCTGCTCTTGAATTGACATTATCGTCTCCTCTGTAAAGAGAAAGAGAGAGGTGTTAAAATGTATTTTTGTCTGTTTTTATTTTGTCGCTTGTAAATGAATAGACCAATGGCTCAGTAAGATAGAGCGTGAGTTCATTGTACGAATGTACGCAACTACAGAGTTGTGGGTTCGAAATCTGTTGCTGCTTGTTTTTAGTCGTTGCCCAAAGATATAAATTTTTCGCTGTGTTTTTGTTGTTATCTTTATATTTTGTGTAAATCTTCGCAAATTCGGGAGTCGCTTGTTAGGATAATCCGCAATCCATAGATTCTAATGAAAATGTTGAAAAACAACCAATTGCCCAAACAAGACAGACACGTTTTGTATTTTGGATAGGTAGGACCAGGCGCTGTTCTGACGCTGCACCGTTTTATGCCAAATATAATGCTTTCCTTGAACATAACAATTTGGAATATTTACTACTGCATTTAATAAATAAATCATGTAACGATCTGAAAGAAAAATGTTTAACGACACTGTTTTATCACTATCACAAACAGCGCTTTCTCTCATAGATGTTTTTTTCTTTTTGCAAACAGATATCTCAGACAGATATTAATTCCGAGAAAACATTAGCGCAAATTTGAAAACAGGCATGGAATATCTTCACACTGGTAGCAAAAGGTGAATGAATCCACTTGTTTGAGTGATTGATTTTTAAAAACCAGGATGCATCCAGGTGCCGCCTATTAAGAGAGGTCGGATGCTGTGCATGTGATTAGCCGTCGGCTCTACCTTGAGGATGGAAGTACATCGATAAGAGCGTTGGGGTGGGGTGGGGGGGGTGGCTAGGCCTTATAACTTTTCCAGTCGGTACATTTTCGTCAGGATTGGAGTCCAAAGATGTCGAATCGCTCATGGTAACAATCATTACCTTATTGAAAGACTACATTTGATCGTTGGGCGTGTCCCACACCCACAGTTTGTCATTAGTTATAACTTATTAAATTACTTCCCAAAGGCGACCATTATATGAAAAGAAATATGATCGCACCACTCTAATTTTGGCATTCAAATATCTTTGTCAAGTATAGACCTTCAGACAACTTTTCCTGTCATGCAACAAATAAGAGATAGGAACTAATAGGAGTAGAAGTAGAGGTCACGCGCACATTCTTTCCGGGAATTTCCCAAGAAAAACACACCAATAGTCAATTGTATTTTTAGGCCCATTAATTCATTAAATCGCCCTTCTTTTCTCCTTGCAAGATTACAGTACAATGCCTCGAAAGTTATTAAAACAATATATTTTTTAAAGGCTGCTTATTTTCAGAGGTTGCATCATTTCCGAGTGCAACTTTTCAATTTCAAGGCGGGTAACTCTAATTTGAATATTTAACAGTCTTATAACATACACCAAATGAAGATTCGGACTGTTGAGGACCAAGCATGACCTATTTGAAATACCGGGACGGTGCCTATTAATAAAAATACGACGTTGCCTCAGGACTACTATACGTGTATATTTTTATGGACCGTATATCTAGAAATAAATTTTAAGAAACTTTTTAACTATAATACCGAGCGTCTATTATTTCAGCTACATCTCCCGTGCGTGTCTTCAATGGAAGCATCTCTTGATAATGTAATGGAAATATTTGATCAGCCGGGACTTGTGTCATCGCAGTGGAGACGAATCAGGTTTACCCTCACCCCCTCCCCCAAGTCGGTCAACTTCGCAACGACCCAGTCGCCCCTGCCTACGAAATTTACAATGGAAACAACCCTCGCTTGTCTCCCCCTCAACGAAACGACTGTCCGTCAGTTCGTCTTCGGATACATGCCGTTTTCTTAGAGGATTATCGACTAGTGTGTTACCGCGGAAGGTCGTGATGGGTGTTGAGAGGTTTATGCCACAACTAATAGTTGATATACACCCGTTGATAAAAATTCGTATGTTACCGTCATTGGGCGCCTAGCATCCGTTTTTTTTCTCCCGTAACGGACTCTACGGCAGTATTTAACAAATTGTTTTATGTTTGTTAGTAAGGATGGAGACTGGTTTCAATTGGGCATCGTTCCTTTTTAATTGTTGGTATTAGATTTTATACCGTCTATTCGCCCTCAGTTGCCTCAGTTTATCTTCAGCGATTTTCAGTAGATTGTTTGCTGCTGTGAGCCATCATGGGCACGGTACACGTCCATGCCACCACTGTTAGTGGTTATAGGCCTACAACCGAGGTTAGATTCCTACTGACATCACTGTGGAACGTCCTTGGGTCCCTATACCCTCAACGGCCTTACAGTGGTAACCATTTCATTGTTTTCATGTTTGTCAATTGCGACGAGTTTCTTTTCATTAGGGGTCATCATTCCAATTGAGGTTCCCATTTTATATTTTTAACATTGTCTTCGTCTTTCATTTACTGTTCGTGGGTTTATCTGTTGTGATTATTATTGCGATGTTTGCCGAGGTGATCCATTGTTGGTAGGGGATAATCCACGCAACTGCTATTAGTTCATTATACAACATTAGATTTGGGTCCTGCAGTAGGTATCGTCATTCAGAGCCTCAGTGCCCATTTTATCATACTTTGGGAGATTTCCTTGGTTATTTTCGTGTTTGGCAATTACGATGAGTTTGCTTTCAAGAGGACTCCTTGTTACTCAGGCTTTGCCATGTTTTCGTGTCTCTCCATTACGGTGAGTGTGAGCCTGCTTTCAAATGGGTTGGTGGTGTCGTATCATTTAAGTTTTACGTTTCAAATTTGAAACAGTCTGTACGCCTTCACTTCATCTTGTGGTGGGTGGTTATAGGAAATCATTTTCTATGGAGTTGTTTTGCGCGGAGAGTCATGGTAGATAGGTGGTGGTAGTGTGGGGGGTCGGGGCATCTTTACCACACAGTTATTGGTTTGGTGAATCACCATGGAACGTCACAGTCTCCTATTTTCCATGGTTTTATCACGTCTTGACCACAATTTTTAATGTTTGTCGTTCAAATTGTGCGTGTATTTAAGAGGGAAACTGTTTCATTTCACTTTTAGGTTTTAAATTCGAAGTTTTGTTCACCATTCGATGGGCATTCATTGCCGCGACAGGGTGGCTATATCGCAGTCGATTTAGGGATTTTATTTGATGTTTTTAGAGCGCGTTTTAATCATTTCAATATTTGCTCATTTGTGAAGTCGTTTGATAAATTCATTAAACGTGACCGCATGCAACACACAGGGAATATGGTTTGCACCGCAGTAGTTTGAGAATGTTTGTTTTACACAGTCGTTGGTAAGATGGAACCATGCCGCTATAAACGTCATAAATGGAAGCCTTGTGTGGTCTGGAGTGTCTTTCTTGAGTCCTAAGGATTTTCCTCGAAAACATATTTCCAACAGATTTATGCGTCTACAAGCTCTAGAGGCAGTAAGAGTTCCATTTTTATTGACTTTCATTTTCCGAGGTCACAACAAGAAATTTTGCTTCGTCACAAGGTTGAAATCTTTCATTAGACAGCTGAACGCTAATTTCTGAAAGATACTTCATTTCCAAGGTTTTGCTCTGGAGTTCCCCCAGTGCGTGATTATAAATACAGCATTTATGAGAACCTACGCGTGGTGATCCCTTTATTCACACACTAACGTTTAAGTGCCTTTAACAATTCAGGATAAGAGATTGCAGCTAAATGAAATCATGAGCAAGGGAAGCGTTTACATGTACAATTTACTGGTTTAGGAAAACTGAAAAGACAATTTTCGTCAATTTTTGTCGATGTTACCCCTTACCAACATGCGTCAAAAACTTGAAAAAAAATTTTGGTCCATTTTACAACGGAAATAAGTTCTTTATATAAGATTATTTTGTTTTCATATTTCATTCTAGTGGTGAAATCGCTCGTTAGGACTGAATAAATGAACACGACAGTAATAACACGACACATATGTACAATTAGGGCCTATAAGCACGCAAATACACACATGCATATACACAAAAAACAAACATGCAGGGGAATCGAGTCTTCTTGGTCACCTAGTTACAGTCAAGTGTTGAAAGCATTGTGAGCGTTCGCAGTTGCACGCAGTTACTTGTACCCTTCCATCCATAACCATTAGCCTACCCATATCCATCCTCATTAATAGATAGATGGTCGAAGTATCGACTACTTTACTTTCTTTGTAGAGAGTTGACATTGTATAAAATGCCTGTTTTGTGAATTTCAGCAAAATGCTTATGAGAAATGAATACTTGCTGGGGTGAGGGTGTCTTTTATGTGGAACAGACTTTGAAACAACGCTTTTTTCTATATTTGATTTTAGCTGGGCTAATATACTCTCTCTTTTCAAACACTTCACTCGAACAGACGAATATTATTTCTTCGTTACAGACGTGTTCAAGGTCAGTGGTAAGAACAGAGTAAAGGCGGGGGATCCGAAAAGACTACCACATCAAAGAGATTGTTTTTGTTTGGTTTACTTATGGCTTGAAGCGCGTTTTATGGGTTTTGTTCTATTGATGCTAATAGCATATTTTGGGCAATTTGATGAAACAGGAAATTCCGTTCATGCATACTGGAGGGGGGGGGGGGGGTAAATGTTGATGGATTTCAAGAGGAGGTTTCTGCGGGGATTGTAGGGAGGGAAAGACAGATATTTCTACAGACGTGCATAGACATGTATCCTGATGAGTTGGAGGTGGGTTATAAGTTGTGGATACGCGTTCTCTGCCCACCAAGCATATTACGGTAAAGTTTGAGTTCTAATGGATCTGTTTTCACTTATAGGGTGGTCCGTTCACCCAAAAGATCGTTACCAGTGGTCATTTAGAGTTTAGGTAAGTCCGTTTTGCAACAATTCATTTTTTTCCAAAAAAATAAAGTTAGGATGGCGCAGAATTGGAGGTGTTCAGATCATAAATAGCAGACTGAATTGATTGACACCCTGGTCCCAAACTCTAGCAATAATAGTTAGTGCTTCAGTGTTGTATTTATTGACATTTGACTATGGTTTATTACTACAAGGTGTGTTCCATAAATCGGGGAGCTCTCGTAATGTTAGAAGAGCCGATGTGTGTAATGTATGGATGATTCTTTACTCCAGAAAAATGCTGCCACAGATTCAGAATGGTTTGATAGATTGGATAAGAATATGGACAGGGCTAAAAATTGAGTGAGCGTAAGGTAAAAATTCACAAATTTTCGAAATTGAGCTTTTTTATAAGAATGCTTTTGGGGGAGGAAAAATGCCTATTTTTGTAGTCGATGGGTACTAGGTTTTCGCTCAGAAAATCAACATATTTCATTCATTCTAACTTGAGATATTTGGGCTTAAAGTTTGGCCCTTGGCGATCACTTTTCGTAACCAAATAAGCATCAATCCCCATTGTATTGTTACTATTTATAGTAACTTTGTATCTCACGGAAAATGTTGCACTGGACAGGCTAAGTGAACAGATCTAAAAAAAATCGTCTGCAAAATCCTTATGTTGACTAATATAGGCCCTACTGTAACTTATATATATATTATTTATGTAGTTGGGCAATCTTTGTTTCTATTAAACTAGTGTCTTTCCCGCGTGTCTCCCAAGCTGCTCTTGAATTGACATTATCGTCTCCTCTGTAAAGAGAAAGAGAGAGGTGTTAAAATGTATTTTTGTCTGTTTTTATTTTGTCGCTTGTAAATGAATAGACCAATGGCTCAGTAAGATAGAGCGTGAGTTCATTGTACGAATGTACGCAACTACAGAGTTGTGGGTTCGAAATCTGTTGCTGCTTGTTTTTAGTCGTTGCCCAAAGATATAAATTTTTCGCTGTGTTTTTGTTGTTATCTTTATATTTTGTGTAAATCTTCGCAAATTCGGGAGTCGCTTGTTAGGATAATCCGCAATCCATAGATTCTAATGAAAATGTTGAAAAACAACCAATTGCCCAAACAAGACAGACACGTTTTGTATTTTGGATAGGTAGGACCAGGCGCTGTTCTGACGCTGCACCGTTTTATGCCAAATATAATGCTTTCCTTGAACATAACAATTTGGAATATTTACTACTGCATTTAATAAATAAATCATGTAACGATCTGAAAGAAAAATGTTTAACGACACTGTTTTATCACTATCACAAACAGCGCTTTCTCTCATAGATGTTTTTTTCTTTTTGCAAACAGATATCTCAGACAGATATTAATTCCGAGAAAACATTAGCGCAAATTTGAAAACAGGCATGGAATATCTTCACACTGGTAGCAAAAGGTGAATGAATCCACTTGTTTGAGTGATTGATTTTTAAAAACCAGGATGCATCCAGGTGCCGCCTATTAAGAGAGGTCGGATGCTGTGCATGTGATTAGCCGTCGGCTCTACCTTGAGGATGGAAGTACATCGATAAGAGCGTTGGGGTGGGGTGGGGGGGGTGGCTAGGCCTTATAACTTTTCCAGTCGGTACATTTTCGTCAGGATTGGAGTCCAAAGATGTCGAATCGCTCATGGTAACAATCATTACCTTATTGAAAGACTACATTTGATCGTTGGGCGTGTCCCACACCCACAGTTTGTCATTAGTTATAACTTATTAAATTACTTCCCAAAGGCGACCATTATATGAAAAGAAATATGATCGCACCACTCTAATTTTGGCATTCAAATATCTTTGTCAAGTATAGACCTTCAGACAACTTTTCCTGTCATGCAACAAATAAGAGATAGGAACTAATAGGAGTAGAAGTAGAGGTCACGCGCACATTCTTTCCGGGAATTTCCCAAGAAAAACACACCAATAGTCAATTGTATTTTTAGGCCCATTAATTCATTAAATCGCCCTTCTTTTCTCCTTGCAAGATTACAGTACAATGCCTCGAAAGTTATTAAAACAATATATTTTTTAAAGGCTGCTTATTTTCAGAGGTTGCATCATTTCCGAGTGCAACTTTTCAATTTCAAGGCGGGTAACTCTAATTTGAATATTTAACAGTCTTATAACATACACCAAATGAAGATTCGGACTGTTGAGGACCAAGCATGACCTATTTGAAATACCGGGACGGTGCCTATTAATAAAAATACGACGTTGCCTCAGGACTACTATACGTGTATATTTTTATGGACCGTATATCTAGAAATAAATTTTAAGAAACTTTTTAACTATAATACCGAGCGTCTATTATTTCAGCTACATCTCCCGTGCGTGTCTTCAATGGAAGCATCTCTTGATAATGTAATGGAAATATTTGATCAGCCGGGACTTGTGTCATCGCAGTGGAGACGAATCAGGTTTACCCTCACCCCCTCCCCCAAGTCGGTCAACTTCGCAACGACCCAGTCGCCCCTGCCTACGAAATTTACAATGGAAACAACCCTCGCTTGTCTCCCCCTCAACGAAACGACTGTCCGTCAGTTCGTCTTCGGATACATGCCGTTTTCTTAGAGGATTATCGACTAGTGTGTTACCGCGGAAGGTCGTGATGGGTGTTGAGAGGTTTATGCCACAACTAATAGTTGATATACACCCGTTGATAAAAATTCGTATGTTACCGTCATTGGGCGCCTAGCATCCGTTTTTTTTTCTCCCGTAACGGACTCTACGGCAGTATTTAACAAATTGTTTTATGTTTGTTAGTAAGGATGGAGACTGGTTTCAATTGGGCATCGTTCCTTTTTAATTGTTGGTATTAGATTTTATACCGTCTATTCGCCCTCAGTTGCCTCAGTTTATCTTCAGCGATTTTCAGTAGATTGTTTGCTGCTGTGAGCCATCATGGGCACGGTACACGTCCATGCCACCACTGTTAGTGGTTATAGGCCTACAACCGAGGTTAGATTCCTACTGACATCACTGTGGAACGTCCTTGGGTCCCTATACCCTCAACGGCCTTACAGTGGTAACCATTTCATTGTTTTCATGTTTGTCAATTGCGACGAGTTTCTTTTCATTAGGGGTCATCATTCCAATTGAGGTTCCCATTTTATATTTTTAACATTGTCTTCGTCTTTCATTTACTGTTCGTGGGTTTATCTGTTGTGATTATTATTGCGATGTTTGCCGAGGTGATCCATTGTTGGTAGGGGATAATCCACGCAACTGCTATTAGTTCATTATACAACATTAGATTTGGGTCCTGCAGTAGGTATCGTCATTCAGAGCCTCAGTGCCCATTTTATCATACTTTGGGAGATTTCCTTGGTTATTTTCGTGTTTGGCAATTACGATGAGTTTGCTTTCAAGAGGACTCCTTGTTACTCAGGCTTTGCCATGTTTTCGTGTCTCTCCATTACGGTGAGTGTGAGCCTGCTTTCAAATGGGTTGGTGGTGTCGTATCATTTAAGTTTTACGTTTCAAATTTGAAACAGTCTGTACGCCTTCACTTCATCTTGTGGTGGGTGGTTATAGGAAATCATTTTCTATGGAGTTGTTTTGCGCGGAGAGTCATGGTAGATAGGTGGTGGTAGTGTGGGGGGTCGGGGCATCTTTACCACACAGTTATTGGTTTGGTGAATCACCATGGAACGTCACAGTCTCCTATTTTCCATGGTTTTATCACGTCTTGACCACAATTTTTAATGTTTGTCGTTCAAATTGTGCGTGTATTTAAGAGGGAAACTGTTTCATTTCACTTTTAGGTTTTAAATTCGAAGTTTTGTTCACCATTCGATGGGCATTCATTGCCGCGACAGGGTGGCTATATCGCAGTCGATTTAGGGATTTTATTTGATGTTTTTAGAGCGCGTTTTAATCATTTCAATATTTGCTCATTTGTGAAGTCGTTTGATAAATTCATTAAACGTGACCGCATGCAACACACAGGGAATATGGTTTGCACCGCAGTAGTTTGAGAATGTTTGTTTTACACAGTCGTTGGTAAGATGGAACCATGCCGCTATAAACGTCATAAATGGAAGCCTTGTGTGGTCTGGGGTGTCTTTCTTGAGTCCTAAGGATTTTCCTCGAAAACATATTTCCAACAGATTTATGCGTCTACAAGCTCTAGAGGCAGTAAGAGTTCCATTTTTATTGACTTTCATTTTCCGAGGTCACAACAAGAAATTTTGCTTCGTCACAAGGTTGAAATCTTTCATTAGACAGCTGAACGCTAATTTCTGAAAGATACTTCATTTCCAAGGTTTTGCTCTGGAGTTCCCCCAGTGCGTGATTATAAATACAGCATTTATGAGAACCTACGCGTGGTGATCCCTTTATTCACACACTAACGTTTAAGTGCCTTTAACAATTCAGGATAAGAGATTGCAGCTAAATGAAATCATGAGCAAGGGAAGCGTTTACATGTACAATTTACTGGTTTAGGAAAACTGAAAAGACAATTTTCGTCAATTTTTGTCGATGTTACCCCTTACCAACATGCGTCAAAAACTTGAAAAAAAATTTTGGTCCATTTTACAACGGAAATAAGTTCTTTATATAAGATTATTTTGTTTTCATATTTCATTCTAGTGGTGAAATCGCTCGTTAGGACTGAATAAATGAACACGACAGTAATAACACGACACATATGTACAATTAGGGCCTATAAGCACGCAAATACACACATGCATATACACAAAAAACAAACATGCAGGGGAATCGAGTCTTCTTGGTCACCTAGTTACAGTCAAGTGTTGAAAGCATTGTGAGCGTTCGCAGTTGCACGCAGTTACTTGTACCCTTCCATCCATAACCATTAGCCTACCCATATCCATCCTCATTAATAGATAGATGGTCGAAGTATCGACTACTTTACTTTCTTTGTAGAGAGTTGACATTGTATAAAATGCCTGTTTTGTGAATTTCAGCAAAATGCTTATGAGAAATGAATACTTGCTGGGGTGAGGGTGTCTTTTATGTGGAACAGACTTTGAAACAACGCTTTTTTCTATATTTGATTTTAGCTGGGCTAATATACTCTCTCTTTTCAAACACTTCACTCGAACAGACGAATATTATTTCTTCGTTACAGACGTGTTCAAGGTCAGTGGTAAGAACAGAGTAAAGGCGGGGGATCCGAAAAGACTACCACATCAAAGAGATTGTTTTTGTTTGGTTTACTTATGGCTTGAAGCGCGTTTTATGGGTTTTGTTCTATTGATGCTAATAGCATATTTTGGGCAATTTGATGAAACAGGAAATTCCGTTCATGCATACTGGAGGGGGGGGGGGGGTAAATGTTGATGGATTTCAAGAGGAGGTTTCTGCGGGGATTGTAGGGAGGGAAAGACAGATATTTCTACAGACGTGCATAGACATGTATCCTGATGAGTTGGAGGTGGGTTATAAGTTGTGGATACGCGTTCTCTGCCCACCAAGCATATTACGGTAAAGTTTGAGTTCTAATGGATCTGTTTTCACTTATAGGGTGGTCCGTTCACCCAAAAGATCGTTACCAGTGGTCATTTAGAGTTTAGGTAAGTCCGTTTTGCAACAATTCATTTTTTTCCAAAAAAATAAAGTTAGGATGGCGCAGAATTGGAGGTGTTCAGATCATAAATAGCAGACTGAATTGATTGACACCCTGGTCCCAAACTCTAGCAATAATAGTTAGTGCTTCAGTGTTGTATTTATTGACATTTGACTATGGTTTATTACTACAAGGTGTGTTCCATAAATCGGGGAGCTCTCGTAATGTTAGAAGAGCCGATGTGTGTAATGTATGGATGATTCTTTACTCCAGAAAAATGCTGCCACAGATTCAGAATGGTTTGATAGATTGGATAAGAATATGGACAGGGCTAAAAATTGAGTGAGCGTAAGGTAAAAATTCACAAATTTTCGAAATTGAGCTTTTTTATAAGAATGCTTTTGGGGGAGGAAAAATGCCTATTTTTGTAGTCGATGGGTACTAGGTTTTCGCTCAGAAAATCAACATATTTCATTCATTCTAACTTGAGATATTTGGGCTTAAAGTTTGGCCCTTGGCGATCACTTTTCGTAACCAAATAAGCATCAATCCCCATTGTATTGTTACTATTTATAGTAACTTTGTATCTCACGGAAAATGTTGCACTGGACAGGCTAAGTGAACAGATCTAAAAAAAATCGTCTGCAAAATCCTTATGTTGACTAATATAGGCCCTACTGTAACTTATATATATATTATTTATGTAGTTGGGCAATCTTTGTTTCTATTAAACTAGTGTCTTTCCCGCGTGTCTCCCAAGCTGCTCTTGAATTGACATTATCGTCTCCTCTGTAAAGAGAAAGAGAGAGGTGTTAAAATGTATTTTTGTCTGTTTTTATTTTGTCGCTTGTAAATGAATAGACCAATGGCTCAGTAAGATAGAGCGTGAGTTCATTGTACGAATGTACGCAACTACAGAGTTGTGGGTTCGAAATCTGTTGCTGCTTGTTTTTAGTCGTTGCCCAAAGATATAAATTTTTCGCTGTGTTTTTGTTGTTATCTTTATATTTTGTGTAAATCTTCGCAAATTCGGGAGTCGCTTGTTAGGATAATCCGCAATCCATAGATTCTAATGAAAATGTTGAAAAACAACCAATTGCCCAAACAAGACAGACACGTTTTGTATTTTGGATAGGTAGGACCAGGCGCTGTTCTGACGCTGCACCGTTTTATGCCAAATATAATGCTTTCCTTGAACATAACAATTTGGAATATTTACTACTGCATTTAATAAATAAATCATGTAACGATCTGAAAGAAAAATGTTTAACGACTCTGTTTTATCACTATCACAAACAGCGCTTTCTCTCATAGATGTTTTTTTCTTTTTGCAAACAGATATCTCAGACAGATATTAATTCCGAGAAAACATTAGCGCAAATTTGAAAACAGGCATGGAATATCTTCACACTGGTAGCAAAAGGTGAATGAATCCACTTGTTTGAGTGATTGATTTTTAAAAACCAGGATGCATCCAGGTGCCGCCTATTAAGAGAGGTCGGATGCTGTGCATGTGATTAGCCGTCGGCTCTACCTTGAGGATGGAAGTACATCGATAAGAGCGTTGGGGTGGGGTGGGGGGGGGGGGTGGCTAGGCCTTATAACTTTTCCAGTCGGTACATTTTCGTCAGGATTGGAGTCCAAAGATGTCGAATCGCTCATGGTAACAATCATTACCTTATTGAAAGACTACATTTGATCGTTGGGCGTGTCCCACACCCACAGTTTGTCATTAGTTATAACTTATTAAATTACTTCCCAAAGGCGACCATTATATGAAAAGAAATATGATCGCACCACTCTAATTTTGGCATTCAAATATCTTTGTCAAGTATAGACCTTCAGACAACTTTTCCTGTCATGCAACAAATAAGAGATAGGAACTAATAGGAGTAGAAGTAGAGGTCACGCGCACATTCTTTCCGGGAATTTCCCAAGAAAAACACACCAATAGTCAATTGTATTTTTAGGCCCATTAATTCATTAAATCGCCCTTCTTTTCTCCTTGCAAGATTACAGTACAATGCCTCGAAAGTTATTAAAACAATATATTTTTTAAAGGCTGCTTATTTTCAGAGGTTGCATCATTTCCGAGTGCAACTTTTCAATTTCAAGGCGGGTAACTCTAATTTGAATATTTAACAGTCTTATAACATACACCAAATGAAGATTCGGACTGTTGAGGACCAAGCATGACCTATTTGAAATACCGGGACGGTGCCTATTAATAAAAATACGACGTTGCCTCAGGACTACTATACGTGTATATTTTTATGGACCGTATATCTAGAAATAAATTTTAAGAAACTTTTTAACTATAATACCGAGCGTCTATTATTTCAGCTACATCTCCCGTGCGTGTCTTCAATGGAAGCATCTCTTGATAATGTAATGGAAATATTTGATCAGCCGGGACTTGTGTCATCGCAGTGGAGACGAATCAGGTTTACCCTCACCCCCTCCCCCAAGTCGGTCAACTTCGCAACGACCCAGTCGCCCCTGCCTACGAAATTTACAATGGAAACAACCCTCGCTTGTCTCCCCCTCAACGAAACGACTGTCCGTCAGTTCGTCTTCGGATACATGCCGTTTTCTTAGAGGATTATCGACTAGTGTGTTACCGCGGAAGGTCGTGATGGGTGTTGAGAGGTTTATGCCACAACTAATAGTTGATATACACCCGTTGATAAAAATTCGTATGTTACCGTCATTGGGCGCCTAGCATCCGTTTTTTTTTCTCCCGTAACGGACTCTACGGCAGTATTTAACAAATTGTTTTATGTTTGTTAGTAAGGATGGAGACTGGTTTCAATTGGGCATCGTTCCTTTTTAATTGTTGGTATTAGATTTTATACCGTCTATTCGCCCTCAGTTGCCTCAGTTTATCTTCAGCGATTTTCAGTAGATTGTTTGCTGCTGTGAGCCATCATGGGCACGGTACACGTCCATGCCACCACTGTTAGTGGTTATAGGCCTACAACCGAGGTTAGATTCCTACTGACATCACTGTGGAACGTCCTTGGGTCCCTATACCCTCAACGGCCTTACAGTGGTAACCATTTCATTGTTTTCATGTTTGTCAATTGCGACGAGTTTCTTTTCATTAGGGGTCATCATTCCAATTGAGGTTCCCATTTTATATTTTTAACATTGTCTTCGTCTTTCATTTACTGTTCGTGGGTTTATCTGTTGTGATTATTATTGCGATGTTTGCCGAGGTGATCCATTGTTGGTAGGGGATAATCCACGCAACTGCTATTAGTTCATTATACAACATTAGATTTGGGTCCTGCAGTAGGTATCGTCATTCAGAGCCTCAGTGCCCATTTTATCATACTTTGGGAGATTTCCTTGGTTATTTTCGTGTTTGGCAATTACGATGAGTTTGCTTTCAAGAGGACTCCTTGTTACTCAGGCTTTGCCATGTTTTCGTGTCTCTCCATTACGGTGAGTGTGAGCCTGCTTTCAAATGGGTTGGTGGTGTCGTATCATTTAAGTTTTACGTTTCAAATTTGAAACAGTCTGTACGCCTTCACTTCATCTTGTGGTGGGTGGTTATAGGAAATCATTTTCTATGGAGTTGTTTTGCGCGGAGAGTCATGGTAGATAGGTGGTGGTAGTGTGGGGGGTCGGGGCATCTTTACCACACAGTTATTGGTTTGGTGAATCACCATGGAACGTCACAGTCTCCTATTTTCCATGGTTTTATCACGTCTTGACCACAATTTTTAATGTTTGTCGTTCAAATTGTGCGTGTATTTAAGAGGGAAACTGTTTCATTTCACTTTTAGGTTTTAAATTCGAAGTTTTGTTCACCATTCGATGGGCATTCATTGCCGCGACAGGGTGGCTATATCGCAGTCGATTTAGGGATTTTATTTGATGTTTTTAGAGCGCGTTTTAATCATTTCAATATTTGCTCATTTGTGAAGTCGTTTGATAAATTCATTAAACGTGACCGCATGCAACACACAGGGAATATGGTTTGCACCGCAGTAGTTTGAGAATGTTTGTTTTACACAGTCGTTGGTAAGATGGAACCATGCCGCTATAAACGTCATAAATGGAAGCCTTGTGTGGTCTGGGGTGTCTTTCTTGAGTCCTAAGGATTTTCCTCGAAAACATATTTCCAACAGATTTATGCGTCTACAAGCTCTAGAGGCAGTAAGAGTTCCATTTTTATTGACTTTCATTTTCCGAGGTCACAACAAGAAATTTTGCTTCGTCACAAGGTTGAAATCTTTCATTAGACAGCTGAACGCTAATTTCTGAAAGATACTTCATTTCCAAGGTTTTGCTCTGGAGTTCCCCCAGTGCGTGATTATAAATACAGCATTTATGAGAACCTACGCGTGGTGATCCCTTTATTCACACACTAACGTTTAAGTGCCTTTAACAATTCAGGATAAGAGATTGCAGCTAAATGAAATCATGAGCAAGGGAAGCGTTTACATGTACAATTTACTGGTTTAGGAAAACTGAAAAGACAATTTTCGTCAATTTTTGTCGATGTTACCCCTTACCAACATGCGTCAAAAACTTGAAAAAAAATTTTGGTCCATTTTACAACGGAAATAAGTTCTTTATATAAGATTATTTTGTTTTCATATTTCATTCTAGTGGTGAAATCGCTCGTTAGGACTGAATAAATGAACACGACAGTAATAACACGACACATATGTACAATTAGGGCCTATAAGCACGCAAATACACACATGCATATACACAAAAAACAAACATGCAGGGGAATCGAGTCTTCTTGGTCACCTAGTTACAGTCAAGTGTTGAAAGCATTGTGAGCGTTCGCAGTTGCACGCAGTTACTTGTACCCTTCCATCCATAACCATTAGCCTACCCATATCCATCCTCATTAATAGATAGATGGTCGAAGTATCGACTACTTTACTTTCTTTGTAGAGAGTTGACATTGTATAAAATGCCTGTTTTGTGAATTTCAGCAAAATGCTTATGAGAAATGAATACTTGCTGGGGTGAGGGTGTCTTTTATGTGGAACAGACTTTGAAACAACGCTTTTTTCTATATTTGATTTTAGCTGGGCTAATATACTCTCTCTTTTCAAACACTTCACTCGAACAGACGAATATTATTTCTTCGTTACAGACGTGTTCAAGGTCAGTGGTAAGAACAGAGTAAAGGCGGGGGATCCGAAAAGACTACCACATCAAAGAGATTGTTTTTGTTTGGTTTACTTATGGCTTGAAGCGCGTTTTATGGGTTTTGTTCTATTGATGCTAATAGCATATTTTGGGCAATTTGATGAAACAGGAAATTCCGTTCATGCATACTGGAGGGGGGGGGGGGTAAATGTTGATGGATTTCAAGAGGAGGTTTCTGCGGGGATTGTAGGGAGGGAAAGACAGATATTTCTACAGACGTGCATAGACATGTATCCTGATGAGTTGGAGGTGGGTTATAAGTTGTGGATACGCGTTCTCTGCCCACCAAGCATATTACGGTAAAGTTTGAGTTCTAATGGATCTGTTTTCACTTATAGGGTGGTCCGTTCACCCAAAAGATCGTTACCAGTGGTCATTTAGAGTTTAGGTAAGTCCGTTTTGCAACAATTCATTTTTTTCCAAAAAAATAAAGTTAGGATGGCGCAGAATTGGAGGTGTTCAGATCATAAATAGCAGACTGAATTGATTGACACCCTGGTCCCAAACTCTAGCAATAATAGTTAGTGCTTCAGTGTTGTATTTATTGACATTTGACTATGGTTTATTACTACAAGGTGTGTTCCATAAATCGGGGAGCTCTCGTAATGTTAGAAGAGCCGATGTGTGTAATGTATGGATGATTCTTTACTCCAGAAAAATGCTGCCACAGATTCAGAATGGTTTGATAGATTGGATAAGAATATGGACAGGGCTAAAAATTGAGTGAGCGTAAGGTAAAAATTCACAAATTTTCGAAATTGAGCTTTTTTATAAGAATGCTTTTGGGGGAGGAAAAATGCCTATTTTTGTAGTCGATGGGTACTAGGTTTTCGCTCAGAAAATCAACATATTTCATTCATTCTAACTTGAGATATTTGGGCTTAAAGTTTGGCCCTTGGCGATCACTTTTCGTAACCAAATAAGCATCAATCCCCATTGTATTGTTACTATTTATAGTAACTTTGTATCTCACGGAAAATGTTGCACTGGACAGGCTAAGTGAACAGATCTAAAAAAAATCGTCTGCAAAATCCTTATGTTGACTAATATAGGCCCTACTGTAACTTATATATATATTATTTATGTAGTTGGGCAATCTTTGTTTCTATTAAACTAGTGTCTTTCCCGCGTGTCTCCCAAGCTGCTCTTGAATTGACATTATCGTCTCCTCTGTAAAGAGAAAGAGAGAGGTGTTAAAATGTATTTTTGTCTGTTTTTATTTTTGTCGCTTGTAAATGAATAGACCAATGGCTCAGTAAGATAGAGCGTGAGTTCATTGTACGAATGTACGCAACTACAGAGTTGTGGGTTCGAAATCTGTTGCTGCTTGTTTTTAGTCGTTGCCCAAAGATATAAATTTTTCGCTGTGTTTTTGTTGTTATCTTTATATTTTGTGTAAATCTTCGCAAATTCGGGAGTCGCTTGTTAGGATAATCCGCAATCCATAGATTCTAATGAAAATGTTGAAAAACAACCAATTGCCCAAACAAGACAGACACGTTTTGTATTTTGGATAGGTAGGACCAGGCGCTGTTCTGACGCTGCACCGTTTTATGCCAAATATAATGCTTTCCTTGAACATAACAATTTGGAATATTTACTACTGCATTTAATAAATAAATCATGTAACGATCTGAAAGAAAAATGTTTAACGACACTGTTTTATCACTATCACAAACAGCGCTTTCTCTCATAGATGTTTTTTTCTTTTTGCAAACAGATATCTCAGACAGATATTAATTCCGAGAAAACATTAGCGCAAATTTGAAAACAGGCATGGAATATCTTCACACTGGTAGCAAAAGGTGAATGAATCCACTTGTTTGAGTGATTGATTTTTAAAAACCAGGATGCATCCAGGTGCCGCCTATTAAGAGAGGTCGGATGCTGTGCATGTGATTAGCCGTCGGCTCTACCTTGAGGATGGAAGTACATCGATAAGAGCGTTGGGGTGGGGTGGGGGGGGGGGGGGTGGCTAGGCCTTATAACTTTTCCAGTCGGTACATTTTCGTCAGGATTGGAGTCCAAAGATGTCGAATCGCTCATGGTAACAATCATTACCTTATTGAAAGACTACATTTGATCGTTGGGCGTGTCCCACACCCACAGTTTGTCATTAGTTATAACTTATTAAATTACTTCCCAAAGGCGACCATTATATGAAAAGAAATATGATCGCACCACTCTAATTTTGGCATTCAAATATCTTTGTCAAGTATAGACCTTCAGACAACTTTTCCTGTCATGCAACAAATAAGAGATAGGAACTAATAGGAGTAGAAGTAGAGGTCACGCGCACATTCTTTCCGGGAATTTCCCAAGAAAAACACACCAATAGTCAATTGTATTTTTAGGCCCATTAATTCATTAAATCGCCCTTCTTTTCTCCTTGCAAGATTACAGTACAATGCCTCGAAAGTTATTAAAACAATATATTTTTTAAAGGCTGCTTATTTTCAGAGGTTGCATCATTTCCGAGTGCAACTTTTCAATTTCAAGGCGGGTAACTCTAATTTGAATATTTAACAGTCTTATAACATACACCAAATGAAGATTCGGACTGTTGAGGACCAAGCATGACCTATTTGAAATACCGGGACGGTGCCTATTAATAAAAATACGACGTTGCCTCAGGACTACTATACGTGTATATTTTTATGGACCGTATATCTAGAAATAAATTTTAAGAAACTTTTTAACTATAATACCGAGCGTCTATTATTTCAGCTACATCTCCCGTGCGTGTCTTCAATGGAAGCATCTCTTGATAATGTAATGGAAATATTTGATCAGCCGGGACTTGTGTCATCGCAGTGGAGACGAATCAGGTTTACCCTCACCCCCTCCCCCAAGTCGGTCAACTTCGCAACGACCCAGTCGCCCCTGCCTACGAAATTTACAATGGAAACAACCCTCGCTTGTCTCCCCCTCAACGAAACGACTGTCCGTCAGTTCGTCTTCGGATACATGCCGTTTTCTTAGAGGATTATCGACTAGTGTGTTACCGCGGAAGGTCGTGATGGGTGTTGAGAGGTTTATGCCACAACTAATAGTTGATATACACCCGTTGATAAAAATTCGTATGTTACCGTCATTGGGCGCCTAGCATCCGTTTTTTTTCTCCCGTAACGGACTCTACGGCAGTATTTAACAAATTGTTTTATGTTTGTTAGTAAGGATGGAGACTGGTTTCAATTGGGCATCGTTCCTTTTTAATTGTTGGTATTAGATTTTATACCGTCTATTCGCCCTCAGTTGCCTCAGTTTATCTTCAGCGATTTTCAGTAGATTGTTTGCTGCTGTGAGCCATCATGGGCACGGTACACGTCCATGCCACCACTGTTAGTGGTTATAGGCCTACAACCGAGGTTAGATTCCTACTGACATCACTGTGGAACGTCCTTGGGTCCCTATACCCTCAACGGCCTTACAGTGGTAACCATTTCATTGTTTTCATGTTTGTCAATTGCGACGAGTTTCTTTTCATTAGGGGTCATCATTCCAATTGAGGTTCCCATTTTATATTTTTAACATTGTCTTCGTCTTTCATTTACTGTTCGTGGGTTTATCTGTTGTGATTATTATTGCGATGTTTGCCGAGGTGATCCATTGTTGGTAGGGGATAATCCACGCAACTGCTATTAGTTCATTATACAACATTAGATTTGGGTCCTGCAGTAGGTATCGTCATTCAGAGCCTCAGTGCCCATTTTATCATACTTTGGGAGATTTTCCTTGGTTATTTTCGTGTTTGGCAATTACGATGAGTTTGCTTTCAAGAGGACTCCTTGTTACTCAGGCTTTGCCATGTTTTCGTGTCTGTCCATTACGGTGAGTGTGAGCCTGCTTTCAAATGGGTTGGTGGTGGCGTATCATTTAAGTTTTACGCTTCAAATTTGAAACAGTCTGTACGCCTTCACTTCATCTTTTGGTGGGTGGTTATAGGAAATAATTTTCTATGGAGTTGTTTTGCGCGGAGAGTCATGGTAGATAAGTGGTGGTAGTGTGGGGGTCGGGGCACTTTAAACACAGTTATTGGTTTGGTGAATCACCATGGAACGTCACAGTCTCCTATTTTCCATGGTTTTATGACGTAGGAGATAGGAACTAATAGGAGTAGAAGTAGAGGTCACGCGCACATTCTTTCCGGGAATTTCCCAAGAAAAACACACCAATAGTCAATTGTATTTTTAGGCCCATTAATTCATTAAATCGCCCTTCTTTTCTCCTTGCAAGATTACAGTACAATGCCTCGAAAGTTATTAAAACAATATATTTTTTAAAGGCTGCTTATTTTCAGAGGTTGCATCATTTCCGAATGCAACTTTTCAATTTCAAGGCGGGTAACTCTAATTTGAATATTTAACAGTCTTATAACATACAACAAATGAAGATTCGGACTGTTGAGGACCAAGCATGACCTATTTGAAACACCGGGACGGTGCCTATTAATAAAAATACGACGTTGCCTCAGGACCACTATACGTGTATATTTTTATGTACCGTATATCTAGAAATAAATTTTAAGGAACTTTTTAACTATAATACAGAGTGTCTAATATATTCCAACAACAGCACCAATGCATGTCTTGCAAAGCATTACAAAACGTCCATGAAAAAATCCGCTTCAGGACCAATTTTACCTGTGCATGTTGAAATGGGCCCCGGATGTCATTTTTAGCCCCTTGATCAAAAGTCGAAATGTGAACATTTGTTCCTTGACAGCGTACAGATCATCGTTTAACCCTTTACCCAACGAACGGTCACATCCCCCTCGTAATACACAAATTCAGCAGCTAAAAAAATATATTTTCCCAAAATTTTAACAAAATCATATCGTGTGATCCCTCTTTGGAACGAGCTCGTCGAGCTCGTTCCAGTGAGGGGTCACATGATATGGTTTTGTTGAAATTTTTTGAAAAATGTTAAAAAATGATATTTAAAATAATAAATTTTGATATTGTTTGCGTTGGGTAAACGGTTAAAGCGAAGCTTATACGGCCAGACACTAGTGTAGCATGTGGTTTATTTGAGGACATCTCACAAACAAATGTCCCGTTTTCATGACTGGAGCACACCCGACGTGCCTGCTGGTAACAAAACGGTCATTGGATCCACTCTTTCCCCTCAGCTGGTAAACTATCCAGCGATCACTGGATCCCCCCACCCCACCCCATCCCACCCCCACCCCCCCCCCCCCCCCAAAAAAAAAGAAAAAAATTGTGGGTGGAATCTTGGCATCACTACCGGACGATATCTCGTTCGATATGAGAATTAATCTTTACCTGACGCTCCGGTCTTTGATTTCTACTCAGCATTGCACTCGGATGGGCTGCTAATGATAATGACAGCTTTTCTTGACCTTTACCTGTGATGACCTAATCACAGTGGCTTTTGGAAATGGAGATGCCGCCTCAATATTGATGTGTCATGTGAAGGGTCCCAACAGGTAATTCTAGGGTTTCGACAAGATCGATGTTATATTTGTCAATCATCTCTGCTAGTGAATTTGTAACTCTAGACAGATTCATCCGGTTTGTTCACGGGAAACAGTCTTAAGATTGGATGACCTGATCATATGTGCATGGCGATGATGAAGTTTCTGCAGATTTAGACACTGTAGTTGAGGTAGCGATATCAATGACGGTAGATGCAGATACTTCAGCTCAGGGAGCGATGCCCATCGGGGAAGACGCTGATGTCTCAGATGAGAGAGGGATATTCGTGCCGGCAGCTGCCGTGTAAACATGTTACGGAATAGGTCTCGGTTGATGGACCAGATACCGTTATTTAAAAAAAACATTGACTGTTACTGTGCTGGTTGCTTCAGGTAGGCCTAGACACTTTCGAATGACCCTGCTTTCTGACTTGCAGTCACGACCCTACCGGGTGAGGGTTGTCTGTCATTGAGAATCTTAATGACATTAGTATGTCATTACAGGTTTCGTAAAAGCTACATCCAGTGGCTGAATTATGTCACTGCAACGAGGGGTTAAAATAGTACCATCACTGGTTTCGCTCGAGGCACCTTGATGAAGGCATTTAGGATCTGAGTGTGTGTCTTGCGACCATTAAGTATCAGAAGTACGGGCTTCCTTTGAGTGCGTAGGATGTCACATTTTCACAAGATATGATCGGATATACGATAAGCCGACATATAAATATCAGAACATTGAGCCACCGTGATATTTATGGGTAAAGCGATCCTTCGTCTATTATATGTTTAGCTTGGACAGAAGGAATATGCTACACGTAGCCTATATATCGCCCACTGAATTCCTATGTGTTCTATGTGCCTACTGGCAGCATACTGGCATTTAGAACACATTGGAACTCAGGGGACGATATGTTACAGCCGATCTGTCAAATCAGGCATTTGGCCAAATTACTGAAACTTTCTAGTTATTTGGTCAAATGGCTGATTTTATGCGCATTCGATTTGACAATTTGCGTGAAGCGTTATAATTCTAGGTAATTTGCCGAATTATTTATTATTGATCTATATAAGAAATATATAGAGGATATGGAATGAGTGTTTTTCTCATATAATATTTATGAAATGAGTCTAAGAAGTTTCCGTTTTGGCGAGCCTCTGGCGAGCCCAAAACGCAAAATTCGGACGAGTTTCATATATTGGGTCTATTTGGATAATTAGATTTACTCCTTTATAATCGACCACACCCCAAAAGACCCCCCCCCCCCACCCAGCCCTGCTGTAGGCCATTGGGTGATATATCAACCACGTGCTACCATATAAACCAAGATGGCAAGTCCCCAGTATACAAAATAGCGAAGGAAACACGTGTCACCTTAACAACACGCGCTGTGCATGCACACTAAGACAACGCATCACTGTGGGGATGATGTCACAAGATGGCCGCTTACGCGGGGTATTATCACAACTAAACTTGACGTAAGTGGGTCGCGTAACTATGACGTCACATGAGATCCACTGTGAGGTCCAGGGCCGTTCGGTACATGTCTTAGTACTACCATTTTGTCGCTCTGAAAGATATAAACGAGGTTAGTGACTCGGCTGGGCATCAAGACAGCCAAGTCAGTAACATTGCTGGGAGCGGGGTCTGCGATGCAACTGAGAATCAAAACAGCTAAGACAATGACATTGACGTGACTGACAATACTGGGATAAACAACTGTCAAAACATCATCCAACTTTCAGAGGTTGTAGACCATCAGTATTCAAATCCAACTGTAAATGGTGATAATCGAATGGTTTTGCGGAGGCGGGGTTGGGTAAACTAACCCCTTATGAACCCTTTAACAGCAGAATGGTAACTCTTCCGCATCCAGCAGCCGTAAAGGATGAGATGCTTAAGAACCAAGAAAGCCACAAATACTTAGCGCGCAGCCCGACCGATTGTATGTAATAAGTGATTCTTTATTCAGTTCTTCGGGCACGTAAAATCTGCCACCTATCTGGTTTATGTCATTGGGAAGGTCCACAGATTTCACTGAGAGGAATAATCCGTCTACTGCTGTTATAGGTGGTGATGTTTCCGATTCTGGGAGTAGAGCCTCGTCGATCTTCCTGCACTTCCATCGCCAAGTTCCTATGTTATGGTGAAGTTAGGTTCGAAAAATTGTTTTTTGTGGTTTCCAGATTCGTTAACTGCATCTTTCAAGTCATCGTCAAAGTTACCACCTTCGTGCCTTTTGTGAGTTTCCTTGCTCTTTTACTTTTTTTCCCTGTTAACAATTTAACCCGTTACCTAACATGAAAAGCGGACGACACTTGCAAACAAAATTCTTGAATAACTCATTTTTTTCATTTTTTGTCTCAAAAACATAGGTTATGACCCCTCATTGGAACGAGCTCGTTCCAAAGTGGGGTCATAACCTATGTTTTTGAGACAAAAAATTAAAAAAAAATAGTAAAAAATTAATTGGCGATTTTTGTGAATAGCGCTGGTCGGTTTTGGCCGTTACCAATGGCGTCATGCCAACGGTGCGGGGTATGGCGTCATGCCAACGGTGCGGGGGGGGGGGGGGGGGGGCCCCCCCAATATTTTCGATGAAGACCTGGGAAGTGCCATTTCCGGCAATCTGCGACTCATCCCATTCGCGGATTTCGTTTTTAAGCGCCTGTTTGACTTCGTTGTGAAGGCGATATAGAAAGTTTTATGTTTGGTTTTTCTGCTTGACCCGCGTTCGCAGTTATATGTTCAAAGGGGCTTTCAGTCTTTTGTGTTTTATAATTCACATCTTTTCAGCTGAGATGCAGTTTTCCGGGGGTAGAATGTTTTCTTATGGCGGAGTTCGTCAAACGGCTGGTTAATCTTTCCACTTAGGTAAGGATGTCATTTTTTGCTGAAGTTAAGTCTCTACTGTTTGTCTAAACAGGTCGCAGGCAATTTTGGCTAGGTTCCGTTTTTGAATGGGGTCGTATTTAACTGGGCCTCGTCGTAGGTGAGGATGACATGTTTAGGAGATGGTCACTGCCAAGATTATCATCACATCCCTGACGTAGGAAGTCAGTCATGGAATTGTAAAGGAGGCGCACTGTGACGGTGGAGGAGGGGTAAACTAACACGACCCAAGTTGGCAGTAAAATAGCACTTTCCACATCCAGCAGCTGCACAATAGAAGAAACAAAGGGGCCCAGACAAGCCACCCCGACCCAGCCAGCCATCCTACCGGTTAGAGTAGGTGTTTATGGTTTATCTGTTTTTCACGCATGTAAAGTCTGTCACTTATAAAGTATAATTTGTTGAGAAGATCCACTTCCTTCATTGACAAGTTTAGTCTGTGTCCGGCAGTTGGGGATGGTGATGGCAAGGCAATGTTCAGGCAAGTATAGTAGGCCACTTTTTGTTGTTGTGTCATTGATGAAGCTTTCCGTGACGAGTATAGTCTGTCTCCAGCTCAGCCAGGCTCGCCGCCATCGAAGCACACATCCAGCACATCTAAGGCTCATGAGTGCCAAAGATCTGACGCTTCCTACTAAACTGGTCGATGTTCCAGTATTAGTTGGAGCCTCCTAGTAGGCTGAACTTTCGGGGGAGGGGTTGTTTTGACTCCGCCTAGACCGCCTAGACAGGACAAGCCGAACGGGGGAGTCTGGTCGGAATATTTATAAGTACAGTTTAAGATGTTATAATGGGAATGGTGGGAAGACCGCCCTAGTGACTATGCCATCTCCCTGTAGTGCAACCTTGTATTTGAAATAATTTATCTTGCTGTATTTAGTTTGTATTTGTATGCATGTTGTATTACAAAATAAAATCATTCTTTCATTCTGTCGACAAGCGGTGATGTAAAACTGCAACGTATACCGACAGGCAGAAAACAAAATGTCTATTTTGTAACTGGCGATACAGACAATGGAGAAAGGTGGGCGCACCATAAATATAGTGTATGTATAATCACACTGATGACGGTGGAGTATGGAACACCACAATCTACTGTCGTCTTCACTCCTCCAGACAATTAAGCTTCCTATCAACGGTCGTTTTTTTAGTATACGATACGCTGGAAAACGACCGTAAAATTCTTATTATTTTCTGCTATTGAATTCCTCAAATACCTGATGGGAGCGGTGTAATTTTAGACCGACTTGTTATACTAGGACTTGAGAGGAAAGGGGCCGAACTGATTTGTGTCGACTTTGTTGTACTTGAAAATAAAAACTATCTACTCCAACGTGGAAGTGTAAACTGGTGTATGGTCCGGTGAAATAGAACATATTCTCAAGTAATTTCCGAAATGGATTCCGATTTGGGGGATGATTCTTCTGCGAAATGTCAACATTGCATGTAAACAATTTTTTCACGTTATATAAAATTTTATAAGGAGGTGTACTTAGTGGTCATTCCCAATAAAAACTCATATATGTTGTTGACATCAACGATACGCTTGATAATGAGTAGTGACTGGAGTGTGAGCAGACGTTTTCTGATGAGTACGTTGCGTATTTTCGACTTGTCCCGTCAGGTGTTTGATAACTATCCACATAATGATTAGGCTCTGGTGAAGCTTCCAGATTCGATTCAAAGTCTGTTAAGGGCCTATATAAGTAATAGAATTTTGTTTATTTTGAAATGCCCACCTCTGATAATATGAAATAGCAGGCTTGTCATTTTGAAAATTGTACTGTAGGAGGGCCATCAATACATTATGGTTCGCCTCAGGCTCAGGAGGGCCATTTTGTGTTCACCTAAAATGACCCCGGGAGGGTCATTTATGATTTGTGGGGGCCATTTTGTTTCAGTCTGATGGGTAGACAACTAATATCATTTTAAGGTACATACGTACATTGTGTAATTATGATGCACGTCATCACGTAATGTATAGATGCAGGCTTGCATATTTGGTTGCAAGATACCAGGTTACCCATGACACTCACCAACAGTGTGTGTTATAGTTATCTTGCATCCAAATAACCAAGCCTGTATCTAGACATTACATGACTGTAAAAGCCAGTCACTGTGCTCACCGCCAGATGTCGATAACTTGGGATGTATCAATGTGATTTGGGGGATGAATCGTCCAGACAATAATTTTGGGACGAAACATCCCAGGTAAATCATCGGGGGTCGAACTGGCTTGGGGGTGCTACATCCCGTACGCATGACACAAGTTGTTTCAGTCGGATGTACAATGTAATAACTAATTACAGCTTTGGAATGGGTAGATCTCCTGCTCATGTTTGGAAAGTTACTTACTTTCTCTGGGTGACTGTGTTGACGACACACTACAAACTTCACAAATTGCACTTTTGTTACATGTACCTCCTTCAATCCACGAAAACTGCCGTTTGAGGTGGCCGATTTTGAGGAGGCCTTCTACTGAATTAATGGGCAGCAGAAATCGGGGTTAGACGGACGTTTACCGTCCACGGAATTTTGAACTCAGACGGGCGACAGCAGCCAGGGGGGATCGCCCGCCTCAAAATGACAAGCCTGAAATAGGTACTACCTAAAGTGCGAACGTAGTTACAACTTACAGGTCGTGTAGAGTGTATTATCACTAAATCACTCATAGAGTGGGGTTTCCACCCAAGCAATAATTGCAAATTTGTTGCAAAGCATAACAAGCACAAGCAAAATTACAACCAATGAACCTCTAGGTTAAACCCGGAGGTCCATTGGCTGAAACATTGCTTGTGTTTTTTGTCCATGTGCACAGAATTTGAAAGTAATATTTTGGGTGAAAACGCCACTCCACGGGTCATTTTGTCACAATCCACTCTCCATGTACTGTATTTTGTAAATTTGAATAAAAAATATTCAGAGGATGTCATTCGGTGTGTGTAATTCCATATCCATCACCAAAATCATTTCGTATCCAAGTGATTTTGTACCCAAAACCATTTTGAACACTTTGAAAAAAAAGTAATTTTCTGCCCCAAAAATAATAATAGAATGTCCATGGCAATATTCATAGCAGTTTAAAGGTCAGGGGTATAATTTGAAAAAAATAGGTAATAAATTTAACATTTATAAGCGAAACTGATCACAACATAGCATTAAGTAATGAATTCACAACCTTTAGAATTAATTATTAGTCCCCTACCGGCATCGCCGGACGGGACTATAGGTTTGCACTCTGTCCATCCGTCAGTCTGTCAGTCACACTTTAGTTTCTTTTCAACCTACTCACAATTGTTTACAATTGGCTGTAACGTAAGTGCAAGCCCTACTTCGGAACTAACTCAAACAAGTTGCAAAAGTAATAGAGTGCAAAAGCACGAAAAAGATCGAAAAAAAAAGGGTCGAGCGAGACCAGCGCTCGAAATTACAGGTACTCTCTCTGCACACCTCTTGCGTTTACCGAGCGCGTGCACAACAACCGTGCCATCAATTCCTTTTATTTTCGCCATTTGTACATGGTCGGAAATTTTTGTGACTCGTGCTACTTTGCTGTTATTCTTCATGAACAACTTATTATATGTGCTCTGCATTTCATTGTGTGCAAGTGGATTGTATTCTTTTATCAAGCTATCCAAAATTGTTTTTGATTAATGTTATTTTTTATCATTATTGCTTGTCTCTTCACACTTAATCTTGTTTTTCCCCCTCGTTCTCGGGGTAAGGGTAGCCGTGCCGTAGCAGACATTTCTGCTGGTGCACGTGGTGACTCTGTCACACAGGATTCTGATCTGTCTTCTGTGGCGAGTTCCTCTGCAACTGTTGACGGTGCTAGTTCAGTGATACCTGACGTGGAGACCGTGGTCTTTTTGTCTTCTGATGTCACTCTTGAGGCGTCTGTTTTCGTAGAGAGCTTCTCCGAGGTCAGCTCGGTGACCCTCTCCGATCTGCCTCCTATGCTGGCGACAGTTGCTGAGGAAGTTGTTACTACAGATCCTATTCTGTCTGATGGTGGCTCTTCCATCTCCTCTGGGGATGGTCTACAGTCTCGGGGGACCGAGGCTGTATCTGCTGGTGTGTCTGTGTGCTCTCAGCCTCCCCTAGTCTCGCGGCGGGGCTGTGCGGGTTTGCTGTCTGCTCCGTCTCATCTGGCTAGGTTTGCTCCTAGTCGGTTGAGCCGGTCGATTGCTTTGGCAGCGATTCCTCGTCCCTCGAGTGAATCGCTTATTGTTCATCCTTCCCCTGCTAGTGTGCCGTGTAGCAGGATGGTGTTGGGACGTTGGCATCCAGGGCCTGCTGTTCGGCAGTGGTCAGTGACAGCCCCTGTTAGCTGTCACTCTCGGAACCTTCCTCCGATGATTCCTCACTGTGTTTCCGAGTCTGGGTGTCGATCGATGCTTACCGTCGCTCTCAGAGGATGGGCAGTTGGGGGCCGTCTGCTGTGCAGAAGCCAATGACAGGTTCCTGTCATTCTTGGGAAAATTCTCCGGTGTCTTCTCACCGTGTCCTAGGTCCAGCTACCGATCGACGTGCGCCGTCGGTCTCTTACGAGGATTTGCAGACAGGACCTTCTGTTTTGCAGAGGTCAGTGATGGCCCCTGGGCGTCACAATCAGGACTATCGTCTGGTGTCTTCTCACTGTATCCCTATTCTGTCTGCCAATCGACGTTTGGAGTCGGTCTCTTCTGAGGATTTGGGTTCTTCTACCAGAAGGGTCCATTGGGAGGACACTCTGTCGGGCGATGCTGCTGCGACGGATTCTCAGGGTGACCTGCGTCAGGCCGTTTTGGCGCTCACCCGGTTGCTTTCTGGCAACCCTCAAGTTGGCCTCCCTGTGCCTCCTGAGGCACAACCTCCTTTGGTTGGTCGCCGAGATGTCTCGCCTGGCCCCTTAGATACTGCTCAGCCTTCTCAGGAGGTTTCTGCTGGTCAGCCCGAATTGGGCTACGTCTCCTCTGCTACGGAGGATGATGATTATCTGGAAGGTGATGGGCCCCCTCGTCAGTCTTGGGGCAGGCTTAGGATTTCGTCTTCGGCTTATTGCCGGAAGTTCAACCTTCAGACCAGCCATCTGTGACCGTCCGGCCGCGGTCCACTGTGGAGCGCCGTAACCCTGTTGAGCCTTCTAGCTCTGGGGCTTTGCGTCCTCTGCAATCGGCTCAGGTTGTTGAGTCCTTCCAGGGCTTTAGACGCCAAAATGCGTTCTAAGGCTCTCAAGGGTTCCTTCTTTTCTAGAGCTGATGCCTTTCTGCCTCCATCGAGGTTTCGTGTTTACGATTCCATCTCTCCACCAGTCTTCCAAGTGATGGCTACTGTGGATGAGGATTCTTCTTCCCTTGGGTTAACTAAGCCTAAGTCGGCAATTCTCCCGATGTCGGTAGTTGAATCTATGGTGGGCCTGTCCTGAGAGATGCTGGGTATGTTATCTCTCGCAGTTCATGTCGTCGCTGCACTGGCTGAATATTTTCCACCAGGGGAGTTTGATGACGCTCAGGCGCCTTTTCGCGCTTTGTCACAGGCTCTTATGAACTTGACACACGCTCACGCCTGTAACATGGCTAATTTGGAGCTGGCACGCCGGGATGCGGTGTTGGATTCTTCTCCATTCCTTCCTTCTGAGCAACATGCTGTTCTGAGGTCTGCCTCTTTGGTGGGACCTCAGTTGTTCCATGGTTCCGTGGAAGCTGTTCGTGGCGAAGTTCTTCATCATTCGAAGGACCAGCTTTTGCTGCAACAGCTTGACCAACCTGCTGCTGTGGGTGGTGGCCATTCCAGGCCCGCCAAGTGTGCTGCTGCGTCTGCCTCGTCGGCTCCGTCTGCTCCTTCTGCACATAAGAAGCGCCGACGCGGCCAGGCTCGCTGGCAGCCTCAGGCAGGAAAGTCTCAGGACTCTGTCACTGCCCGAGGTGGTTTCTCGAGGCTGCAAGTGAAGGTTCTCACGTTGACTCGCCTCCAGTCGGGGGGAGGCTGTCGCTGTTTTACAACCGCTGGACAGAGATAACGTCGGACCCTTGGGTCCTCGACGTCATTCAATCCGGTCTGCGACTGTCCTTCCATCGGCACCCCAGTTTATCTCGGGTGCCCCTCCCGACTCAGGTCCCTTCCGATTCTCTGCGTCAGGACCTTCTGGTGCAGGAGATCGACAATCTCCTCTCCAAAGGGGTGGTCGAGGTGGTCAGGAACACCCTTTCACCGGGGTTTTACTCGAGACTTTTCTTGGTGCCGAAGAAAAAACGGCCAGTTTCGTCCTCTCATCGATCTGAGTATCCTGAACGAGAACATTATAGTTCCTCGTTTCAGTATGAAGAATTTCCGGTCGGTTCGACGTTCAGTTCATCAGGGCGACTTTGCTGCCAGTATCGACCTGAAGGATGCCAACTTCCATGTACCCATTCATCTGGCGTCACGGAAATACCTTCAGTTCTCGTTTCGGGATCGAGTTTATCAATTCAGAGCTCTTCCGTTCGGTTTGAACCTGGCCCCTTCAGGGTTTGTGTTTTGTCGCGGCCGATCGGCACCGGCCCCAAGATCGGCCGCGAGAAGGTTGTCGTGGAGGCCATTTTTCCGGCCACGATCGATCCGCGAACTACAATCTAAACTAACCCATCTGCCGTGAATATGCAGTCCTTCGATTTTAGTGTGCGCTGGCTGGTAAATGCCGATGGTAGCGCGTTATGTTGGGCGCACGTAGCCGTTCAAAAAGGAGCGCTTGCAAATAAAAATAGACAGTCAAAATGTCTGAGGCCAACATTATCTACCCCAAATCACAGGCCCTCATGGTTTGATCAGTATTAAACACTGGCTTTTTTCAAATGTAAACAACACTTTCAAAGGAAGTATCCCTTACACCTGCGCAGTAAGGTTACTTCAGGAAAACATCTGTCAAATATTGAACATCGAGCATCGTTAACGCCCACGACAATTGTCAGTCTCCAACACTTGCACGGAAAATACGCCCACTCAATCACCAAACATCTCGGCACTCACCAGTTTCACCTGTCAATAATTTTGCAGTCTGCTCACACACCTACCAATTTCCAATATCAGGGACAAAACGTCTCCAACTGCTGTAAATAACCGGATTTCATACATTTATTTTGCCAAGAAGAAAATTTCTTTCACAACCTGTCTTAGAAAATCGTGAATCGGAAATTTTTCCTGATAGATTAAAAATTACCGCAACTCATTTGAAGGAGCGAATCAATTGCAAAAAGCCAAAAATATTTTTGGAAAATCTGAAACACACAAAATCAAATCTTTGCGTTTTTTATCGCCCAACTCGAATGCCCATAATTAATAATATGCGTTTCATTTTGACATACCATTGTATTTTTTTTATATCAGTCAAGGGTGAGTGTTAGATGTATCATCAGTTCCAACAATTATCCCGCCTCATAAATTTATTTATATCGCCCAACTTGGGCACTTGACATACGTTTCGAACAACATAATGGCACCAGTCATTCCAAAAATAAGCAAAAGTAACAAGCCATCTGAAGTGCAGGTTTGGGATGTTTCGGCCTTTTACAGTTTAGCCTTGGAACGTTTCGCCCCAGGATATTTCTGCCCCGATATGTTTTGAAATCGAAGACGAAACAAAAGAAGAAGAAGAAAAAAATGGGGGTGTTTTGGCCTCGACAGGCGGTACGTTTCGGCCCCAGTTGAGGCCTGTGACGCTGTATTTGTAAACACAAAGCCTGGTGGATTCAGCTCTGGTCATGTACCCAGATGTATGGGTCGGAAGTCTTTCAACCCAAATGGGGGGGGGGGGGGGGGGGTGCAACTCTACAAAGGCGACAGCATATATGTAAAGAAAAAGGGGGGGGGGGGCTATTTCGAGTTTTAACTGTAACTTATATGGTATTTTGGGTGGGTGGGAGGGGGGGGGGGGTAGCGGGGGTATTTCTAGTTTAAATTGTAACTTATACTTATGAAGATTTTTCAGGTGTCAGATTTTCTGTTTTCGAATAAAGTTCTGTTATTCATTTGAATTGATACCCATTAATTTACTATGAACCATACAAAACCAGTTTTGAAGTGGAAACCATTTGTAACCACCATAGAGTCATTTTCTTTGACTTTGGAAAATTGGCCCTGAATAGGCCCCAACCCTCTGATCCCAGGGCCAATTTTTTGGCCTCGACCATTTTCTAAATCACGAACCCTGGGCCCCTTGGGCCTTCACCCGACAGATGTCACATGTGCTTGCTTTCCACCGTACTCAGTCGGCTGTGACTTCGTCAGCCTAACTGGACGACATCCTCCAACAGCACCACGATGCTGCTGTTCTGGAGTTAGATGTCTTGCAGTTTCTTTGCCTGCTAGCATCGCTGGGTTTCAGAGTCAATCACGAGAAGTCGGATCTCCTTCCTTCTCAGCGATTCCGTCATTTGGGGATGGATTTCGACACTCTTCACAATGTAGTGTCGGTCCCCCATACTCGGGCGACGATTATTTCCGCCTTGACTTGGAACCTGCTTCAATCTTCCTCGGTCTCGGCCAGGACTTTCCTTCGGATGCTGGGCCTTTGCAGTTCGATGACAGATTTTATTCCGCTCGGTCGCTTGTTTGTCCGACCTTTCCAACACTTCCTGTTGGATCATTGACATCCGAATGTAGATCCGCTGGACCTGGAACTCACTATTCCTCGTTCTCTGCTTTGTCACCTCCACCCTTGGGCCAATTTTCCATGGCTGACACAGGGTGTTCCATTGGATCTTCTTTTGGCCGATCGCATCCTTACTGCGGATGCCAGCAATCGGGCTGGGGTGCGGCGGTCGATCCTCTCGGTCTGTCTACTCACGGCGAGTGGGACAGCGAGCAGGTGGGTCTTCATATCAACCAGAAGGAGCTCCTTGCTCTTCTGTTGAGTTTTCGGCTTTGGATCCCTCATCTGTCGGACCATTTTGTCCTACTTCTTTCGGACAATTCAACAGTAGTGGCCTACATACGGAATCAAGGAGGCACACATTCGATTCCCATGTATCGGCTGTCTCGGATCTTCTTCTGTTGGCACGGGATGTGAAAGCTCGGGGGTCCATTCGACACATTCCTGGGTGTCTCAATGTCCTAACAGACTCTCTGTCCCGACGCGACAGTGTCCTTCCAACCGAATGGATGCTACATCGGTCGGTGTTTCAGGCGATTTGCGAGCAGTGGGGCCGTCCTCAGGTCGACCTTTTTGCTACTGGCTGGAATCATCAGGTAGAGGCCTTTGTCTTCCCTTGTCCAAATCCTCTGGCATTTGCAGTCGACACTCTGTCTCTGGCCTGGACAGGTTGGATTGGCTATGCCTTTCCACCTGTGCTGATTCTTCCTCAAGTATTAGCAAAGAGCCGTGCTTGCAGTTGCAGGATTATTCTGATCGCACGTCTGTCTCCACAGAGGGTGTGGATCAATCTGCTGCGGCCTCTGTTGGCAGATCGGCCGTTTCGTCTACCTCTACGTCGCGATCTTCTTTCCCAGGGTCATCCCAGGAAGTATCACAACAACCTGGCGAGCCTGTCCCTTCACGCCTGTCTTTTATCAGGTCCAGTCTCTGACATAGAGGTTTTTTGAGACGAACAGTGGAGTGCATTTCTGCATCGCGGCGACATTCCACTGGCATGACTTATGCTGCGAAGTGGAAGGTTTTCTGCCGCTGGTATGCAGATCACAATGTGGATTACCGTGATCCGTCAATCGCTCAAATTGCAGATTTTCTAGTATATCTTTTTGACTCCAAGGGCCCCCAGCCTATTACGATTAAGGGCTATGCTGTCTGATACTTTCTCTTATGTGAGAAAGCAGTGCATCGATCGTAATCTTTTTCTCTCCAAACTCTTTGAAGAGGCCTCAAGTTTTGCATCTTACACCCAAGTGGAACTTGGCATGGGTGTTGCATTGTTTGGAGGGGGTGCCATTCGAGCCTTTATCTGAGACGTATATGCATTTTCTCACCTATAAGACGGCTTTTCTTCTAGCATTTGCTTCTGCTCGACGAGTCAGTGAGCTTCATGCGCTATCTGTTGATTCTGCCTTCTTCAGAAATGAGGCTAACAGTGTCACCCTCACTACTGATTGCTCTTTTCTGGCTAAAAATCATCTTCCTGATTCAGTACCTCCTCCCATCTTCATTCGGGCTCTCCCTGTTGTAGATGGCCGGAGACCTCTTCTTTGTCCTGTTCTTGCGATCAAGACTTACATTACTCACATTCAGTTCATTCGGAGGGGTCGGAAGAGATTCTTTCTGTCTCTCATTCCTAAGAGGCAGTCTATCTCTTCCCATTCTATTTCCAGGTGGATCTGTCTTGCAATCAAGCTGGCTTATTCCTGCTTGTCTGCGTCGGATCTTGTTTCGAACCGGTTTAATGCTCACGAGGTTCATGCCATTTCTACATCCTGGGCGTTCTCCAATTCTGTTTCGCTCCGGGATGTTATGAATCCGGCTTACTGGAGGAATGCCTCTACCTTCTCCTCCTTTTATCTCCGACACCTTCAGCAGCAATCTGAGGACCTTTATTCTTTAGGCCCTCTCATTGCTGCTCAGGCTGTTGTGCACCCTCATTAAAATTGTTTTTATCGAGGTTGTGCTTCGCTCAGCCTTGTTCTTTTCAGGTGCCTTCTCTCTATCTTCATTACAGGTTTCGCTATTGTTCTCTGCCATCCTTGCTTTTCTTTCTGCTACTCTTGTTGGTATTGGTTATGTGATTCACCTTCTCCTATTGTTTATTCAGCCAATTGTAAACAATTGTGAGTAGGTTGAAAAGAAATTAAAATTTTTTAATAAATTTTGTTTCTTAACATACCTACCACAATTGCTTACCGGAGGCCCACCCTCCTTGGGGATATCTTTAATATCGATGCCTCCCCGCTAAATCACAAACTTCTCGGTGGAAATACGGAATTGACGTCATGGTTGTTGCGCATGCGCTTGGTAAACGCAAGAGGTGTGCAGAGAGAGTACCTGTAATTTCGAGCGCTGGTCTCGCTCGACCCTTTTTTCGATCTTTTTTGTGCTTTTGCACTCTATTACTTTTCCAACTTCCAAAGTTCTCTAAAAGCTTGAGTTAGTTCCGAAGTAGGGCTTGCACTTACGTTACAGCCAATTGTAAACAATTGTGGTAGGTATGTTAAGAAACAAAATTTAATTTTCCAGAGTGTTTTTGAAAACGCATCAACGGAATGATTTCATTTTTGTTAAACTACTATAGAATGATGACTTACAGATCAAGTTTGAGTTTCATGCTGATTGCATTACTCGTGTGTGAGTTATGGCCCTCGAAATTTGGAAAAGCACCAAAATATCAGTTTTCCAGACATTTTTTGGAAACGCTTCAACAGAATGATTTCATTTTTGGTAAACTACTATAGAACGATGACTTACAGATCAAGTTTGAGTTTCATGCTGATTGCCTTATTCTTGTATGAGTTATGGCCCTTGGAAATATGGAAAAGCGCCAAAATATCAGTTTTCCGGACTTTTTTTGGAAACGCTTCAACAGAATGATTTCATTTTTGGTAACCTACTATAGAACGATGACTTACAGATCAGGTTTGAGTTTCATGCTGATTGCCTTATTCTTGTGTGAGTTATGGCCCTTGGAATTATGGAAAAGCGGCAAAATATCAGTTTTCCAGACTTTTTTTGGAAACGCTTCAACGGAATGATTTCATTTTTGGTAACCTACTATAGAATGATGACTTACAGATCAAGTTTCATTTGCACTCTGTCCATCCGTCCGTGTGTCACTCAGTCTGTCAGTCATACTTTAGTTTTCCAGACTTTTTTTTTGGAAACGCTTCAACGGAATGATTTCATTTTTGGTAACCTACTATAGAACGATGACTTACAGATCAGGTTTGAGTTTCATGCTGATTGCCTTTTTCTTGTGTGAGTTATGGCCCTTGGGAATATGGAAAAGCGCCAAAATATCAGTTTTCCGGACTTTTTTTGGAAACGCTTCAGCAGAATGATTTCATTTTTGGTAACCTACTATAGAACGATGACTTACAGATCAAGTTTCATTTGTACTCTGTCCATCCGTCATTCTGTCGGTCATACTTTAGTTTTCCGAATGACTTGATATTTGCTATGGAGCTTCCATATGAGGTGTAGAATCAAGTTTGTTCAAACGAAGTTCGTGAAGTAATATTTGGCTTTGTAATAGGAGGGGTAAGATTTTTGGCCCCGCCCAAAATTTCTATTTTCTGAACCGATGGTCCAGTATGAACCAAATTTGGTTTGTGGTAGTATTGGGTCATAGGTACTTGACCCATGCAAAAAAAAAAATTCCCACATCCCCATGGGAACCCTGGGAGCTAAAAATAGAAATATTTTCAAACGCCCATATTTCCCAAACCCCACGGAACAGAGAGCTTTTATATGGTATGAAGTATCCTTATGACCAGTAGAATTGAATGGTAAAAAAAAATTGCCATCGGTTATGTTAGGGTGTTCTGTAATGGGCATCGAAAAAATGCTGAGTCAGCATATTTGCAAAAATTAAAAAAAAATCTTTTCTCCAGAACCAATCATCAGAATCTTTTGATATTTGGTATACAGCATTCATAGGGGGGTCAGATAAAAGTTTGTTGAAATAAAGCTCATTGGTTCATATTTGGGCTCTCTACAGGAGCCCGAAGTTTTAACATAGGGTAATATGGGGAATATTCTTAAAAAATCTTTTTCTTCCGAACCACCAGTCAGAATCTTTTAATATTTGGTATACATCATTGTTATGAGGGTCACATTCTAGATTGTTCAAACCAAGTCCCGAGGTTAATATTTGGGCTTCCTATGGAAGCCCAAATTTTATCTTTGTTCAATATGGAGGGTAATTTAAAAAAATCTTCTTCTTCAGATCCATCAGTCAGAATGCTTTGATATTTGGTATGCAACATCTCTATGGGGGTCAGATTCAAGTTTGTTCAAATCAGATCCCTAGGTATATATTTGGGCTCACTATGGTAGCCCAAATTTTTACTTAGTGCAATATGAGAAAATTTCTTTAAAAATCTTCTTCTTCAGATCCACCAGTCGGAATGCTTTTATATTTGGTATACAACATTTCTAGGGGGGTCAGATTCCAGGTTGTTCAATTCGAGTGCCTAGGTTAATATTTGGGCTCCATATGGGAACATGAAATTTAACTTAGTACAATATGAGGGAATTTCTTCAAAAATCTTCTTCAGATTCACTTGTCAGAATGCTTTCACATTTGGTATACAACATCTCTAGGGGGGTCAGATTCAAGTTTGTTCAAATCGGATCCATAGGTCAATATTTGGGCTCGCTATGGTAGCCCAAATTTGAACTTAGTGCAATTTGAAGAAATTTCTTTACAATTTCTCTTCTTCAGATCCAACGGTCAGAATGCTTTCATATTCGGTACACAACATCTCTAGGGAAGTCAGATTCAACTGTGTTCAAATCAAGAGCCTGGGTTAATATTTGGGAGCCGGAATTGGCCATTTTGCTGAAGAATTGAAAATTTTGTATTCAGTACCCTCTAGAGGTACTAAGATTAATCCACATAGGTTGTATGAAGGGGCTTCATAGGGGAGCTCTACATTTTACTTATGATCAACTGAAGAGAAGGCATGATGCCTAGATTATTTTTGTCACTCCTGAGGGACTCAAGGATTGACAGTGTAGCCTATGGAGATGGCTTGCTTAATGTAGACTCATTCTTGGACTCTGTTTAAATTGTGTTCTGTACAAGATGAGCGCTTCAGGCCCCGTGGGGCCTCTTGTTTATTTATTGGTGTTTAATGTCACATACTTATGCACAATAGGTAATCGTGATGAGACAGTTTTACAGGGTCTAAGTCAGTCAGCGCGGGGAAAATAAAATCTAAACCCTTTCATATTGAACTAATGGGTCTCCTATTTCATGAGGTGACAAAATATAATTGAATTAAATTTATTATTTAATAAATATGCACATTCATTCATTTAGGTTTCATTTTGTACTATTATTGATTGCTCAAACCAACAACTATTTGTTTTGTAATTTCATGCACAACTCAGGCTGCACAGTGGGGAAAAGAATGTTAAATACTTGTGACTAATACTTCCAAAAGGCCACTCTCTCAAAGCTGGCCACCTTTCTTTCAGCTGGCTGGTCTGTCCCTGTGTACAGAGCAGTGTGCTCACTGTGCTGCTTGGAACATGTAACACCCATTGCATGAGAAAGTTTGATAGCTTTGAGAAGCAGTGCAAAATTAAAAGAGGCTGCTGACTGGGATTGACAATAAATCTTTGAGTGAAAAAGACAATAGAAGAATGAAATGGTGCATCAGTCGGGAAAGTACTTGATTCCTACTCCTATGTTCTAAATGATCATACCTGTAGTATTGATATTTTTTGTATTTTCTACTCCATATTATTCTGATTTGATCCCCTATTTTTAGCTCAACTTGACAAAGTCAAGCTGAGCTATTGCCATCACTTCTCGTCCATTGGTGTACTTACGTACGTATGTACTTATGTGCATCCGGGCATCCATAATTTCCTTTGGCACACCTAACAGTTCACATTTATGATCAGATTGTTTTGAAACTTAGTATGCTCATTTAGGGGGACCTCTAGATGGGAGCTATCGGTTTTCTTCAATTTCCGTCAAAAAGTGTTGCCGCTATCAACGTTCTTAGAACTTAGTTTAGTCAGACCTCAATATTTCCCTTTGGCACACCCTACAGGGCACATTTATGTTTGGATTGCTTTGAAACCTGGCATGCTTGTTTGGGGTGACCTCTAGATGGGTGCTGTCGATTTTCTTCCATTTCCGTCAAAAAATGTTGCCGCTGGCAACGACCTTTGAACTTAGTTTAGTCAGGCATCAATATATTCCTTTGGCAAGCCATACAGGGCATATTTTTGATCAGATCAGTTTGAAACTTGGTATTCTTGTTTGGGGGTTACCTCTAGATGGGAGCTATTGATTTTCTTTGATATCCGTCAAGAAATGTTGCCGCTGGCAATGGCCTTTGGTGAACTGAGTGCAGTTATGCATCAAAATTTCCCTTTGGCACACCCTGCAGGGCACATTTATTATCGGATCACTTTGAAACTTGGTATGCATGTTTGGGGTAACCTCTAGATGGGAGCTATCGATTTTCTTTCATTTCCATCAAAAAATGTTGCCGCGGGCAACGTTTTTAGAACTTAGTTTAGTCAGACCTCAATATTTCCCTTTAGCACACCCTGCGGGGCACATTTATGATCAGAATCAGTTTGAGACTTTGTATGCTTGTTTGGTGTTACCTCTAGATGGGGTGGGCTATCAATTTTCTTCAATTTCTGTCTAAAAATGTTGCCGCCAGCGACGACCTTCGATGAACTTCATGCAGTTATGCATTAATATTTCCATTTGGCACTCCCTGCAGTGCAAATTTTTGACCGGATCGATTTGAAACTTAGTGTGCTTGTTTGGGGTGACCTCTAGATGGAGCTATCGATTTTCTTCCATTTCTGTCAAAAAATGTTGCCGCTGGCAACAACCTTTGAACTTAGTTTAGTCAGACTTCAATATTTGCCCTTGGCACACCCTTCAGGGCACATTTATGATCGGATCACTTTCAAACTTGGTATGTGTGTTCGGGGTGACCTCTAGGTGTGAGCTGTTGAATTTTTTTCATTTCCATAAAAAATTATTGTCATTATCACCAGCCTTTGAACTTACTGCATTTGTGCAGCAACTTATCCCTTTTGCACTCTCTGCAGGGTATATTTATGAATTTCTATAAAAAGAGAGAAAAAAACATTGCCACAAGCAGTGACCTTCAAACTTGCTGCATTTGTACATTAACATCTTCCTTTGGCATGCCTCATTCATTATCAGGTTGTCTTGAAACTTTGTATGCTTATGCAGGGTGACAAAGATAGGAGCTATCGATTTTCTTTTCATTTCCATCAAAAACTGTTGCTGTTAGCAACAATCTTTGAATTTATTACATTTGTGCATCAGCATTCTTCTTTGATATGGTCTGCAGGCCACATTTATCAGGGGATTGTTTTTTAACTTGGTGTGCTCATTAGGGGAGACCTTTAGATTCATTTCTGTGAAAAAAGTTGCCATTTACAGTAACCTCTGAACTTACTGCATTTGTGTTTCAACATTCTTCCCTTAGCCAGTCTTACAGTTTACATTTAAAAATGCATGTGCACACACAATGCTGTTATGTTGAAATTCCACCAAATAATATTGGTACCAATGATCTTCAATTTTGCCATTTCACTTATAACTTACAAAGTTCAAGTTTGTCAAGTTGAGCTACAGTGTCATTGACACTTTCATTATTCATTTTCACCAGGTTGGACTGCAGTCTAATTCTCATAATGCACTATTTTGGACTAAATTCTTAACATTTTGCATAGCTGTAGATCGAGTTATTTTGGAATTTTGAGGTTATTTATCCAAAGATATGGCACTTTGAAATATTATGAAGTCAGTTTGTAACTTCAGTATAATATTCCACCCTATACTAATAAGACCTCACCATACCATTATATGGATGACAGTGACGGTGACAGGAGTATACCCCCTCTCATATTCTCAATAAAGTTCACATAAGAAACATGAGGATATTGGTCAATGGATGAAAATGCATATAGAATTAGAATATGGGATACAGATCGCTCTCACCAGTCACCACATTTATCAACAACCCACCCCACAACCACACTGTGACCCACCCATGCAATGAAATAAAGAACTACAGTGTGATGCTAATAGAATTCCTCAACACCTTTATGGTGAGCAAACCCCTACTGAATCAGACCGAAAGCTCTGTCCAGTCTGAAGGCTTATTTAAGTGACTTTACGGAGGAGGGAATTGGAGGAGCATGGAGTTGTAGAAGAGATACAGCCTGGAGAGAGTAGATCACCATTACATCACAAACCTTTACAACAATCGTGCACACGTTTTGAGAACAGAACTCACAAAACAAAAGTTACAACACAAAGCCCTGGGGGTGCAAGCAGTCTATGAGCTGAACATTTACAGGTTCTTGTACAGTACTTTCTTTAAAAAATATCCTGCTAAAAACTGAATAAATTCAGACCGGTATGCTGTGATTTCACCCCTTATATTTTTATGGTCTTGTTGTGAAATTCTAGTTTATTCTCTATGCCCCCCACCCCCACCATCCACAAAGAGTTTTCTAGCAGTACCCTTAGAAAGTACAATTGACAATTTGATGAATGCTACGTGCATGCTGTTATCCCTTTCAAATATTCTTCATGGTCTTGGAAGCATGAATTTCTTATTGCATCTTTTCTTTTTGTGTTTGAAAATTTCCTAATTATGGTGAATTCTTAGCAGCAAGAAAAGATTGTTTTCCCAATTTTTTGGCGAAGATTTTTGACTTTTTATCACTTTCAAATTTCATAACTCAGCAATCTGTGATGGGATTTGGGTGGGGCATTAATTAAAATACCCACACTGCCTCCATATCACTTCTTGTATTTTCAAGTACATGTAGTTTAAGCAGGTTGAGAATTTTCTGAAAGGTGGGTTAGGGGGAGAGGAGGTGAAACAAATACACTCACCCATTCAACCTCAGGTTCTAAGTAGGTTGGAAAGGATCTTTTTTTTTGGGGGGGGGGGGGAGGGAGGGGCATCAATCGCCCCCCCCCCCCCCCCCCCCCCCCCCATCGAATCCAAATCTTTGGTTGTTTTTTCAACTTGCAAGTTGGTTAGAACATTATGTAGCTTAATTTTATGTAGCCCTTCTGCATGTTTGATCAACACATTGTCTTACCATCATAAGTTTTCTTAATACGACTGATTGTTACAGTGGTGGCACCTGGATTTCAAAAAAAAATTTTGAGGGGGGGGGGGGGGGTGGCTTCGGTAAGCTATGGGGGTCCCAGGTTAAGATGCGGAAGTCATCTCCCAAAAGCCATGGGCATTATAGCTGGAGGAGGGGAGGGGATCTCCCCCTTGCATGTGTGGGGGTATGGAGGGTCTCCCCATGAAAGATTTCCATATTTGGAGGCTCTGGGAGTGGGGGCGATATCTGAGCATTTCTACAACACCCAACATGACATGTATTGTTGTGTGTTGTTTGCGGTGTGAAATTGGGTGGGAAAATCATGGTCAGATTGAAATTTGAAGTTTGATTGGGGGGAGGGAAAAATGGAGGGGGGCAGCCATCCCCCTCCAGTAGCACCGCCACTGGTTTGTTAAACGTCATGTAAAAAGGTTTTGACCAGATAGAAAATGAATTCAGTATTAGTGAATGTAAGTAAAATTGTCTGGTATCAAATTTATAGAATTAATTCTGACTCTTTAATTTGTAATTGTGGTCCCATTTAGCTGGTCGCCTGAAATTGCCAATGCATTTAGAATTGGAGACTGGCAGATTGAGTGATTGACTGGACTCGGTCACTGATCAAAAATGACAGCAGTTCACCTTCTGGTTTTCCTTATCTTTCGAAGAAATCAGTCATGAACTATTTACTGAATGATTTTATATTCAAAAACAAAGTATATCAACACTGCATGTACACGTATTGATAATTTTCTCTGGCAATCTCAGCCCGAAGATGGCAAACCATCTTTCTTAGCTAAAATTGGTTTACAACGTTACAAAAATCTCCATGTGATGCAAAAGTGGGTCAATCTGAAGGTAACAACAATTTTCTGTGGAGTTTCCACTGCAGTGGAGGTGCTTGGGTGTAACACTGTTTCACTTCAAAACCTCAAAAATGGAAAGATCGTGTTCGAAATATCATTACCAGGTACCGGTACCATGCTTTTTGATAAATATTAAAGTGGAAAATTTGTTCCTAAAACTTTATTGCATCAGAAAAATGGGTAAAAAATTGACAATCCGAAAAGTACAATGCATTGAAATGAAAAGCAAAGTCTCAGGAATCCCATTGTGTGCCGCTTTTAATTGTGTATTACTATCTTCCAGTGAAAATCGTCCTAAGCACTAACTATGGTTAGTGATGAACAGATTATCAAAACTTGCTATTAACCGATTATCAAATATTTCTCTGCTGATTATGTAGATTCTGATGTTGATTCCGATGGTTGAAATAGGACCCAGAAGAAAACTGTTAGTGCATATTATACTGCAGAATTTCATTGATAAATCGCCAACTATGAAAGCTTAATACCACATAAATTCTCAGAATGTGCATGCTTAGTGCGGGGCAATATTAGCCAAAATAATATTTGCATTTTTGGGAGTTGGGGTGGGGAAAGATCGTTATAAACAATACAGTCACACAATATTGTTCTCATGTGATGATTGTGTGTTATTCTGGTAAATAGTGTTAATACGGTTTTGTGTAAGAATACAATACACTTGGCTGTATTAACCAGGAAGATACTAAGTACACATTATTTGTATCTTAATTGAATAATAACTTTGATGTTAATGTGTGTTGTGAAGTTGTATGGCTCATTGTTTACAGACACACTTGACGTCAGAATATATTAATGTTCATTGTTCAACTTGTTACCTCCCTTGATGTGTTTCTTCAGTGTTTACACCAAGGGATGTAACTGAATTAAAAAATAAACTTGACAAACTGAAAACGTGTTTGTGACAGTCATGCAACTTGCATGTCACGCAACAGTCGTCTACCATCGAAAAAAAGTGTTTTTTTTTAGTTTTTCTCCAATTTTAATTTCTTATTGTATTGTGGTGCTTTCATCGTGAAGTACTACAAACTAGCGGCTGAACACATTTTATTTATATATGTACCCAATGCAACATTGTACAGCACCTTGATTGAAGACCGGTGACTTTGAACGGCTGTGAATATCTCGATCTCGTATCGATTACAGATGGTAAATTCTGTAATATATCGGCTCTGCAAATCCCCAAATATTCTGATATGCACTACACATGTTTTTAATGGGGAAACTTTATTGAAATGGCCAAATATCAAAGAGATATTAATAAGTGTTGGGCGTCAGTCTGGCAGCTGATTTTAGGGAGAAGTGACTTTTCCCGCCAGTGATTTTAGGGAAAAGTCAGGGGCTAGGAGGGAGAAGTCGATGGGCATGATGGAGAAGTCAGAAAAAACATAAAAAAAATGTTTGCCACTACATTTAACGGCACTGTGAGGTAGATTAACTGTCAAATGAGCAATCTAAATTATGAAATCTGCTGCCACCAGGCAGTACAGTGTAAATTTTAACGTTCTCAACCCTTCACATTGACTCGGTGTAAAATATAGAATAACCAGAAACTGCCGTTTTTTAACTGCTGGTTGTCATAGTCGGCCGATGGCCCATAACCGGTTGGTTGCTGATTCCAATTACCGTATCGGTTCATCACTATTTATGGTTTGGAATAATAGTACAGTGTGGAATATTTTGCCTAATACTGAAGTTTCAAACTGACTTTATAATACTTCAAAGTGACACATCTTGGATAAATAACCTCAAAATTCGAAAATGACTTCAACTTTCAACAGCTATAGAAAAAATTTAAGAATTTCATCCAAACTACCAAATGGTGTATCCTGATGATTAGCTTGCAGTCCAATCTGGTGAAAATAAATAAAAATAGGTGCTCAAATTCAGGCTTATATTTTGTCTAAATTTGTGAGAATCCATTTGGATTCTCGTGAAAATGGTTGCGAGAATCCATACCTACTATGAGTGTCCCAGGATCCCATGACGCCACAATGGTTGAACCACTGTTGTATACTGATAACACATGTTAATCTTTTACCCAACACACCTTTTTAATTTTTAGCTCAACTTTGGCGAAGCCAAATTTGAGCTTTTGTCATGGCCCATCGTCCGTCTGTCCGTACATCAACAATAGGATACGGCTTGGGCTAGAGGCCGTATTTATGAACCGATCTTTACGAAACGTCTTGGGTACCTTTGTTATGACTGTGGGACGAGAATGGGTGTTTTTGGGTGCGGTCCAAAATTTAAGATGGCGTCCAGCCGCCATTTTGTTCCGACGATGTTTTTTGTACAGAACTTCCATATGAAAGCTCTGATTTGAATAATTTTTTGTATGAATGTTTAGTACCATGAGATACATTACATATCATACAGGTTTTATCATACTTCCTCTGGCCTCCGGCCCACAGGTGTTACCTTACTCTTGTTTTTGTTCATTTCAAGTCACCACTTATCCTGTACTTTCCAACAATTGCTGACAGTTTTTGTGGTCCATCTTCATTCTCCACTAATACAACCATATCATCAGCAAAGAATAGCCCTGCAATCTTTGTGTCTCTAACTTTGACCCCTCTGCACTTTCCATCAACTGTTATCCTAAATCTTTTAATACACAATGGAAACAGAATCAATGACAAGATACACCCTTGCTTGAGCCCAACCTCTGTAGGGACCCTTTTTATAGTGATGTTCCCCAGCCCAGGTTGAGTTCACTCTGGACGTTCATGTACATAGTCCAGGCACATTAGACATAAAAATGAGAAAGTAAGGAAAAAAATCGGAGAAAGCTGATTTTTTTATATGTTTCCGGGACACACATTGCGGATAAAGTGTGAAAAGTCCCCGCGAATCCGAGTTGAGTTTTTTTGTTATAGCGTTTTTATGATGAAAAAAAAAAATTAAAAAAAAATTCGACCCAGCTCCATATTTCTCATTCTTATTCGCCTTAGTAGGGTGAGAATCATAAATATCGTGCTGAATTATATTGAGAATATATATCCCCAACAGAAAATGCCAACTTTGTACCAATCCTCACACTCAATGGTGAAATATTCACGAAAATGTACAAAATTACGAACAAAAATTTATTGTTTTCATACACACAACGGTACACAACGTCCATTAAATCAAATCTACGACTACTTTGGGAGTTAAATTATATATCAAAAATTGCAGAAAAGCAGTGGCTTTATAATGATATATAACAATAGTCATTTATTCCATAATGAACTGGTGAAACGTGTGAAATATTAACCATACTCCCTAAACTCAAATTCAAACGGCATCGACTTTTCTCATTCAAATACCGTATTATAGCATCATTGTTTCAATTTCCATGTTCGATTAAATCACATAATGTGGTGTTCGCCTACACTCAAGATGCGTTGGCATGTAATGTGTGCACGCCCTTGATGTGTACTCATAAACAAATTTGTATTGTACAGACAACGTCATATTTAGGGGCAATTGGTTCGATCATGGCTGGTAGCGGCTTGGATGAACTTTGGGGGACTGTTTATGCTGGTGGGTCAATCCATCATTTGATCAGTGGTCATGCATATTCAAGAGCAGTTCGTGCCCATTTGCTAACACAAATTGCCATTACAAAACTTGTGTTTGAAGAAAGCCGAACACTAGATAACATAGACTGCACAGAAGTCAATGAAATATTCTGTGGACTTGCCAGAGGTGACTGTACAACAGCTGACGCTGTCAATCAAGAAAGTGTCAACCATCTACTGTCAAAATTACTCGAACTGCTCCAGAATGCGTCCGTAGGACGCACAGGAAAGCTTTGGGTACAATACTACGAGCAAATAGGTCTTCTCCAGTTGTTCTTGAGAGCAGAGCGCACAGGCGACTGGGAACTCCACACATATTGTGTTCGCAATATGATTCCAGTATTTCACGCAGGTGGTCATTTTGCATACGCAAAAAGTTCTCATCTCTATTTGCAGCAGATGAATGAGCTAACAGAAATAATGCAACAGGATGATTTGAAGTTGTTCACTGAGAAAGGTTACTTTACCATAAGGCGCTCAGATAAATTCTGGGACGGGATATATTCTGATCAGACCATAGAGCAGTGTTTAATGAGAATGTTCAAGCTCCCTGGTGGTCTCACACATGGCAGGGGAATAACCGATAGCACTGTTGCGAAATGGGTACATGGACTACCTCTTTGCCTTCCGATATGTAATGCTTTCGAAAATTTTGTTCATGTTCACACTGGTCATGGCGAACAACATCGGGATCTCCGTCAAAGTTCACAATTGACTGATGCCAATGATATCACCAAATTATTGAACTGGCTCAGAGTGCATTCCCCCTTTCAGAATAGAGATCCACTACAATTAGTCTCTATAGCGACCGGGCTTGTGGCCGACGAAACTGTGAACTGTGACCAAGTTCGCAAAATTGGTGAATGTTGCGTATCGAATGTTGTAAGCAAAACGTTCAACAGCATCAAACTACGACGTGTTGACACTGTGAAGTCTTTCGCATCGATGGCAAATAGCATCAAAGTCCGTGGAAGTAAGGTAGTGATTGACCCCACAATTCTGTTCAACCGCATCACATGTGTTATTCAGTCACAAGCAGAGATGGAAGAGTATCCCAAATATGAACTCGCCCCGAAACCACCAGCATTGTTTGCTTCTGCTCGAATGAGGAAGACACAGAAAAGCACGCTCGGTAAGATCCTCAAAACATACGGTTCCGAGCAAACTAAAATCCCAGAACATTCTCTGTTTGTTGTAGATGGTGGATTTTTATTGAGGGCAGTTGTATGGCCTAAACAGTCGTCATATAAGGACATATGTACATCATATTCCAATTATCTAGTGAGACATTTTGGGGCGAACGTCGTGGTTGTTTTTGATGGTTATGCTTGTACAATGTCGACAAAGGGCATGGAACAAGCCCGTAGATCTAAAGACAGGTATTCCATTGATATCAATATCTCACCCGAGTTACCAGCCACCACACCCCAATCCGATTTCCTTGTAAATGCCAAGAACAAAACCCAACTGATCGATCTTCTGATGCAGGAGCTACATGTATCTGCTATCAATATTCAGTCCAAGCAGGCCGAGGCTGATGCTGATGTACTGATAGCCAAAACTGCACTTGACATCGCTCAAGATGACAACAATGTTGTCGTTGTGGGAACAGACACAGACTTGTTAGTCATTCTTACCTCTCGAGTTCAACCGGGATGTAATATTCACATGATGTATTCCATTACCCCAAACTTACTAGTTTCAGTTAGTGAAATAGCAACCAAAATGGGTGACCATAGAAGCAACCTCCTTGTAGCACATTCTATAAGTGGTTGTGACACTACTTCTGCACTCTTTCGAGTTGGTAAGAAGAAAGTATTCAGTACAATTGTCTCCGATGTTACTAGCGACTCACAACAGTATGTCAATACAATTTTGGCGGATGACAGTAAACCAAGTGCAGTAGCCACTGCCGGGGAACAACTTCTCCTGATCTTATATGGGAGTAAAACTGTTTCCTCTCTCGACCAATATAGATATGTCACTTACAAGCGTTATGTAGCAAAATCTAAACTGAATAAACCCATCGACCTAGCCTCACTCCCACCAAGCAGCGATGCTGCACAACAACATGTCTACAGATGTTATCTCCAGGTCCAACAATGGCTGGGCACTTCGCTTCCTCCGACGGATTGGGGGTGGTCGCTAGACAATGGACTTCTTGTACCGACTGCAGCCACAAAGCCATGTGCCCCCGATAACCTACTGAATCTGATCAGTTGTGGTTGCAAGAGTGCTTGTACAAAAAGGTGTGGGTGTAAGAAGGCAGGACTCTCTTGCTCAGGTTAGTGTAATTGCAGTTCGGATTCTTGTAACAACCACAGAAACACTGTCCTGTCGGAAATTTCTGAGTTCGATGAATAATATGTATATAGGTCATGTCATTTCTGTATATAGCGTTGATAATAGTCAATGTAACTTAATCCATGTTGATTGATTTGTACATTCTGTAAATATTATTTATTGATTTTTGTACATTCTGTAAATATTATTTATTGATCTAATGCTGCCAGACACAGACGTGTCTGTTCGGTCCCAAGCCCGAAAATAGTTGAGTTCTCATGCTGACGAATGTTATGCCAAAAGGGGAACTCGGCCAGAAGCAGAGGGGGTCTTCCATAATGTCTATTTTGTAAGCAATGATAAAAGTCTTCAAATGGTGGTGGATTTTTTATCGTCTGTCCAACTAACATCCCGTTCTGTACTACGACCCTTTGGGCAAATCCGTTAGGAAAATCGTCATTTTTTGCATAAATCCGATACTTTTTTGTGAATTTTCAATAATTTTTCGCAGAAATTGTCACAGAATGCACATTTTCCTCTAGGTAAATGTATATTAGACATTATGTAGCTCGAAATACGCGTAAACAAAAAATCCAGTTGGATCAATTCGAGGTTACAAAGTTCGTGCGATTTTTTTTAATTTTTTTCAAACGCGTTTTCGAAAAAAGGCTGTAGAAAAAAAAGCTCAACTGGGATTTTAGGGGACTTTTGTCTAATCGTTCAGTGACATGTACTCGACATTCCCTGAAAAAATCAGCTTTCTCCGATTTTTTTCCCTAGTGAAACCTAATGTTCTTGGGCTAACAGTGCCTTCATGATTCTGACAAAGCTACCTCCAAATCCAGCTTCTGCCAGATTTGCCCCCACCCCTACTCAGTTGTATACATTTTTTTACATCTAGGAAGTCCATAAACATCTTTCTCTTATTGACTTTGTTGTTTTTATTAGTTGGGAAAGGGTAAAAAAGTGGTCGAACAAGCTATTAATTGAAAATAGAATATGTTTTCATTTTTTGAATTCACTTTAAAAAAAAATTTTCATTAGTTCCTTGAATCCTACGTAACAAGTATCCACCTAACCCTGTGCATTTTACAGCTTTAGTCAGTATAAATTTTCATGTAGTGTGTGATATGGCAGTTAACAGATTTTTTTATAACCAGAAAGTGTGACTAACCCTGTGCAAAGCACAGGGTTAATCACACTTTCTGGTTATAAAAAAAGTTCATTATTAACCAAGTAAATAACCCCGTGCACTGTACAGCCATAGTGTAAATCTCATCTATATCAACTATTTATCCACATAATGGCCAAAAGCAATCAGTACTGCTCTCAAACTTAGTTTGTGACCTCTCATTGGAATGGATTGTGGAAAGTTTGATTTTTCTTGTGAACTCAAAAATGAAAACATATCCTGTTTTCAATTTAAAGCTTGTTATAAGTAGACTCAGATTTGTTCAAAAGAAGTTTGTGGGCCTATATTTGCCATCGTTATGGGAGGGGCAAGAATTTTCGCCCCGTCTAAAATTTCTATTTTCCAAACCGAGAGGCTGATTTGAACCAAATTTGATATCAGTCAGCATTTTTTAACACTGTGGGTAATGGGAAAAACATATAAGACTACTTTTCTCCCAAACCACTGCTCCAAAAGCTTTCAAATTTCACATATAACATCTTTGGAAGATTGTTTCACATGTTTATAGAAATCAATTCCCTGGGTCCATTTTTGGGCTCTCTATGGGAGCCCAGATGTTTAAATTAGTGTAGTATGAGAAATATTTTTAAAAAATCATCTTCTTCAGATCCACCAATAAGAATCTTTTGATATTTGGTATGCAGCATCCTTAGGGGTGAGATTCAAGTTTGTTCAAGCCAAGTTAGGCTGAAAATTTGGGGTCCCGTTCCAGACTTTGAAATTTTGGACCAAAATCCGTAATTTTTAGCTCAACTTGACCAAGTCAAGCTGAGCTATTGCCATCACTTCTCGTCTGTCGGCGTACGTACGTACGTACATACGTTTGTACATACGTCCACAATTTCCTTTGGCCCACCTCACAGGTCGCATTTATTATCAGATCACTTTGAAACTTGGTATGCTTGGTTGGGGTGACCTCCAGATGGGAGCTATCGATTTTCTTCAATTTCTGTCAAAAAATGTTGCCACGGCCAACGTTCTTAGAACTTAGTTTAGTCAGACCACAATATTTCCCTTTGGCACACCCTACAGGGCACATTTATGATTGGATTGCTTTGAAACCTGGTATGCTTGTTTAGGGTGACCTCTGGATGGGAGCTATTGATTTTCTTCAATTTCTGTCAAAAAATGATGCCACGGCCAACGTTCTTAGAACTCAATTTAGTCAGACCTCAATATTTCCCTTTGGCACACCCTACAGGGCACATTTATAATCAGATTGTTTTGAAACCTGGTATACTTGTTTGGGGAGACCACTAGATGGGAGCTATCGATTTTCTTCAATTTCAGTCAAAAAATGTTGCGGAGGCCAACGTTTTTAGAACTTAGTTTAGTCAGAAGACCTCAATATTTCCCTTTGGTACACCCTGCAGGGCACATTTATGATCGGATTGCTTTGAAACCTGGCATGCTTGTTTGGGCTGACCTCTAGATGGAAGCTATCGATTTTCTTCCATATTCCATATCCATCAAAAAATGTTGCCACGGCCAACGTTCTTAGAACTTAGTTTAGACAGACCTCAATATTTCCCTTTGGCACACCCTACAGGGCACATTTATGATCAGATTGCTTTGAAACCTGGTATGCTTGTTTGGGGAGACCTCTAGATGGGTGCTATCGATTTTCTTCAATTTCCGTCGAAAAATGTTGCCGCTGCCAACGTTCTTAGAACTTAGTTTAGTCAGACATCAAGATTTCCCTTTGGCACACCCTACAGGGCACACTTATGATTGGATTGCTTTGAAACCTGGCATGCGTGTTTGGGGTGACCTCTAAATGGGGGCTATTGATTTTCTTCAATTTCCATCAAAGAATGTTGCTGCGGCCAACGTTCTTAGAACTTAGTTTAGTCAGACCTCAATATTTCCGTTTGGCATACCCTACAGGGCACATTTATGATCGGATTGCTTTGAAACCTGGTATACTTGTTTGGGGAGACCTCTATGACCTCTAGATGGGAGCTATCGATTTTCTTCCATTTCCGTCAGAAAATGTTGCCACTGCTAACGTTCTTAGAACTTAGTTTAGTCAGAAGACCTCACTATTTCCCTTTGGCACACCCTACAGGGCACATTTTTGATCGGATTGCTTTGAAACCTGGTATACTTGTTTGGGGAGACCTCTATGACCTCTAGATGGGAGCTATCGATTTTCTTCCATTTCCGTCAAAAAATGTTGCCACTGCTAACGTTCTTAGAACCTAGTTTAGTCAGAAGACCTCAGTATTTCCCTTTGGCACACCCTACAGGGCACATTTATGATCGGATTGCTTTGAAACCTAGCATGCTTGTTCGGGGTTACCTCTAGATGGAAGCTATCGATTTTCTTCGATTTCCATCAAAAAATGTTGCCACTTGCAATGACCTTCAATGAACTTAGTAAAAATTTAGTGCAGTTAAGCATCAGTATTTCCCTTTGACACACCCTTCAGGGCACATTTATGATTGGATCGCTTGCAAACTTGGTGAGCTTGTGTGGGGTGACATCTATATGGAAGCTGTCCATTTTCTTCCTTTTCTGTCAAAAAATGTTGCCGTTGACCTTTGAACTTAGTCAGACCTCAATATTTCCCTTTAACATGGCCTTCAGGGCACATTTATAATCGGATCACTTTGAAACTTGGTATATGTGTTCCGTGTGCCCTCTAGATGTGAGCTATTGCTTTTTTTCATTTCCATAAAAATTTATTGTCATTATCACCAACCTTTGAACTTACTGCATTTGTGCATCAACTTATCCCTTTTGCACTCTCTGCAGGGTATATTTATGAATTTTCATAAAAAACCCATTGCCACAAGCAATGATCTTCTACTTGGTGCATTTGTGCATTAACATCTTCCTTTGGCATGCCTCAGAGGACACATTCATTATCAGGTTGTTTTGAAACTTTGTATGCAGGGTGACAAAGATAGGAGCTATTGATTTTCTTTTCATTTCCATCAAAAACTGTTGCTGTTAGCAACAATCTTTGAATTTATTGCATTTGTGCATCAACATTCTTTGACATGGCCTACAGGACACATTTATCATAGGATTGTTTTTGAACTTGGTGTGCTCATTAGGCAAGAACTTTAGATAAGAGCTTTTGATAAGCATTCATTTCTGTGAAAAAAGTTGCCGTTTACAATAACCTCTGAACATACTGCATTTGTGTATCAACATTCTTCCTTTAGCCAGTCTTACAGTTTACATTTAAAAATGCATGGATTACTCTGACGTTGTGCACACACAATGCTGTTATGTTGAAATTTCATCAAATAACATTGGTACCAATGATCTTCAATTTTGCCATTTCATTTATAACTTACCAAGTTCAAGTTTGTCAAGTTGAGCTACAGTGTCATTGACACTTTCATTTTTTTTTTTTGTTTTTTATGTGTTTCGGTCAGTTTTAAGACAAAAAAAAATTATTTTTTTTACACTGAAAATTTGGGGGCTGGGTGGGACTTGGAAAATTTTGGACCAAAATCCAGAAATTTTTTTTTGGTTTTTTTATGTGTTTCGGTCAATTTTAAGACAAAAAATTTTTTTTTTTTACATTGAAAATTTGTGGTCCGGGTGGGACTTAGAAAATTTTTGACCAAAATCTGTAATTTTTTTTGGTTTTTTATGCGTTTCAGTCAATTTTAAGACAAATTTTTTTTTTTTTTTACACTGAAAATTTGGGGGCCAGGTGGGACTTCGAAAATTTTGGACCAAAATCTGGAAATTAGTTTTTGGATTTTTTATGCGTTTTAGTCAATTTTAAGAAGAAAAAAAAAAATTTAGGCTGAAAATATTTTGTTTGGGACTTCGAAAATTTCCAAACAAAAATAAAAAAAAAATCTGTTTTTTATGCATTCATCTCAATTTTGGGACGTAAAAGTGCAGGAACTGAAAATAGAAGGAAAAATCCTGTGTATTGTGTGGGCACAACTGCTTCATCTAGTTGGTATATGCTTTTCTTAATCCCTGGTTTGATATTTAGACTACCATGTCAGGTGAGTGCCCTCAGGCCCCCTGGGGCCTCTTGTTGATTTACCGACTGGCTAAACATGACTTCACACCTTTGTTGTGGTTATGTTATACATGTAGACATATATGAGGCAGGGAGGGCAGTGGCTCTGTGATTATGGCATTTGACTTCAAACTGAAAGTTCCGCAGATCGATCCTCACAGGGTTTTCTGTGTTGTGCCTTTAGGCAAGGCACTTAATCCCAATTGCCCACATGGGGAAATGGTGCTGTGTACTAAGGTGCGCTGCACATCAATTGTGCACTTGTTTTCAGCCAATGCTAACCCTGCTTGTGTGGAGTTTGTACGTTTGGGAGTCTTGACAGTTACTTGCTGTTGCTTTGTGGTTCTCATCGAGTACTCCAGATTCTTCCACCTGTAAATCTGTCTGACATGAGGTGACTCTAGCTGTCAAAAGTGGCATTAACCTCCAATAAATAAATAAATAAATAAATAAATAAATAAATAAATAAATTGGGCAAGTGACCCTAAAGACCAGAGACAGAATATGTTTCATAATTAGTTATGATTACTGGGTATGTTAATAGGGTTTTTTGGCACATGTGCTGTATATGATCATGTCACAAATGTTTTACCCCATGAAGTGAAGAAGTGCTAGTTTACTGTTGTAAACAAGTTGCATTTTACAGGCAAAATAGAACCCAGTCATCAATGCTTGGGGTGGATGTCCTTTAAAATAGGCAACATGGGTATAAATGATTGGCTAAACTTCACTGTATCTCCATGTTGTGGTCACGATTTGTCATTGTGCAGAAATATGTGACCTCAAATGCCAGTGAGCAAATAAATAAATAAATTTACCCATTTACATGAACCAAACATAATGGCCATGTCTGGCCAATGAAATTTCCTAAAGTTGCCTCCAAATTTTATTATTTTCTTCAGTTTTGCCCCAAAACATAGCTTATGACACACCCCTCATTGGAACAGTTCAATGAGCCTGTTCCCATGAGGGATCACAAGCTTTGTTTCGAGACAAAACAGTGAAAATCTTTTGAAGAATTTTTCGTGCAAGTGTTGCCCTCCAGTCATGATAAAAAAGGGTTGATTATTGGCAAAAAAAGAAGATTTTTTAATATCATTCATTTGTTGCTTATCATTATTTCAAAATTTTTGGTTTTGTTTTCAGATAAGACTGAAAATGGGACAGTACAAGAATAAGTCATGAGTGTAGTTGACTACACACAATCATCAGAAGACCACCAAAGTTTACTGATTCTAGTCAAACATACAGGCAAACATTTGACCTGTAAACAATTCAACAATGCCTGGGATAAGATAAGTCAGCTTCAGTGTATAAGTGTTCAAGGTCAGAAACGCAATGTCTGGTTGAGATACAAACGTGGATATCCAAAAGAAAATAATGAGTGGGGAGACTTTCAAGCACATAGAAAAGTGTTAGGATTAATATCAGTTGGACACTGCTATTCGCATCAAGATTTTGATGAATTATTTAGTGCTTATAAAAAAGTTAAAGAAGATTACTCAAGTAGTCTATACAACTCACGACTGATTGTTTTAGGTTTAAATCGAGATGGTTCTCCATTGACGGAGGAGGATCGAGAGAAAATTAAACTTTTAAAATGCCAGTTACAAAATGGTGGTACAGGAGATGGCAGTGAGTCTTCCAGCAGCAATAGCATTGGGAGTGAGAGAACTAATTCACCCATTCCTGAAACCCCTACTTGTGAAAATGATGAAAAACATATATCGGCTCATGATTCTAATGCTGATGATCAGTCAAGATCGCACAGTAATAGTTTAACAAAGGAAAGTACGGGAGCTGAGGTTGTGTTTTATCCTTGTCTCAATCAATTAGATGGCCTAGATGATAAACTGGTTGAGTTTTTTACCTCACTGTTTTTTGTTTTAGAGGGTAAAAGACTTGACAGGTCGTTTGAAAGAACAGATAAACCACATATATTATGTGCTCCCTTTGAGAAGAAAGACTTTGTCGGGATTGATACTGATACAAAGTAAGTGAGAAATACTACAACAACAAAATAGGGTTTGTGTGGATTTCTATTTTATGAAAGCTCCATATGTAGGCCAGTGTTCATCAGCCCTGGTAATTCATCCTTGTTTCCTCGGCAAAACAATTGCTGTGGAAAACTGGTGCTTTTACAATTGCTGTGAAGCCTGCTCGATTGCGCAAAAATCATCAGAGGGCAGGGCATAATCTCAATTGTCATGTACATGTAGTAGGCGGTGAAGTGAAAACTTTCAAGTAACTTTAACATGTGAAAGTAGTTCGAGATACATGTGTATATAATCACAATCAATGTGCAGAATCTTTCACTCAATTTGATCAAGCCAATATCATGAACTGTGTGAATGCCGAGAAAAAATCTTGGAAGTAAGCAGGCAGCTTGCTCAGTATGTATAGTATGAGTGATGTATATAATCACAATCAATGTGCAGAATCTTTCACTCAATTTGATCAAGCCAATATCATGAACTGTGTGAATGCCGAGAAAAAATCTTGGAAGTAAGCAGGCAGCTTGCTCAGTATGTATAGTATGAGTGAAAATATGATACAGCATAACCACAAATTAAGTATCTCATTGCTTCTATGCTAATAACACCAGAATCTGACATCAGTTTCTGGAAAGCTCTGTGAGAGCTTTCCAGAAACTGATGTCAGATTCTGATGTTATGAACATAGAAGAAGCAGAACACATAGTTTCTAGTGGTTATGCTGCAACTTGTACCGTAAATTGTAAGATTTGCAATACAGCATAGTGCAACCCACATGGTTTGATACCTTGTGTAACCTGGAAGTTGTACAATTTCTGCAGCCATAAGGCTTTCTGTAGAAGCCATCCTCTGCAGTATTTGTGCAGTGCATATTTTTCGTTTCCTCGGCACTGCTGTTTGCTGAGGGTGAATTACCTGGACTGGTTCATGCTGGGCCAATGTTGTTTGTAGCATTAACCGGTAAGGATTTGTGATCGTCATCCATTTCCAAATTAGTTGAGCACACAATTGTGAGTGCCGATGTCAGATAGTCACAACCAAAAGGAGTAGTATGTTAATAGGGTTAATTTTAGAGTACAGTCAGGTTGATTGGTTTGTTGATCTCCAGAGCATGTCACTGTGTGTATTAAAATAAAAATACGACATCAGCGCAAACAAGTTAACAGTGCTATTCTCAGCCCTGATAATTCACCCTCAGCAATCAGCAGTGCTGAGGAAAATGCTGAGAAAACGAAAAATATCCACAGCAAAAATACTGCCAAGGATGCCTTCTTCAGAAAGCCTTATGGTGGCAGAAATTACACAACTTCCAGGTTACACAAGGAATCAAACCATGTAGGTTGCACTATGTTGTATTGCTAATCTTACAATTTACAGTACAAGATGCAGCTTAACCACTAGAAACTGTGTGTTCTGCTTCTTCTATGTTGATAACACCAGAATCAGACATCTGTAAGAGCTTTCCAGAAACTGATGTCAGATTCTGGTGTTATCAACATAGAAGTAGTGAGATACATAGTTTGTGGTTATGCTACATCTTATTTTCACTCATACTCTACATATTGAACAAGTCGCCTGCTTATTTAAGATTTTTTCTCTGCATTCACATGGTTCATGATATTGGCTTGATCTAATTGAGTGAAAGATTCTGCACATTGATTGTGATTACAGACACATGTATCTCGAACTACTTTCACATGTTAAAGTTACTTGAAAGTTTTTACTTTGCAGCATACTGCAAAAACATGGCAATTGAGATTCTGCCCAGCCCTGAAGATTTTTACACAACCGTACAGGCTCCACAGCAATCGCCGCAGAATCACCAGTTTTCCACAGCAGTTTTTTTGCTGAGGAAACAAGGATGAATTACCAGGACTGTATTCTGTTAACTTCTTTTCTGCTGATGTCTTATTTCATAAAGTCATCACATGACACCATGGCACGTGTATCTTGAGCAGCTATCAAAGGCAAGATCAGACCAATCAAAGAGATTCGACCAATCATGATTTCTGCCAATCATTGTTGCAACTTATTAAGCTTGTTTCTGCTTGTATGAGATTGTGAATCAAACATAAATACAAACAATTTTAATTCTGTAGTGTTCCATGTAACCATCGGCATGAACCGATGTTCAAACACTTCCACTGATGGTCAACCGATGGCTTAAAATTGGCCATTGTCAGATGCGATTGCCGCACCTGGGAGTTCACCAGATGCTTGGTGCCAATTTTTTTACCAGCCTGGATATTTTTTATGCCAAAACAAATGCAATTCAAAGGCTGAGCCCTTCTTTAACACAAATTACAGACATCACTTGAACACAATTATTTCTCGATTAATCCTTTACCCAGTGAATCAGCTGCATCTGCCCACATAGTTTCAAATTAAGTAGTTGAAAAAAAAAAATTCAAAAAATTTCAACAAAACCATATCATGTGATCTTTCATTGGAACGAGCTCATCGTGTATGTTCCAATGAAAGGTCACATGATATCGTTTTGTTGAAATTTTTTTGTAAATTAAAAAAAACAATTCAAATAATAAATTTTGATATCATATGTGCTGGGTAAAGGGTTAACTAAAAAATTGTCAGTGTTTGTCTGAAAACATGACTTATGACCCATTAATGGAATAAGCTCAATGAGCTACATGTAATTCCAATGAGGGCAAGGATGGATCCAGAGCCAATTTACTACCTGTATGGGTATGAATGCCCAAATGTCTCCAAATTCCGGTAAAGGCCAAGAATAGAGGTCCGCGCGTTTTTTAAGAAAATAAAACATATTTCACAACTTTTTTGAGTTTCTTATCATTCTAAGACATGTTTTACACAAAATTAGCCCAAAACACCGATATCCACTCACAAAAATCATCACTTTTAACCTTTTTCTCTGTGATGGGTTTTTGAAACAAAATGAATTTATGATTGCGTTCTGAAATGGAGCTGTGGATGTTTCATTGTGACGTCACAGGGGAGCAATCATTACCTTTTTTTGCATCCTAGGATCAGTTTAGGATGGGTACGGGTTAGCTAACCGTACCCCGTACCCATCCTAAACTGACCCTAATGCATTGGTCGCCGTATTCTAATCATTGCCTTCTTTGCGTAGTAGGATCAGTTTAGGATGGTACGGGTTAGCTAACCCGTATCCATCCAAAACTGACCCTAATTCATGCTCCCATTGTAATTACACCCTCGCCCTCGTATACTCCGATCAAATGGAGTATACATGATAGCGGTTAAAACCAAAGAATCGCGTACCTGTTTACCGCAGGTTTTGTTGTTGAAATTGTTTGGAGAATAAAGTTAACGGAGTATAAAAAGGATTAAAAGAGATGATATTTGTCAGTAGGTATCGGCGTTTTGGGCTGATTTTGTGTAAAACATGTCTTAGAATGATAAGAAACTCCAAAAGAGTTGTAAAAAATGTTTTATCTTCTTAAAAAACATGGCATGGCAGATACCACTACTAGTAGTGTTCAAGGGGTTAAATGTATATGGAACTGCTGAATTATGACAGTATAACTTCCCACTTGGACACAGTGTGCTGCTTTCCCAAAACAGCACACATTTATATGCCCTCGCAGTTTATTAGTGCTCCAGAATATTTTTCAATGAGTGCAGTTTTTAGCTCCCGGAAAATAGAAATCACAGGTGCAGACGCGAGCAATTGCACTTGCACCTGTCTCATTTCCAGGACTGAACTCAATACACATCATAACCTTTTACCTAGTGAATTGGCCGATCCTCCTACATAATTTAGTTTCACCGATTAATTAGTTGAAAAAAATATATTACTCCAAAAATTTCCACAAAACTAGATCTTGCGCCCCCCTCAGTGGAAGGAGTTCATTCAGCTCATTCTACTGAGGGGTCACATGACATGATATGTCTTTTTTAAATTTTTGAAAAAAAATGAAAAATTATATATTAAAATAACAAATTCTGATATCGAGCATGTTTCGTAAAAGGTTGAAATGGTCAACTTTTTTCAAATTAGCAGCTTTCTGAGAAATTGTTGGTATTCAAGTGATGAGAAAGTTTTCTGATGGAAAACAAAATCTTTGGACAGACATGGTCATGGAGTGGAGCAACCCCACCCCCACCCAGCAATATCCCCCAGCAATATTGTTACCTTTGGACCTGATCCAAATCAATATTATTATACATAGGGCTGAACAATATATCGATAAACCGATATATACCGGTATTCAAACCAATATTGATTGAATACCGGTGTAATTATAAAAATATTGGTTTATCGTCATTATTTATTTACCCACAATTTAATTTTCAAGATGACTGTTTTAACTGTACAGTTAAAACTAGAAGTCCTGTCACGAACTGTGCGCTTATCTAGGCTTAATTGCGCGTAGGAATTGTGCAAAATTGCCATATTGAATGGCACCCAAAGCATGGCAGGTTCTCCTTGTTACCCATAGCAAACACAAGCAATGTTCCTGCCAATGGACCTCCGGGTTACTCGGAGGACCATTGGCTGAAACTTTGCTTGTGCACAGGCCGCATGTGCAGAATTTGATAGCCTTACTATCATCATAATGCGTAGATTAACACGCAAATCGACGTGCTATTTGTGCGCATTTCAGGACAGGACTTCAAGTTTTAACTGTAGCCCCGAATGAATAATATTATCCCTTTATCCAAGGAATCACCTGCTTGTGCCCTCGTAATATACAAATTCAGCAGTTGAAAAAATAATTTAACAAAATTTCAACAAAACTATATCATGTGATTCCTCATTGGAACAAGCTCGTTCCAATGAGGGGTTTCATGATATAGTTTTGTTGAAATCTTTGGGGAAAATCTGATAAACTAATTTTGAGAATGATAAATTTTGATATCGTCTGCATTGGGTAAAGGTTTTTCGAACCGCATCATCAAGGTATGCTAATTCATTCCGACTGTGATGCCTCGAGTCTCAGTTGTGGTACTTGTGTTCGTATATCTGAACAGTTTTCAATATACCGGTATACCGCGGTATTTTTTTGAATACTGATACCGGTATTCAGTTTTGAATATCGTGCAGCCCTAATTATACATGTAAGGCGGTTGTTCCACAGTATCTCTGCTAGTATCAAGATAAATAGGATAGTTGAATAGATAGTGACTTGTTTCACATTCTCCACAACTACACAGGAGTTGTAACTAATGGGGAAGTTGTTAAATAGATGATCATTGAGGTTACTGCAGCCTAGACATAATCTACAGTGATGATTTTGAGAATTAACTCCTTGAATGCTGCTGGTGGATAATACTGGATATTCCTGCCCAGGTCAGAATTTCACTTGCCACTGAAATAGGTATAATTTGGGCACATTTAGTCAAATTTTCCCCTTTACTAGGTGAATATAAATGTCCATGAATATGAATTTCTCCTTGGCCTTACACATTTCAATCTTCAAAGATGAAAATTACCAGTCCAGAAAGAGAGTTGCATGCAAGATAAGGAACCATTTTTAAAATATTAAGTTTGTATTTTGCCCTGCGTCTTTGGAGTATTTCTCTGGTAGTTTTGACATACAATAAATTTCTACTTGCACTTCAAGCTGCTTAAGTTTGAATTATTTCTAGTTTTTTTTTATTAGGTTACAGTCAATTATTTATATCATATCTGCATATTCAAGTGATGGATGTAGATTATTCGTTACACAGTCTGTTGGTGGTCTAATATGGTGTTATTTAATTTCATATTGGACGAGAGCGAAGGAATTAACTGACACCATATATACCATATTTGGTCACCAACAGACTGTGTAACGAATATATCTTACCGACTGCTGCATCGATGCACCGAACTAATAACAACAGAGATCAAAATTAAATGAGTGAATTCTCACAATGTGTTCACGTGTCTTTGCCTTGTTACAATTTGCCTGTAGGCACTCTCTCATAAATTGTAACAAGGCAAATTCATACATATCAAACAGTTTCATTTTGAAGGTAACATGACACACATCCACAGAATATAAAGCCTTTTAAGTTGCCTAACCTGCACTTCAGACCAAATATGGGCTTCCAACACTCAATCTTTCAACTTGAAGCGTTTATCGACTACCGCGATTTTGAATAATCAATGAACAAAGGGGAGATTACCCATAGCTGTCAGCGTATATTGATGTTGACAGACAGTATATGGTTTTATATGCAGTCTGCATGTGACGTCTTTGAACCAATGAAATTCCCAGATGCTTGTAGGAGGTAAGATATATAGAATATATCCATAGTAGCTTGGTGTACCAAATGTTCACCACGAGTGGTGATGTGGTGTTAACTGTGAGCTTTTGGCATATTTTATTTATACCATGATCATCAGATTATTAAGAGTCGCAATTATTTTTTCTTGATTTTACTGAGCACCAGACGTACATACGTGCAAATATGTTTTTGTTTACTCGAGCTTCGGTGGGCGGTACTTCCACTGTCAGTTTTATCGCCAAAACGAAATGGAAAATGAAACAGGGCTCTTTTCATTTTAATAGCATAATAACATACCATTTTGAGTTATGGATGCTTTATTAACATGAGACAATGCATGTTTGTTAAGTTTTGGTGTCTTATGGGGTAAACTCATTTAAAAACGTAATAAATAATTGCCACTTTCATTTCAATCTTCGTGAGGCGACATGCGATAAATTTAGACAAGTTGCATTCAGGTCGACATCACCAAAGGTCAACTTGGATGTAGTTCCACTGTTGGTGTAAATTTTATCTACTGAAATCCCATTGCTGGCATGTTCACCACGGTTGGTGTATAAAGCTAAAATTTATGTCATAGGCTTTTAATATATAGTAGAATAGGTAATATCATATCTGTATATTCAAGTGACAGATGTATAAAAGCATAAAATATATTTTTTCCAAAAGCTTTCTGGTGAAAAGAAAGTTTAGAGTAAGATGCATACTCTTTTTCAGACCTTAGAGGTAAAATGGTCATTCACTTACGGTTTGGCCAAGGTGCTGGTGGTGGTTAACTTCATTGATATCAGTTCCAAACCCTGGCTGTTGAATTATTTCACATAATTTCCAGTCAAGCGATTACTTTCTATATAATATGCCTCACCAATTTGCACATACTGGAGGACACTGGAGAAGCTCTTTCAAAAGATGATACAAGTTTTAAGTGAATGAATTATGTTGAACAATCAGGACAATTGGTGTTGTCACTCTCAATGTTTCCAGAGTAAGATGATAAAAATTGAGACTTTAGCCTTTTTTTTTATCCTAAGTTACAGTACAAGTCAAAATAAGTTGTTCGATAACCACTATAAACTGAGTATCTTTCTCTTCCTATGCTGATAAGATCAGAAACTGACATCATTTTCTCACCGACAGCTTTCCAGAAAATGATATCAGATTCTGTATGGATTTTACTGAGTACCTTTGCGGACGTTCCTCTGTGTTCACCTTGACATTTAAAGACCTATTTCAGGTTTTTGCTTTCTTGGAGCATGTGCCTGACCATGCCGTCTTTAGGAGGTCCTGTAGACAATAGACAAATCACTTGTGCAGATATTTCTAGTCGGGTCTTGGCTAGAAATCACTGCTGAGCAATTGGACATGTACAGGTTGTGTAGTCTACTGGGAATTCAGGATAATTGCCCAGGCTGTTGAGAGTTCTGGTATTCAGCTATTGGTTCGGTTTTTAGCTCAACTTGACAACATCAAGTAAGAGCTATTGGGATGTGTTGTGATCCACCATCTGTCCATATGTCTGTTCGTACATCCATGCATACGTTCCTCTGTCCATCTGAAATTACTTTAGCTCACCCTAAAGGCCGCAGCTCTTGGCTGATCAGTTCCGAATTTCATACGTGGCTTTGGTGCAATGTCCAGATGGGAGCTTTCAAATCTTTCTGAGTTGCAATAAAAAACTTGTCAGCCAGTGGCCAACTAAGATGATTTGGCACATAAATTGTCAACAATTTCATTGGCACACCCTGCTGGCTGCATCTCTTATCTGATCAGTTTCAAATTTCATATGTAACTTTGGTGTGATGTCTAGATGGGGGCTATCAAATTTTTCTGAATTTTGTTGAAAAAAAATGACTTCCAGCAGCCATCTTGGATTTGGCACATACATTGTCAACAATTTCATTGGCACACCCAGACCGCATCTCTCACCTGATCATTCCTTTCATATATGGCTTTGAAGCAGTGTCTAGATGGGAGCTATTGAATTCTTTGTCCTCCGACATTTTGTCGCAAGACTAGTGTAATCAGCTGCATCTGTCCATGTGTACATCCTTCAGGAGTGAAATCTAGAGTTTGGCTCATCGAATCCAAACCAAATTTGGTGTATATGTCTCTTACCCCAGAGTTTAGGTGAATTCCGAATATTGGCTGGATCCGATAATTTTTGCTGGAGTATGCCCCTTTTTCGACACTTTGAAATTTGTTAGTCTTTAATATGTCCAATGTAAGAACTTGCTGTCGGGGGACATAGCCCCAACCTGATGGTGGCTTTGTTTGAATTTCTTTGAAAAACATAGCTGCCAGTGGCCATCTTAGATTTGGCATTCAAATTGTCTACAATTCCATTGGCACACCCTGCAGGCCACATCGCTTACCCGTTCTTTTTCAAATTTCAGATGTAGCTTTGGAGTTATGTCTAGATGAGAGCTTTCAAATTTTGTTGAGAAACATGGAGCAGCCATCTAGGATGTGGCACATAAGTTTTCAACAGTTCCATTGGCACACATCTCTCAACCGATTAGTTCCAAATTTCATACATGGCTTTGGGGCAATGTCTAGGTGGGAGCTATTGAATTGTTTTGAATTTCGTTTAAAAAACATGACTGCCAGCACCCAGCAGCCATCTTGGATTTGGCACCTAACTTGTCAACAATTCCATTAGTACACCGTAGAGATCACATTTCTAACCCGATCGTTTTCAATTTTTTATGTGGCTTTGGTGTCATATCTAGATGGGAGCTATCAAATTTTTCTGAATTTTGTTGAAAAACATGGCTGCCAGCAGCCATCTTGGATTTGTCATATGAATTATTAACAATTCTATAAGTACACCCTACAGGTCGCATCCTTCACCTGATCTTTTTCAGAGTTCATATGTAGCTTTGGTGTGTTTTCTGTAGAAACTTGATTAAATGACTTGGCATTGCTGGATCTTTCTGTTTAATTCAGTATTGTTCAATCCTTTCTTGGACAAGTTGAGCTGCAGTGTCATTGACACTTTCATTTGGTATCCCCACGATATCGGTATGCTTTCGGTTTTTGGTATGTTGCCCATCTCTAAACTTTGGAACATAATTGGGAAATATGAGATTTATATGTTAAGCTATTGTGTGAAAATTTAGATGACTTCTATGTTTTGTTTGAGCCTATTTATTTCTTGAGTGTTTATAATTGTATTGTGGTAATCTTTACAGGGTGGAGAACTAACATAGAAGAGCAGTATTCTGTGGGGATAGTCAGTATATTTTGATCAGCTGATGCTTTATGTAGTTCTAGTAAATACATGTATTCTTTCTTTTATCAGGTCATTCAAAAGAAAATGTATGGCAAGGTTGAAGAAACATTTGGGAGATCTGTGCTTACAAGCAGGTCTTCCTGGAGAGGCCATGTTACATTACCAGACATCACTTGATATATTCAAGTCGGTAAATGATTTTCTGTGGATGGCTGGTAAGTTAATTTTTAAGGGCTGAAAGTCATACATGTAATAATTTACTAAAACACTAAAACTCATCACTTTTTAATTTCATAACAAACTTTTGATTCTAGTTACAAATTACACTGCACACCGATGACAAAATACCGAAATTACAAGTTGAATTCTTTTCCCATAATACAACTAGGAGTTTAACCAATTCAATCTTGTTTGAACTCTTGTCAGGCAGGACTGGTTTGGTTAAATTCCTAGATGCATAATGGGAGAAAGTTGCATTTTAAAATTTGATATTATTTTAACAGCAGTGTCAATATGCAATATTAACACTTAATGTACAACATTTCAGTTAGTAGCTGCACCCTGCTTAAACTTCATCTTAATTTTGGGAGAATCCATTTTGGATTCTCGCGAAAATGATTGTGAGAATCCATACCTGCTATGAGTGTCCCAGCATCCCATATAACCCCTGTTGTATACTGATAACACATTTAACGCTTACCCAATGCAGCTTTTTAATTTCTTTTCAACCTACTCACAATTGTTTACAATTGGCTGTAATGTAAGTGCAAGCCCTACTTCGGAACTAACTCAAGCTTTTAAGAAACTTTTCCAAACAAGTTGGAAAAGTAATAGAGTGCAAAAGCACGAAAAATATCGAAAAAGGGTCGAGCGAGACTGGCGCTCGAAATTACAGGTACTCTCTCTGCACATCTCTTGCATTTACCGGGTGCATGCGCAACAACCGTGACGTCAATTCCTTTTATTTCTGCCATTGTACTGGTCAGAAATTTTGTGACTCGTGCTATTTTTTAGCTGTTATCTTCGTGAACAACTTATTTGTATGTGCTATCTTAATCTGATTATGTGCAAGTGAATTGTATCCTTTTCAAGCTTCTAAATTATTTACTATTTGATGATATTTTTGATAATTTTTGCTTCCTTTTTCACACATAGTCTTGTTTTTCCCCCACATGTGAATACAACCTTTGTTCAGTTTTCCGTCAGTGGGAAGCTTGATTTCATATATCATATTCATATTATGCCTGAGACTATTCCTTGTACCTCTTGCTTGCAGGTGAAACATGTGGACGACTCTCATTCCACATGTGTCACTTGCAACAATTGTACTCAGGCCCAATCATGTGGTATTTGTGGGGTTTGGTCCTCAAAATTCTGGGCTTCTTTTAACAAGGTGGTTCTGTCTATAGCTAGAACCCCTCATTCTTGGGGTAAGGGTAGCTGTGCCTTATCAGATATTTCTGAGAGTGCACGTAGTGACTCTGTCACACAGGATGCTGATCTGTCTTTTTCTGTGGCGAGTTCCTCTGCAACTGTTGACGGTGCTAGTACGGTGATACTTGACGTGGAGACCGTGGTCTCTTTGTCTTCTGATGTCACTCTTGAGGCGTCTGTTTTCGTCAAGAGCTTCTCCGAGGTCAGCTCGGTGACACTCTCCGATTTGCCTCCTACGCCGTCAACAGTTGCTGACGAAGTTGTCACTACAGATCCTATTCTGTATGATGGTGTCTCTTCCATCTCCTCTGGGGATGGTATACAGTCTTGGAGGTCCGAGACTGTATCTGCTGGTGTGTCTATGAGCTCTCAGCCTCCCCTGGCTTTGCGGCGAAGCTGTGTGGGTTTGCTGTCTGCTCTGTCTCATCTTGCTAAGTTTGCTCCTAGTCAGTTGAGCCGTTCGGTCACTGCGGCTACAATTCCTCGCCCCTCGAGCGTATCGTTTTTTGTTCCTCCTTCCCCTGCTAGTGTGCCGACTAGCAGGATGGGGTTGGGACATTGACATCCAGAGCCTGCTGTTCGGCAGAGGTCACTCTCGGAACCTTCCTCCGGTGATTCCTCACTGTGTTCCGAGTCTGGATGTTGATCGATGCTTGCCGTTGGTCTCAGAGGATGGGCAGTTGGGGCCTTCTGCCGCACAGAGGCCAATTGCAGGTTCCTGTCATTCATGGGACAATCCTCCGGTGTCTTCTCACCGTGTCCCAGGTCCAGCTACCGATCGATGTACGCCGTCGGTCTCTTAAGAGGATTTGCAGGCAGGGCCTTCGTTCCGCAGAGGTCAGTGATAGCCCCTGGACATCACAATCGGGACTATCCTCCGGTGTCTTCTCACCATCTCCCTTTTCTGTCTGTCGATCGACGTTCGTCGTCGGTCCCTTCTGAGGATTTGGGTTCTTCTACCAGAAGGGTTCATTGGGAGAACACTCCATCGGGCGATGCTGCTGTGTTTCTAGCAATCCGCAAGTTGGCTTCCCTGTGCCTCCTGAGGCACAACCTTCTTTGGTCGGTCGCCGAGATGTCTCGCCTGGCCCTTTGGATACTGCACAGTATTCACAGGAGGTTTCTGCTGGTCACCCCGAGTTGGGCTATGTCTCTTCTGCAACAGAGGTTGACGATTTTCTTGAAGGTGATGGGCCCCCTCGTCAGTCTTGGAGCAGGCTTTGGATTTTGTCTTTGGCTTATTGTCGGCCATTCAACCTTCAGACCAGCCATCTGTGACCGTCTGGCCGCAGTCCTCTGTGGAGCACTGTAACCCTGTTGAGCCTTCCAAGTCTGGGGCTTTGCATCCTCTGCAATCGGCTCAGGTTGTTGAGTCCTTCCAGGGCTTGGATGCCAAAATGCGTTCTAAGGCCCTCAAGGGTTCTTTCTTTTCTAGAGCTGATGCCTTTCTGCCTCCATTGCGATTTCGTGTTTACGATTCCGTCTCTCCACCAGTCTTCCAAGGGATGACTACTGTGGATGAGGATTCTTCTTCCCTCAGGTTAACTAAGCCTAAGTCAGCAGTTCTCCCGATGTTGGTAGTTGAGTCTACGGTGGGCCTGTCCCGAGAGATGCTGGGTATGTTGTCTCTCACGGACCATGTCGTCGCTGCCCTTGCTGAATATTTTCCACTCAGGCGCCTTTTCGCATTTTTGTCACAGGCTCTTATGAACTTGACACAAGCTCACGCCTGTAACACAGCTAATTTGGAGCTGGCACGCTGGGATGCGGTGTTGGATTCTTCTTCATCTCTTCCTTCTGAGCAGCGTGCTGTTCTGAGGTCTGCCTCTTTGGTTGGACCTCAGTTGTTCCATGGTTCTGTGGCGAGGTTCTTCGTCATTCGAAGGACCAGCTTTTGCTACGACAGCTGGACCAACCTGCTGCTGTGGGTGGTAGTCGATTCAGGCCCGCCAAGCATCCTGCTGCATCTGCCTCGTCGGCTACGCCTTCGGCTCCGCCTGCTCCTTCTGCTCAGAAGAAGTGCCGACGCGGCCAGGCTCGCTGGCAGCCTCAGGCAGGAAAGTCTCAGGACTCTGTCGCTTCCCGAGGTTGTGGTTTCTCCTCTCGGGTGCCTCGTTGAGGCCGCAAGTGAAGGTCCTCACCTCGATTCGCCTCCAGTTGAGGGAAGGCTGTCGCTGTTTTACGACCATTAGACAGAGATAACGTCTAACGCTTGGGTCCTCAACGTCATACAATCCGGTCTGTGACTGTCCTTCCATCGGCACCCCAATTTATCTTGGTTGCCTCTCCCAACTCAGGTCCCTTCCGATTCTCTACGTCGGGACCTTCTGGTGCAGGAGATCAACAATCTCTTCTCCAAAGGGGTGATCGAGGTGGTCAGAAACACCCTTTCACCGGGGTTTTACTTGAGACTTTTCTTTGTGCCGAAGAAAAACGGCCAGTTTCATCCTGTCATCGATCTGAGTATCCTGAACGAGTACATTATAGCACCTCGTTTCAGTATGGAGACTTTCTGGTCGGTTTGACGTTCAGTCCATCAGGGTGACTTTGCCGCCAGTATCAACCTGAAGGATGCCTACTTCCATGTATTCATTCATCTGGCATCACGGAAATACCTTCGGTTCTCGTTTCGGGATCGAGTCTATCAAGTCAGAGCTCTCCCGTTCGGTTTGAACCTGGCTCCTTGGGCCTTCACCCGACTGATGTCACATGTGCTTGCTTTTCACCGCACCCAGTCGGCTGTGACTTCGTCAGCCTACCTGGACGACATCCTCCAACAGCACCACGATGCTGCTGTTCTGGAGTCAGATGTCTGGCAGTTTCTTTGCCTACTAGCGTCGCTGGGTTTCAGAGTCAATCGCGAAAAGTCGGATCTCCTTTCTTCTCAGCAGTTTCGTCATTTGGGGATGGATTTCGACACTCTTCACAATGTGGTGTCAGTCCCCAATGCTCGGGCGACGATTCTTTCCACCTTGACTCCGAACCTGCTTCAATCTTCCTTGGTCTCAGCCAGGACTTTCCTTCGGATGCTGGGCCTTTGCGGTTCGGTGACAGATTTCATTCTGCTCGGTCGCTTGTTTGTCCGACCTCTCCAACACTTCCTGTTGGATCATTGGCGTCCAAATGTAGATCCGCTGGACCTGGAACTTCCTATTCCTCGGTCCCTGCTTTGTCACCTCCACCCTTGGGCCGATGTTCCCTAGCTGACACAGGGTGTTCCGTCAGATCTTTCTTTGGCCGATCGCATCCTTACTGCGGATGCCAGCGATCGGGGCTGGGGTGCGACGTTGGATCCCCTCGGTTTGTCCACTCACGGCAAGTGGGACAGCGAGCAGGTGGGCCTTCATATCAACCAGAAGGTGCTCCTTGCTCTTCTGTTGAGTTTTTGGCTTTGGATCCCTCACCTGTCGGACCATATTGTCCTACTTCTTTTGGACAATTTGACAGTAGTGGCCCACATACGGAATCAAGGAGGCACACATTCGATTCCCATGTATCAGCTATCTCGGGATCTTCTTCTGTTGGCACTGGATGTAAACCCTCAGGTGTCCATTCGACACATTCCCAGGCATCTTAACGTCCTAGCAGACACCCTGTCCCGACGCGACAGTGTCCTTCTAACCGAATGGATGCTACATCGGTCGGTGTTTCAGGCGATTTGCAAGTGGTGGGGACGTCCTCTGGTCGACCTTTTCGCCACTCGCTGGAATCATCAGGTAGAGACCTTTGTCTCTCCTTGTCCAGATCCTCTGGCATTTGCGGTAGACGCTCTGTCTCTGGACTGGACAGGTTGGATCGGCTATGCCTTCCTTCCTGCACCGATTCTTCCTCAAGTATTAGCGAAGATTCATGCTTGCAGTTGCAGGATCATTCTGATCGCACCTCTGACTCCACAGAGGGTGTGGATCAATCTGCTGCGGTCTCTGTTGGCAGATCGGCCAATTCGTCTACCTCTATGTCGCGATCTTCTTTCCTAGGGCCATCCCAGGAAGTATCACAACAACCTGGTGAACCTGTCCCTTCACACCTGTCTTTTATCAGGTCCTGTCTCCGACATAGAGGTTTTTCGAGGCGAACAGTGGAGTGCATTTCTGCATCGCGGCTACATTCCACTAGCATGACTTATGCTGCGACGTGGAAGGTTTTCTTCTGCTGGTGTACAGATCACAATGTGAATTACCGTGATCCATCATTCGCTCAAATTGCGGATTTTCTGGTATACCTTTTTGACTCCAAGGGCCTCCAGCCTATTACGATTAAGGGCTATCGGTCTGTGCTGTCTGATACTTTCTCTTATGTGGGAAAGCAGTGCATTGGTCATAATCTTTTTCTCTCCAAACTCATTCGGCACTTTTCTTTGAAGAGGCCTCGAGTTTTGCATCTTACACCCATGTGGAACTTGGCATGGGTGTTGCACTGTTTGGAGGGGGCGCCATTCGAGTCTTTATCTGAGACCGATACGCGTTTTCTCACCTACAAGGCAGCTTTCCTTCTAGCGTTTGCTTCTGCTCGACGAGTCAGTGAGCTTCATGCGCTATCTGTTGATTCTGCTTTCTTCAGATATGAGGCTAATAGTGTCACCTTCACTACTGATTGCTCTTTTCTGGCTAAGAATCAATTTCCTGATTCGGTACCTCCTCCCATCTGCATTCGGGCTCTCCCTGCTGTCGATGACCGGAGACCTCTTCTTTGTCCTGTTCGTGTGATCAAGACTTACATTAATCACACTCAGTTCATTAGGAGGGGTCGGAAGAGATTCTTTCTGTCTCTCATTCCTAAGAGGCAGTCTATCTCTTCACATTCTATTTCCAGGTGGATCTTTCTTGCAATCAAGCTGGCATATTCCCGCTTGTCTGCTTCGGATCTTGTTTCTAACTGGTTTAATGCTCATGAGGTTCGTGTCATTTCTACATCCTGGGCATTCGCCAATTCTGTTTCGCTCTGGGATGTTATGAATGCGGCTCACTGGAGGAATACTTCTACATTCTCCTCCTTTTATCTCTGCCACCTACAGCAGCAATCTGAGGACCTTCATTCTTTAGGCCCTCTCGTTGCTGCTCAGGCTGTTGTGCACCCTTGTTAAATTTGTTTTTATTGGGTTTGTGTTTTCGCTCAGCCTTATTCTTTTCAGGTGCCTTCTCTCTATCTTCATTACAGGTTTCTCTGTTGTTCTCTGCCCTCCTTGCTTTTCTTTCTGCTGCTCTTCTTGGTATTGGTTATGTGATTCACCTCCTCCTATTGTTTATTCAGCCAATTGTAAACAATTGTGAGTAGGTTAAAAAGAAATTAAAATCTTTTAGTAAATTTTGTTTCTTAACATACCTACCACAATTGTTTACCGGAGGCCCACCCTCCTTGGGGATATCTTTGATATTGATGCCTCCCCGCTAAATCACAAACTTCTTGTTGGTGGAAATACGTAATTGACGTCACGGTTGTTGCACATGCGCTCGGTAAACGCAAGAGGTGTGCAGAGAGAGTACCTGTAATTTATAGCGCCGGTCTCGCTCGACCCTTTTTCGATCTTTTTCGTGCTTTGCACTCTATTACTTTTCCAACTTGTTTGGAAAAGTTTCTTAAAAGCTTGAGTTAGTTCCGAAGTAGGGCTTGCGCTTATGTTACAGCCAATTGTAAACAATTGTGGTAGGTATGTTAAGAAACAAAAGTTACTAAAAAATTTTAATTTTTAATATATAAATTGAATTTGGTAATTTTTTAACCCTTTACAAAACGTACAGGATATCAGAGCATGTTCCAATGATGGATCACGTGATGTGATTTCATTGAAAGTTTTTGAAAAATATATTTCTTCAATTGCTAAATTTGAAAATTATGTGGGGCAGATGCGGCCGATTCATTGGGTAAAGGGCTAACAAATAAACAATATATATTATCAATAAAACCTTACAAATATGGATGCCAGTGGAACACGCTGATCGAGCTGGTTCCAGTGACAGCCATATTTGTCCAATGTTATTGACAAAGTGTCAGGATATTTCAGGCCATGTTAGCCTTGTATTGGTTAATTTGCTGCTGCTATATTAGGTAAAGGGTTAAATTGACTCAATTCTTTTCACCCGAATCCTAGCTGAGGTAAAGTGAGAATCTGCATGGATTCTTGCTGGCTTCATTGCATGAATCTCTCCATGAATGGATTCTTGGATTCTCGTTGAAATATAGCCCTGCCTGTCCAGGCCAACATACGTGTCAGGGGAGTCATATACAATAACCATGGAAAATGGATATTATTGGTAAAAGAGGAAATTTTTCAATTTTGCCAAAAAGTTGACGGAGCGAACTGATATGGGTTCAGTATCGATTATGAGACCCATTATAGTTAATTACAGCTTGACAACGCCTTATCATGCTCCTAATCAGGTTTCAGATGGTCCTTTGTTGGATGTTGTTCTATTCTTGGACCAGCATGGCACCAAGCTTCTGGACACTTCTTGTCTGGACTGGTCGGGCTGAAATTGCAAGCTGCAACTCATTCCAGACATGTTCGATTAGATTGAGGTCAGGGGATCTTGCTGGCCAGTCCATACGCTCAATCCTCTCCCTCTGTAGGTACTCCCGACAGCATGCGCAACATGAGGACTGGCATTATCGTCTATTAGAATGAATCTATCTACCACTGCACCTGCATACAATCTGACGTGGACATCCAGGATCTCATCAATATACCGCTGTGTAGTCAATGTACCACGTTCAAGGACAAAGAGCTCTCGACATCCATCCCTGCTGGTGCTGCCCCAGACCATGATTGACCCTCCACCATAGCGGTCATGCTCAGCAATGTTGGCTGCATGGAATCGCACTCCTGGTCTTCTCCATACCCTAGAACTCCTATCTGTGTGGTCTAGGCCGTACATTGACTCATCTGTAAAAAGGACAGCTCGCCAATCTTCTCTGGTCCATCCAATGTGGTCCATGGCCCATTCATATCGTGCCTGGCTGTGGGTCTGGGACAGCAGAATGCGAATACATAGTCTTCTCAGTCGGACACCACCTTCGTGCAACCTTGTCCGGATAGACTGCGTCGAAACATGTACCCCGGATGCATTCAGAAGGTCACTGCAAAGCTGGATTGCTGTGGCAAAGCGGTTCCTATGGGCCTGAATGATTGAAAAACCAGTCTTAAGCTGCAGATGTTGCCCTGTCTCTGCCACCACCATGTCGTCTGACTGGTGTGCCATACTGCTGAAATCTTGCCCATGCTCTGGTGATCACCGTATGGTGCTCACTATGGGCTTCACCAACCTGATGATATCCCCTTGCTCCACCATCCCTACAGCCCGCCACATTTCTGCTTCAGACAAATGTCTTCCTACATTTGCATTTTCCATATTCAATCATTAAATCACAAGGGTTTGTCATGTACATGTAGACAGTACACGAAAACATCATGAAAATCAAGGGGTACATGCTTTCCATGACTGTCACGAAAAGTCTGCCTATCAAGAGAGCAAATGAAAACACTGGGGACCATCTCAATACATTCCTCAATCATATCCACCAAAAATATCGCAAATATGTCACAAGCAAATTTCACAATGATGTGTCAAATATTTGGTGCATAGCAAACTTTGAGTAGTATATTATTCGGTGGGGATTTATACTGCATTGTCGATATTCCAATCCATCCAAAAATAATGGTACTGATTTTGTTACCTATCATGATTGAGTTTTGGGATTATCCACTTCTAACATTGTTCATAGGGTTGTGAAAATACTTAACCCTTAAAGGCCTGGAGATTTGAAAACATTTTGCTATACTTTGAAAATCTACCTCCAGTGGCATTGCAATTGTTATTAGACAGCAGCCAAGACTTGCCTAGAAACAACTGACAAGGTACAGTGGAGCCCACTTAATTGGATATCCCTTAATTATATATCCCTGTTAATTGAATATAATTTTCAAACACAAAACCATTTACCATACCTTCAGTACAAATTTGATCTGTTAATTGCATATGGGTTGTAGAGTAAACCCCTGTTAATTGTATATAAATTTTTATAATATGTCGAAAAAATCACTGTGACATGCATCAAATTTCCCTTATTTATCAACCTTTTTGGCCTCACTGCATCCAATACAGGCATTTATTCTATTATATCTTGTTTGACAGAGCTCTATGAGCTCTGTCAAACAAGGTATAATAAAATAAATGCTCAGTTTACCTCCAGAACACAGGAAACTGACCAAATCCCTGTTAATTGTATACTCCTGTTAATTGAATAATTTTCACTGGCAAAATGGATCTTCAGTTTAGAGGATTCTACTGCACCTAGAAAACATGTTTTGAGTTTATCCAAACAACACATGTTGTTGCACCTGTTCCTTTCCATTAAAAAGTTTTCAAAGTTGGAATTAGGCCCTTACGGGTTAAGGCTTCTAGATCTATATTACTGACATTTCTCCTTTACTGGAACCATCAATGTTGTCCACACTATCAATATGGTTCATGTAGAGAGTCGGCAGCAATAAAACTAAACATGAAATTAATCATGTCTAGTTTGCTCATCTTACTGAACATCAGGGTGGGCAATTGCGATCACTTGGAATCTGTCTTCTATTACCTTTGCATACAGTCCTGGAAATGAGATGGGTGCGAGTGCAATTGCTCCCGTCAACACCCATGTTTTTCATTTTACAGGAATTAAAAAATGCACTTGTTGAAAAATAGTGTGGCGCACTAATATACTGTGAAGGCATATAAATGTTTTGTTTTGAGAAAACAGCACTGTGTGGCCAGTGGCAAGTTACTGTTATAGTTCAGCAGGTCTTTATACATTTAAAGTTTCTTGTATTTTGTGGCGGTATAACCTCAAAATTGATGTACTAACATTTTGCAGGTACAATTTACTTCCGTCTCTGATTTCACAGAAACTTAAAACTGCACCCGTAAATTTTGTTCATTTCCAACACTGTTGCATATCAGTCTTCTTCTGAACAACTGGACCAAACCTAACCAAACTTGGCCTGAATGATTTTTGGGTGATAAGGCCTATAAAAAATATTTTTTGTTTTCTCAGGTTATTTTCAATCAATTTTATAATGAAAGAGGGTGACTTTTTTTCTTTTCTTTTTTTCTTTATTCACAAAACAGTTATGAAAATAGTTGGAATCAGAAATTTAAATGCTTACGCTATTATGTGGCAAACCAATGTTTTCAGTAGTGAAACTCTGTCATACATGGTATCGTGGTTAAATATTTGTCCTACAACTGCAAAATAGTGTCATATAAGAGCTTTCCAGCTGAAGAAAGAAGTGATGAGGCAGATTTTCTATGAGGAGGGAGGTGCCTGAGAAACAATAATTTTTTTTTAAAAGCCTAACCTTTCAGACTGTTCAATAAAAGAACCTAAGCCTAATGGGCTGGGGGCAGTGCCCGAAAAACCTAAAATTGTTAAAAAATGTTTCATAAACCACCTGTCACAATGCTTTGAAATTTTGTGTGCAACTTTCAAGTTTGTTCAAAGAAACGGTCTCGTAGGGACAGTATTTTGGGCCCTCACAAAATTCTATTTTCTGAACTGGTGCACCAATTTGGAGCAAATTTGGTATGTATATTTAGGGTACATGCGCTTGATTTATACCTAATCATAATTCTTTGCATCCCCGTGGACCCCTCCCCTCCCAGGAGCTAAAAATAGAAACAAATTCAATTTGATCAAATGTCCATATTTCCCAAACTGCACTGAACAAAGAATCATCGTTTGATAAACAATATTTTTAGGACCAATAGAATCAGTTTAGCCCCAAAACTCTTGGATAGATTGTATCATAGGGTGCCATGTGACAGAGTCAAATGCTGAGTCAGAACTTTTCAAAAATGAAAAAAAAATTCTACAGAACAACCAATCAGATTCTTTTGATATTTAGTATACAACATCACAAGGGGGATCTGATTTAAGTGCACACTAAGCAAGTACCTGATTTCTTATTTAGGTTCTCTTATTGAAGCCCAAATTTTTACTTGGTACAATATTAGAAAAATTCATTGAAAATCTTCTTCAGATCCACCTGTCAGAATCTTTTGATATTTTATATACAGTATCCTTATGGTGGTCAAATTCGAGTTTGTGCATATTAAGTCCCTCAATTCATATTTAGGCTCCTTATGAGAGTGCATTATGGGGAAAATTGTTTAAAATTCGTGTTCATCAGATCCACCAGTTAGATTCTTTTCATATACAGCATCCTTAGGGTGGTCACATTCAAGTTTGTTCAGATTAAGGTTGTGGGTTCATATTTGGGCTCCCCAAGTGAGCTTGAATTAAAATTCAGGGCTATATGAGAATATTCTATAAAATCATCTTCATGTTCATCAGGTATCATTTTCTGATAGTTTGTATACAGCTTCCTCATAGGGGGCAAATTCAAGTTAATTAAAACGAGGTCCGAGTGTTCATATTGGGGCACCTTATAATCACAAATGCCACTTCTAATGAGCTCAACAGTGGCATTCCTTTACGAAAACAAATCATATCCACAGTAATTTTGTGACTTGTTCTAAACATACCTTAACTTTTAAAGGCCTATTTCAGGCTTATATGCAATCTCAGAGCATGTGACCTGACTATGCCATCTTAAAAGATGTCCGGCTGACAATAGACAAAACACCTGGGCAGTGATTTCTAGCCAAATCTTGGCTGCCTGTTAAGGCAGCCAAGACTTGACTAGAAATCACTGCTGAGCAGCTGGACATGTACAAGTTGTAGTCTAGTGAGAATCCAGGACAATTGCCCAGTCCTCTGAGGGAGAATAAAACTGAATAGAAAATCAGCCCCTTCTGTCATGAAAATGAACCCTTCAGTTGCTGTCAAGCCTCATCAGGGCCTTATAAAAAGTGAATGTAGGAAACTTTGAAAATTCAGACAGTTTCGTTATTAAATGATTGGTTTTTCGGTATGCCTACATGTAGGATATCGGTATCAGTTCGGTCTTTTGGTATATTGCCCATCTCTAATTATTATTGCTGTCAAGCCTCTCAGGGCCTTATAAAAAGTGAATGTAGGAAACTTTGAAAATTCAGACAGTTTCGTTATTAAATGATTGGTTTTTCGGTATGCCTACATGTAGGATATCGGTATCAGTTCGGTCTTTTGGTATATTGCCCATCTCTAATTATTATAACCCCCCCCCCCCCCCCCTCGTAACAAATCTGTTTGTCCATCCATCCATCTTTCTGTCCATCCAAAGACATAATATAATTCATAATTTTGTCCAGAGATTTTATGGACCAATCTGCTCAAAATTTGGTATGAATGTTCACCACCGTGGAAACCTGTGCATCTGCGATTATAGTTCCGGTCCGATTATTTTTGCCCGAATTGTGCCCCTCTTCCACTTGAAATAGCAGCCTCAAAGGCCTGAATTTTATCTGGAGATTTTCTCAGATATTTATGGGTCACTTTCTTTGAAACATGTTATGGTTGTTCACTACCATGCGAACCTGTGCACCTGCGATTATAGTTTTGATCAGACTTTTTTTTGCCAGGGTTATGCCTCATTTTCATCTTAGAAAAACAATGTTGTCAAGATAAATGCATTCTACAAGGAGAGTTCTCAAGGAAAAATACACTTGGGCTAACTTTTACAGAGCAATATTTTTTAAAAGGGGAAGTTTGTGGCTGTATATTGACTTAAGGGTTAATGTTATTAATTCTATATCAAGTATAGGATCAAATTAGTATTGATGAATGCTAATAAATGGTGGGATGAAGTATAAAAGCTGATCATTTAGTACAATATCAGTACAGTAATTTCCCCCGTGGGAACCCAGGAAAATGATGCAGGACTTGTTTACTGTAGTAAACAATCTGTTTTACTGGTAAAATAGGACACAGTCTCCAATACGTGGGGTGGAAGTCCTGGGTAACATGGGAATAATCAGTTGGCTGGCCTTGACTTCATATCTATGTTGCAGTCATGATTAGCCATTATGCAGAAATATGTGACCTTAAACACCGATAAATAAATAAATGACTACAGTAAACTAGTTTCTCTAAAGTGCCAACACTGAGTAAATTCCCCTGTGGGAGCCCTGGGAAGTGAAGCAGTGCTTGTTTACTGTGGTAACAAGCTCTGTTTTACTGGTAAAATAGGACCCAGTCACCAATGCGTAGGGAGGAAATCCTCCTGGGCACATGGGAATAAAGAATTGGTTGGACTTGACTTTATATCTGTGTTGCGGTCATGATTAGCCATTGTACAGAAATATGTGACCTTAAACATCAATAAATAAATAAGTAGATTAAACTTGTTTATCTAAGGTACCATCACCATGCCGAATCTTTGGTGTACAGTGGAACCCTGTTAATTGAATAGCCACTTTGCCAATGAAAATTATTCAGTTAACAGGAGTATTCACTTAACAGGGATTGTGTCACTTTCCTGTATTCCAGAGATAAACTTTGCATTTATTCTATTATTTCTTGTTTGACAGAGCTCCATGAGCTCTGTCAAACAAGATATAATAGATTAAATGCCTGTTTTGGATGCACTGAGGTCAAATAGGTCTCTAAATAAAGGAAAACTGGGGTGAGTCCGGGTAATTTGTTGACAGGTTACAAGATTTTTTTATTCAATTAACAGGGGTTTACTCAATAATCTATATTCAATTTACAGGTCAAATTTGTACAGGAGGTATGGAAAATGGTTTTGTGTTGGGAAATTATATTCAGTTAACAGGGTTATTCAGTTAAGAGATATCCAATTGAGTGGGCTCTACTGTACTGCTGCCCAGATCTAGTGAGAATGATTGTGAATGTCTCTGTTTCTTTCAACCTACTCACAATTGTTTACAATTGGCTGTAACGTAAGTGCAAGCCCTACTTCGGAACTAACTCAAGCTTTTAAGAAACTTTTCCAAACAAGCTGGAAAAGTAGTAGAGTGCAAAAGCACGAAAAAGTGTCAAGCGAGACCAGTGCTCAAACAGGTACTCTCCCTGCACACCTCTTGCGTTTACCGAGCACATGCGCAACAACTGTGACGTCAATTCCTTTTATTTCTGTCATTGTACATGGTCGGAAATTTTTGTGACTCATGCTATTCTTAGCTGTTATCTTCATGAACAACTTATTTGTATGTGCTTTCTTCATCTGATTGTGTGCAAGTGGATTGTATCCTTTTCAAGCTTTCAAAATTATTATTATTTAATGCTATTTTTGATAATTTTGGCTTGCTTTTTCACACTTAGTCTTGTTTTTCCCCCACGTGTGAACACAACCATTGTTCTGTTTTCCGTCGGCGGGAAGATTGATTTTATTTATCATCTTCATATTATGCCTAAGACTATTCCTTGTACCTATTGCTTGCAGGTGAAACATGTGGACGACTCTCATTCCAGATGTGTCACTTGCAACAATTGTACTCAGGCCCAATCATGTAGTATTTGTGGGGTTTGGTCCTCAAAATTCTGGGCTTCTGTTAACAAGGTGGTTCTGTCTAGAGCTAGAACCCCTTGTTCTCGGGGTAAGGGTAGCCGTGCCTTATCAGACATTTCTGTAAGTGCACGTGGTGACTGTCACACAGGATGCTGATCTGTCTTTTTCTGTGGGGAGTTCCTCTGCAACTGTTGCCGGTGCTAGTGTGGTGATACCTGATGTGGAGACCGTGGTCTCTTTGTCTTCTGATGTCACTCTTGAGGCGTCTGTTTTCATAGAGAGCTTCCCTGAGGTCAGCTCGGTGACCCTCTCCGATTTGCCTCCTACGCAGTCGACAGTTGCTGAGGAAATTGTTACTGCAGATCCTATTCTGTATGTGGTGGCTTTTCCATCTCCTCTGGGAATGGTATACAGTCTCGGGGGACCAAGGCTGTATCTGCTGGTGTGCCTGTGAGCTCTCAGCTTCCCTTGGCTTCGTGGCAAAGCTGTGCGGGTTTGCTGTCTGCTCCGTCTCATCTGGCTAGGTTTTCTTCTTGTCAGTTGAGCCGTTCGGTCGCTTCGGCAGCGGCAATTCCTCGCCCCTCGAGCGAATCATTTTTTATTGTTCCTCCTTCCCCTGCTAGTGTGCCGACTAGCAGGATGGGATTGGGACATTGGCATCCAGGGCCTGCTGTTCGGCAGAGGTCACTCTCAGAACCTTCCTCCGTTGACAGTTAGCTGTCACTCTCGGAACCTTTCTCCGGTGATTCCTCACTGTGTTCCGAGTCTGGATGTCGATCGATGCTTGCTGTTGGTCTCAGAGGATGGGCAGTTGGGGCCTTCTGCTGCGCAGATGCCAATAGCAGGATCCTGTCATTCTTGGGACAATCCTCCGGTGTCTTCTCACCGTGTCCCAGGTCCAGCTACCAATCGACGTACGTCGTCGGTCTCTTTAGAGGATTTGCAGGCGGGACCTTCTGTTCCACAAAGGTCATTGATTGCCCCTGGGCATCACAATTGTCTTCTCACCGTATCCTCCCTATTCTGTCTGCCGATCGACGTCGGTCTCTTCTGAGGATTTGGGTTCTTCTACCAGAAGGGTCCATTGGGAGGACACTCCATCGGGCGATGCTGCTGCGACGGATTCTCAGGGTGAGCTGCGTCAGGCCGTTTTGGCGCTCACCCGGTTGCTTTCTGGCAACCCTCAAGTTGGTCTCCCTGTGCCTCCTGAGGCACAACCTCCTTTGGTTGGTCGCCGAGATGTCTCGCCTGGCCCCTTGGATACTGCACAGTATTCACAGGAGGTTTCTGCTGGTCAGCCTGAGTTGGGCTACGTCTCCTCTGCAACAGAGGATGACGATTTTCTTGAAGGTGATGGGGCCCCCCTCGTCAGTCTTGGGGCAGGCTTTGGATTTTGTCTGGCTTATTGCCGGACATTCAACCTTCAGACAAGCCTTCTGTGACCGTCTGGCCACGGTCCTCTGTGGAGCTCCGTAACCCTGTTGAGCCTTCTAGCTCTGGGGCTTTGCATCCTCTGCAATCGGCTCAGGTTGTTGAGTCCTTCCAGGGCTTAGACGCCAAAATGCGTTCTAAGGCCCTCAAGGGTTCTTTTTTTTCTAGAGCTGATGCCTTTCTGCCTCGATCGCGGTTTTGTGTTTACGATTCCGTCTGTCCACCAGTCTTCCAAGGGATGACTACTGTGGATGAGGATTCTTCTTCCCTCGGGTTAACTAAGCCTAAGTAGGCAGTTCTCCCAATGTTGGTAGTTGAATCTATGGTGTGGCCTGTCCCGAGAGATGCTGGGTATGTTATCTCTCGCGGACCATGTCGTCGCTGCCGTGGCTGAATATTTTCCACCAGGGGAGTTTGATGATGCTCAGGCGCCTTTTCACGTTTTGTCACAGGCTCTCATGAACTTGACACACGCTCATGCCTGTAACATGGCTAATTTGGAGCTGGCGCGCCGGGATGCGGTGTTCGATTCTTCTCCATCCCTTCCTCTGAGCAGCGTGCTGTTCTGAGGTCTGCCTCTTTGGTTGGACCTCAGTTGTTCCATGGAAGCTGTCCGTGGCGAGGTTCTTCATCAATCGAAGGACCAGCTTTTGCTGCGACAGCTGGACCAACCTGCTGCTGCAGGTGGTGGTCATTCCAGACCCGCCAAGCATCCTGCTGTGTCTGCCTCGTCAGCGACGCCTTTGGCTCTGTCTGCTCCTTCTGCTCAGAAGAAGCACTGACGCGGCCAGGCTTGCTGGCAGCCTCAGGCAGGAAAGTCTCAGGACTCTGTCACTTCCCGAGGTGGTGGTTTCTCCTCACGGGGGCCTTGTCGAGGCCGCAAGTGAAGGTTCTCACCTCGATTCACCTCCAGTCGGGGGAAAGCTGTCGCTGTTTTACGACCGTTGGACAGAGATAACGTCGGACACATGGGTTCGACGTTATACAATCTGGTGTTCCATTGGATCTTCCTTTGGCTGATCGCATCCTTACTGCAGATGCCAGCAATCGGGGCTGGGGGACGACATTGGATCTTCTTGGTCTGTCTACTCACGGCGAGTGGGACAGCAAGCAGGTGGGCCTTCATATCAACCAGAAGGAGCTCCTTTCTCTTCTGTTGAGTTTTCGGCTTTGGATCCCTCACCTGTCGGACCATATTGTCCTACTTCTTTCGGACAATTCGACAGTAATGGCCTATATACAGAATCAAGGAGGCACACATTCGATTTCCATGTATCGGCTATCTCGGGATCTTCTTCTGTTGGCGCGGGATGTAAACACTCGGGTGTCCATTCGACACATTCCCAGGCATCTCAACGTCCTAGCAGACTCCCTTTCCAAACGCGACAGTGTCCTTCCAACTGAATGGATGCTACATATGTCGGTGTTTCAGGTGATTTGCGAGCAGTGGAGCTGTCCTCAGGTCGACCTTTTCGCCACTCGCTGGAATCATCAGGTAGAGACCTTTGTCTCCCCTTGTCCAGATCCTCTGGCATTTTCGTTAGATGCTCTGTCTCTGGACTGGACAGGTTGGATCGGCTATGCCTTCCCTCCTGCACCGATTCTTCCTCAAGTATTAGCGAAGATTCGTGCTTGCAGTTGCAGGATCATTCTGATCGCACCTCTGTCTCCACAGAGGGTGTGGATCAATCTGCTGCGGCCTCTGTTGGCAGATCGGCCAATTCGTCTTCCTCTACATTGCGATCTTCTTTCCTAGGGTCATCCCAGGAAGTATCACAACAACCTGGCGAGTCTGTCCCTTCACGCCTGTCTTTTATCAGGTCCTGTCTCCGATGTAGAGGTTTTTCGAGACAAACAGTGGAGTGCATTTCTGCATTGCGGTGACATTCCACTGGCATGACTTATGCTGCGAAGTGGAAGGTTTTCTGCCGCTGGTGTGCAGATCACAATGTGGATTACCGTGATCTGTCAATCGCTCACATTGCGGATTTTCTGGGATATCTTTTTGACTCCAAGGGCCTCCAGCCTATTACAATTAAGGGCTATCGGTCTATGCTGTCGGATACTTTCTCTTATGTGGGAAAGAGGTGCATCGGTCGTAATCTTTTTCTCTCCAAACTCATTCGGCACTTTTCTTTGAAGAGGCCTCGAGTTTTACGTCTTGCACCCTAGTGGAACTTGGCATGGGTGTTGCGCTGTTTGGAGGGGGCGCCATTGGAGCCTTTATCTGAGACCGATATGCGTTTTCTCACCTATAAGACTGTTTTCCTTCTAGCGTTTGCTTCTGCTCGACGAGTCAGTGAGCTTCATGCGCTATCTGTTGATTCTGCTTTCTTCAGAAATGAGGCTAACAGTGTCGCCTTCATAACTGATTGCTCTTTTCTGGCTAAGAATCAACTACCTGATTCGGTACCTCCTCCCATCTGCATTTGGGCTCTCCCCCGCTGTCGATGGTCTGAGACCTCTTCTTTGCCCTGTTTGTGCGATCAAGACTTACATTAATCGCACTCAGTTCATTAGGAGGGGTCGGAAGAGATTCTTTCTGTCTCTCATTCCTAAGAGACAGTCTATCTCTTCCCATTCTATTTCCAGGTGGATCTGTCTTGCAATCAAGCTGGCTTATTCTCGCTTGTCTGCTTCGGATCTTGTTTCGAACCGGTTTAATGCTCATGAGGTTTGTGCCATTTCTACATCCTGGGCGTTCTCCAATTCTGCTTCGCTCCGGGATGTAATAAATGCGGCTTACTGGAGGAATGCTTCTACCTTCTCCTCCTTTTATCTCTGCCACCTACAGCAGCAATCTGAGGACCTTTATTCTTTAGGCCCTCTTGTTGCTGCTCAGGCTGTTGTGCACGCTCGTTAAAATTGTTTTTATCGAGGTTGTGTTTCGCTCAGCCTTGTTTTTTTCAGGTGCCTTCTCTCTATCTTCTTTACACGTTTTGCTATTGTTCTCTGCCCTCCTTGCTTTTCTTTCTGCTACTCTTGTTGGTATTGGTTATGTGATTCATCTCCTCCTATTGTTTATTCAGCCAATTGTAAACAATTGTGAGTAGGTTGAAAAGAAATTAAATTTTTTTAGTAAATTTTGTTTCTTAACATACCTACCACAATTGTTTACCAGAGGCCCACCCTCCTTGGGGATATCTTTGATATTGATGCCTCCCCACTAAATCACAAACTTCTCGTTGGCAGAAATACGGAATTGACATCACGGTTGTTGCGCATGTGCTCAGTAAACGAAAGAGGTGTGCAGAGAGAGTACCTGTAATTTGGTCTCGCTCGACACTTTTTCGATCTTTTTCATGCTTTTGCACTCTATTACTTTTCCAGCTTGTTTGGAAAAGTTTCTTAAAAGCTTGAGTTAGTTCCGAAGTAGGGCTTGCACTTACGTTACAGCCAATTGTAAACAATTGTGGTTGGTATGTTTAGAAACAAAATTTACTAAAAAATTTAATATTTGTTAGATAAGATATGCTCTGTGTTATTGTTGACCTTGTATTTTTGTAGCTTGCTATGAAGGATTGTGTTCAGCATCTGTGATATTCAATAACATTAATTCCAAGCCGGCTTCTTTGGCACTGAAGAGAAATCAGTCATTTAATGTGAAAGGTGGTTCCAGCATTGAGAGCAAGATAAGAGGAGGTAATTATATGAATTTAAATGAAAATTACAGGTTTGTGATCAACAAGAATAGCTATGCCAGATGAACAGTTCAATACAACAAATTTTCTCTTCTTAACCCTTTACCCTATGTAGAGAATATCAAAATTTATTATTGGGGTGCGGTGGCCTTGCGGTAACCGGTTCTCGTCAGATCATCAAAGTTAAACAATGTTGAGCCTGGTTAATCATTGGATGGTTGACCGTCTGAGCGATCAATTCGGACTCCCGCGTTGTATCCTTGGGCACGACACTTAACCCCGGTTGCCCATATAGGGGCAAGATGACGGTGTGTACTAAGGCATACTGCACGTTGATGGTACACATCCTCAATCAGTCAAACCCTGCCCATGCTGCAGTGCGGAGTTACGATATTGAGAAGCTGGCAGCTGCTCATCGTTGCCGGTGGGTGGAGGAGAGGTTGGGAGATTCAAGTTTGTCCAAATTGTGTCCCTGGTTTAATATTTAGGCCCCCATGATACCCCGAATTTCAACTTAGTGCAATATGAGTAAATTTCTTTAAAAATCTTCTCATTCGGATCCCTCAGTCAGACTACTTTCACATTTGGTATACAGCTTCCTGGTGGTGGAAAGGAAGGGTTCAGACTCAAGTTTATTGAAGTTAAGTTCCCATGTTGATATTTTGACTCCCAAGTCTTGCATTACTGGAAATCCGGGCATTACTTCTGTGGTAGCGTCCCAGTACCAGAAAAAAGTCATAAAAAGTTATAAATAATTGAATAACTTCATTCCTCTGTAGTGTTAACTAGCTATTGATGCTAATTAAATCCTTCTTTAAATAACAATTGTCAGGTGAGTGCCTCAGGCCACATGGGGCCTCTTGTTTAGCTCAACTTGATAATGCCAAATACAAGCTATCGGGATGGGTTGCAATTCTTTGTCCGTCCGTATATCTTTACATCCATATGTACGTTTCTCAATTCCTTTAGCACACCCTACAAGCCGCAGCTCTCACCTGACAAGTTTCAAATTTCATACATGGCTTTAGGCAGTCTCTAGATGGAAGATATCAAATTTTTCTGAATTTTGTTGAAAAACATGGCTGCCAGTGGTCATCTTGGAGTTGGATATAAATTGACCAACAATTCTTTTAGCACACTCTACAGGTCGCAGCTCTCGTTGGATCAGTCCCAGATTTCATACATGGCTTTGGGGGCAATGTCTAGATGGGAGTGATCAATTTTTTCCTAATTCTGTTGGAAAACTTGACCGCCATTAGCCATCTTAGCTTTAGCATATAAATTGACAATAATTCTGTTGGCACACTCTACAGGCCCCATCTCTCACGCGATCTTTTTCAAATTTCATATGTAGCTTTGGTGTGATGTCTAGATGGCAGCTATCAAATTTTTCTGAATGTTGTTGAAAAACATGGCCGCCAACAACCATTTTCAATTTGGATATAAATTGTCCAACAATTCCTTTAGCACACCCGACAGGCTGCACCTTTCACCCTTTCAGTCCCAAATTTCATATAAGGTTTTGGGGCAATGTCTAAATGGGAGCTATCGAGTTTTTCCGAATTTCATTAAAAAACATGGCTGCCAACAGCCATTTTAGATATGGCATATAAATTGTCAACAATTCCATTAGCAAATGCTGCAGGCTGCACCTCTCACCCGATCTTTTTCAAATTTTATATGTAGCTTTGGTGTGATGTCTATATGGGAGCTATCAAATTTTTTTTCATTTTGTTGAAAAATATGGCCACCAACAACCATCTTGAATTTGGCATATGAATTGTCAACAATTCCATTAGCCCACCTTGCAAGCTTCATCTCTCACCCAATCTTTTTCAAATTTCATTTGCAGCTTTGGTGTGATGTCTGGATAGGAGCTATTGAATTTTTCTGAATTTCGTTGAAAAATATGGCCGCCAGCAGCCATCTTTGATTTGGTATATAAATTGTCCACAATTCCATTAGCACACCCACCCTACAGGCTACATCTCTCACCAAATCTTTTTAGCTCACCTGACTTTCAGTCAGGAAAGCTATAGTGATCACTCACCGTCCGTCGTCGTCCGTCGTCCTTGAACATGGTGTTTGGGTCGTCTCCTCCCAAAGCGCTGAACCAATTTAATTGATATTTGAGATAATAGTTTGTTATGACATCGCAATTTGATTTTGTTCAAAGCAAGTTGCGTCGCCCCTTGGTAGGGCCACACGCAAAAAGTGTGCTGAAATCTTAAAAAATCAGAGACTTGATATTTGGTGTGCAGCTTCCTTTTGAGGTGTAGACTCAGATTTGTTCAAGAGAAGTTTGTGTGGCTATATTTGCCGTCATTATTGGAGGGGCAAGAATATTTGCCCAAACCAAAATTTCTATTTTCCAAACCGAGAGGCAGATTTGGACCAAATTTGATATGAGGGCTTATTGGGTCATAAGTACTTAATTTATGCAAAAAAAATTTTTTCCTGTCGCCCCATGGGAACCGCAGGAGCTAAAAATAGAAAAAAATTGAAATGCCCCATATCTCCAAAACTACACGGCACTGATGATTCTTATGTGGTGTGAAGCTTTCTTAGGACCAACAGAATGGAAAAATTAAAAAAAAATGCTATCGGTTTTATCATGGGGTACTTTTCTGGGACTTTGAAAAAGTGCTGAGTCAGCATTTTTTAACACTGTGGGTAATGGGAAAAACATATAATACAACCATTCTCCCAAACCTCTGCTCCAAAAGCTTTCAAATTTCACATATATCATCTTTGGAAGATTGTTTCACATGTTTATTGAAATCAATTCCCTGGGTCCATATTTGGGCTCTATGGGAGCCCAAATGTTTAAATTAGTGCAGTATGAGGAATATTTTTTAAAAATCTTCTTCTTCAGATCTACCAATAAGAATCCTTTGATATTTGGTAAGCAGCATCCTTAGGGTGTGGGGGGGGGGAATTCAAGTTTGTTCAAGCCAAGTCCCTGGGTTCATATTTAGGCTGAAAATTTTGAGTCCCGTTCCGGAAATCCAGAAATTAGTTTTTGGGTTTTTTATGCGTTTTGGTCAATTTTAAGAAGAAAAACAAATTTTAGGCTGAAAATATTTTGTTTGGGACTTCGAAAATTTCCAAAAAAAATCTGTTTTTTATGCGTATATCTCAATTTTGGGATGTAAAAGTGCAGGAACTGAAAATAGAAGGAAAATTCTGTGTATTGTGTGGGCACAACTGCTTCATCTAGTTGGTATATGCTTTTCTTAGGAGGGGCGTATGCAGCTTATTCAAATCAAGTCCCTGGTTTGATATTTAGACTACCATGTCAGGTGAGCGCCCTCAGACCCCTGGGGCCTCTTGTTTGAATTTCTTATGTAGCTTTGATGTGATGTCTAGATGGGAGCTGATTTTTTTTTCTGCTTTTCGTTGAAAAACATGGCTGCCACCTGTTTGAGAGAATAATGGCTGAAAGTCCCCAGTGTGTGCCACATTATTATAAGTGATAGACCAATCTTGACTCTATACTTGGTCTATAGCCATAGGTGCTGAAAATGGCAAAGAAAATTCAATAGACTGGCCAGAAAGACTGAAAGAAAGGGCAGACTGAAAGAGAGGGCAGACTGCCCTGTAAGTTATATGTCAATATACAAAGTGTCCAGTCCTTTACTTAACGAACCAGTCACATCCGACTCCATAATATGCAAATTCAGCAGTTGATAAAATATTTTCCAAAAAACTTCAAAACCATATCATGTGACCCCTCATTGGAACAGGCTCATCAAGCTCATTTCAATGAAAGGGTCACTTGCAGGGACGTGGCAACAGGGCACACCCCGACCCTCCCCCCCCCCCCCCCACCACCACAATCCTGGCCAAAATTTCTTATTGTTCTATCTGGATTTTAGAGCTTATTTGGTAATGCTGATGTCCCTTTCCTTTCCAAAATTCCAACTCGGTTTCAAATCTGCAAAAAATTCTAACTGTTACTGTTTACAACTGCAGTGTATGCAATATTGAGCTTCATAAGTATGCATGATGTCAATCGGTACATTTACATCATGTAAAATCGTTATCCTGAGTCAATTCCATCATTCACAGTTACAAAATGATAAAACATCAAAAATTTATCATTCCTGCAAAAGATCTGATTTAATGTTAGGCCAGTGTGAATTGCTCAAAGTTCTCAGCGTGAGCATTTGTTTACCACATATTCAATTCCCAGAATAAAAACAAATAATATTAACCTTATAATTCCATCATAAAGGTGTTGGCATTTCAGTTACTAGAATCAATTTTATGCCCCCTTTCTTGGCTTCAATTTTATAATATTTCTCTATAGTGAATTTCCAAATAGAGGGAGGGACTGAGAAGGGGTTTTGCCTCCCAGTCCCTCCCTCTAGTTGGAAATTCATTACCATTCCCTCTCCCAGTCCCTCCCTCTAGTTGGAAATTCACCATCATACCATTGCCCCCCCCCCCCCCCCCACACCCCCAGTTGGAATCCTCTGGTCACGTTCCTGGTCACATGATATGGCTTTGTTGAAATTAATATTTAAAATAATAATTTCCGATATCTGTATTGAGTAAAAGGCATTTCATAATAGAATACAAGACTAAAGCATTCAGATTAATTTATATTTTCTGTTAATTGTAGGTAGTGTGCACGGTAACAATTCTGTAGCCAATGGTTTAGACTTATTTGAGAAAAACCCAACAAAAATAACATTAAATCCAGATGATATTCTTGAAAAATACAAAGAGGCTGTGAGCTTGTATAGTAAGGTAAGAATGTAATTTTTTTATTTTTTCATTCACAGAGGCTTTAGTTTTAAGAAAGAGGCCCAGTTATTTGCTCATTGCAGGGGGAATTTCAAGGAATTTAACTATTTATCTAAAACAATAGCACTTGGACTGGCCAAAATCTTCTGCAGATGGAAATTCAATTGGGGTGCTGCATTCATTTCCCCTCAGTTTATTCCAATTCCTGTCATATGACCTCATGTGGGTGAAAGGAAGGATCTACCCAGTTGTTCACCGGAAAAAACTAACCACTCAGTTTGCAATGTAAATACACTCCTTAAAAATTAATATGCTATTAAAAAATAAATACACTCCTTAACCCTTAAGGGCCCTGACAAGTGTCCTGAAATTCCACAGCCTCTTTTCGTCCACTGGCTTAGCAGTGATTTCTTGTCGAGTCCCGGCTGTCTTAACAGACAGCCAAGACTTGACTAGAAACCACTGCCTACCTAATTTGTCTGTTGTCAATAGGACCTCCTCAACATGGCATGTTAAGGACAAAGGTCTGAGGTCCTAAAGGTTGGAAAAAGGCCTTAACCCTTTACCCAACGAATCTGCCACATCTGCCCACGTAATATGCAAATTCAGCAGCTGAAAAAATATTATTTTTCAAAACATTTCAACAAAACCAAATCATGTGACCCCTCTTTGGAACGAGCTCGTTGAGCTCGTTCCTGTGAGGGGTCACATGATACGGTTTTGTTGAAATTTTATGAAAATTTAAAAAAATGATATTTAAAATAATAAATTTTGATGTTGTCTGCATTTGGTAAAGGGCTAAGGCTTAACAAAAATGCCAAAACAGGGAGAAGTGGCTTTTTGACATGTTTGAAACAAAAAGTGAAAGGAGACAACCCCATAAAAATCATGTATTTAAAAAGGAAGGTTTTCTTGAATGTAGTGCTTGTTACCTGGATAGCCTTAATATATAAACTTTAATTCAGCTCTGCATCCTTGTACCTTTCCTTGGTGGGAGTTGGATTTTGAGTTTGATGTCTCATTTAAAATGCCGAATTTAACTTTTTGAAACTTTGTTTAGCTGGTCGAGGACTACATTATTTCTGGTGGTCTGAATTTTTCATCAAAATTTATTTTATTGTAAATCATTGAAGAGTGATCACAGGCAACAAATGTATATAAACAAAATTGTATTTGTGTTTAACTGAATCGGAAGCATGAGCAAGGAAAATGTTGGCATTTGCTCTTGTACCCTCATTTTTAGCTTAACTTGACATAGTCAAGATAAGCTATTGCCATTACGCATGCGGAAGTCTGTTAGTCTGTGACGTCTGTTCACATTTTCCTTTAGCATGGGCTACACCCTGCAGTTCTTGTCTGATCGTCACGAAATTTCATATGCAGGTTTGGGGTCATGTCTAGATGAGAACGTCCCCTTTTGGTTGCGATCGGGCAACCGGTATGGCTGCCCGAGCCCAAAACCCGAAAACCATTAGCACAGTGTACAGGTCGTATTTATGAAGGGATTTCATTGTAACTTGGTAGGATGCCTCTGTATAATGCCTAGATGAGAACGTCCCCTTTTGGGCATGATCTATCAACCGTGATGGCTGCCCAAGCCCGAAACCCAAAAATCTTTAGCACAGTCTGCAGGTCATGTTTAATATGGAGGGATTTCATTGTAACTTGGTAGGATGACTCCTTATGATGTCAAGATGATAATTTCCCCATTTGGGCATGATCTGCCAACCGTGACGACTGCCCTAGCCCAAAACCTGAAAACCTTTAGCACAGTCTACAGGTCATATTTATTGAGGAATTTCATTGTAACTTGGCAGGTTGACTTCATACAATGTCTAGATGAGAAAGTCCCCTTTTGGACGTGATTGGGCAACTGTGATGGCTACAGGAGCCCGAAGCCCGAAAACCTTTAGCACAGTCTAGAGGTCATATTTATGAAGGGATTTCATTGTTACTTGGTAGGATGACTCCAAATAATGTCTAGATGAGAATGTCCCATTTTGATCGTGATCATGCAGCCTTGATGGGTGCTCGAGCCCAAAAACCTTTAGCATAGGCAAAAGGTCATATTTATGGAAGGATTTCATTGTAACCTGTTAGGTTAACTCCATATAATGCCTAGATGATGACATCCCCTTTCGGTCGTGATTGGTCAGTTGTGATGGCTACAAGTGCCCGAAGCCCGAAAACCTTGAGCACAGTCCATAGGCCATATTTATGAAGGGATTTCATTGTAACTTCTTAGGATCACTCCAGATGATGCCCAGATGAGATTGTCCCCTATGGTTGCGATCATTCACCCATGATGGCTGCCCGAGCCCGAAGCCCGAAAACCTTTAGCACAGTCTACAGGTCATATTCACCCATGATGGCTGCCCGAGCCCGAAGCCCGAAAACCTTTAGCACAGTCTACAGGTCATATTTATGAGGGAATTTCATTGTAACTTGGTAGGATGACTCCAAATAATGTCTAGATGAGAACGTCCCCTTTTGATCGCGATCATTCAGTCTTGATGGGTGCCTGAGCCCAAAAACCTTTAGCATAGGTAAAAGGTCATATTTATGGAAGGATTTCATTGTAACCTATTAGATTGACTCCATATAATGCCTAGATGATGACATCCCTTTTTGGTCGTGATTGGTCAGCTGTGATGGCTACAAGTGCCCGAAGCCCAAAAACCTTGAGCACAGTCTTCAGGTCATATTTATGAAGGGATTTCATTGTAACTTCATAGGATCACTCCAGATGATGCCCAGATGAGATTGTCCCCTTTGGTTGCCATCAGCCCAAAAACCTTTAGCATAGGCAAAAGGTTATATTTATAGAAGGATTTCATCGTAACATTGTTAGGTGGGGGCGCGGTGGCTCAGTTGGTAGAGGTGCAGGCTGCAAGCCGAGAGGTCCTCGGTTCGAATCCCACTTGCGGCAACCGTGTTGTGTCCTTGGGCAAGACACTTCACCCCGATTGCCTACATGGGGGCACAATGCCGTTGTGTACTGAGGCGTACTGCACGTCGATGGTGTGCATGTCTTCAACCAATCTAACCCTGCCTGTGCTGCGGTGCAGAGTTCAGAGTTACGATGTTGGGGAGCTGACAGCTGCTCGTCGTTGCTCGGTGGTTCTCTCTGGGTACTCCGGCTTCCTCCACCCGTAAAACTGTCTCGGTCACGATTAGCCATTGTGCATAAGTATGTGACCTTAAACACCAATAAATAAATAAATAACATTGTTAGGTTGACTCCATATTATGCCTAGATGATGACATCCCCTTTTGGTCGTGATTGGTCAACTGTGATGGCTACAGGTGCCCGAAGCCCGAAAACATTGAGCACAGTCTACAGGTCATAGTTATGAAGGGATTTATTTTAACTTCGCAGGATCACTCCAGATGATACCCAGATGAGATTGTGCCCTTTGGTTGCGATCATTCAACCATGATGGCTGCCCGAGCCCGAAGCCTGAAAACCTTTAGCACAGTCTACAGGTCAAATTTATGAAGGGATTTCATTGTAACTTGGTAGGTTGACTTCATATAATGTCTAGATGAGAACGTCCCCTTTTGGACACGATTGGGCAACTGTGATGGCTTCAGGGGCCCAAAGCCTGAAAACCTTTAGAACAGTCTACAGGTCATAATTATGAAGGGATTTCATTGTAGCTTGGTAGGATGACTCCAAATAGTGTCCAGATGAGAACGTCCCCTTTTGGTCATGATCATTCAGCCTTGATGGCTGCCCGAGCCCAAAAACCTTTAGCATGTCTGTAGGTCGTATTTATGGAAGGATTTCATTGTAACTTGTTAGGTTGACTCCATATAATGCCTAGATGATGACATCCCCTTTTGGTCGTGGTTGGTCAACTGTGATGGTTACAAGTGCCTGAAGTCCGAAAATCTTGAGCACAGTCTGCAGGTCATATTTATGAAGGGATTTCATTGTAACTTCATAGGATCACTCCAGATGATGTCCAGATGAGAATGTCCCCTTTTGGTTGCGATTATTCAACCATGATGGCTGCCCAAGCCTAAAGCCCAAAAACCTTTAGCACAGTCTTCAGATCATATTTATGAAGGGATTTCATTGTAACTTGGTAGGTTGACTTCATGTAATGTCTAGATGAGAACAGCCCCTTTTGGACACCATTAGGCAGCTGTGTTGGCTACAGGGGCCCAAAGCCCGAAAATCTTTAGCACAGTCTACAGGTGATATTTATGAAGGGATTTCATTGTACCTTGGTAGGATGACTCTAAATAATGTCTAGATGAGAACGTCCCCTTTTGGTCGCGATCATTCAGCCTTGATGGCTCCCCGAACCCAAAACCCCAAAACCTTTAGCATAGTCTGTTGGTCATATTTATGGAAGGACTTCATTGTAACCCGTAAGTTTGACTCTATATAATGCCTAGATGATGACATCCCCTTTTGGTCGTGATTGGTCAACTGTGACGGCTTCAGCGGCCCGAAGCCCAAAAACCTTGAGCACAGTCTACATGTCATATTTATGAAGGGATTTCCTTGTAACTTTGTAGGATCACTCCAGATGATGCCCAGATGAGAATGTCCCCTTTTGGTTGCGATCATTCAACCATGATGGCTGCCAGAGCCCAAAGCCCAAAAACCTTTAGCACAGTCTACAGGTCATATTTATTAAGGGATTTCATTGTAACTTGGTAGGTTGACTTCATATAATGTCTAGATGAGAATGTCCCCTTTGGACGCATTTGGGAAACTGACGGCTACAGGGGCCTGAAGCCCGAAAACCTTTAGCACAGTCTACAGGCCATATTTATGAAGGGATTTTAATTTAACTTGATAGGATGACTCGTTTTGGAATAATTTCACTGTAACTTGGTAACTTTTGTTGATATACGTTAACTGTGAGGGCCACATACATTAACTGTGAGGTCATATTAACCCACCCCTCAAATCTTTAGTACAGTGTACACCTCATATTATTTTTATCATAAACATAGCATACAGAGAACAGAAATGAACATATTCCCAATTATCACAATTCTTGTCTTATTTCATAATCCTTTCATAAACATTGAACATTATCCTTTTCATCAAACACAACACACAAGTTAAGCTACAGTGTCATTGACACTTTCATTAGCTCACCTGACTGAAAGTGAGGGGGAACTTAAGTGATCACTTTTTTTCCGTCATCCGTCCGGTGTGAACGTTATGTTATCGACTTCTCCTTATAAACCACAGGGCCGAAGGAACCAAATTTGTTGTGCATGATCCTTATCATATGTCATTTCAAGTTTGTTCAAATAAATTTGCCTCACCCACAGGGGGCACCACATTGGGCATTACTCTGATAGCACCCATAAATTGTTTTCCAAAATTAAGAAAATCTTCTTCTCTAGAACCATTAATTAGAATCTTTTGGTATTTGGTATATAGCATCTCTTGGGGGGCAGATTCAAGTTTGTTCAAATCGAGTCCCTGAGTTAGTATTTGGGCTCTCTATTGGAGTCCAAAGTTTAACTTTGTGCAATTTGAGGAAATTTCTTTGAAAATCTTCTTCAGATCCACCAGTCAGAATGCTTTTATATTTGATATACAACATCTCCAGGGGGGTCAGATTCAAGTTTGTTCAAATTGGGTTTATGAGTTAGTATTTGGGCTCTCTATTGGAGCCCAAAATTCAACTTTGTGCAATTTGAGGAAATTTCTTTAAAAATCTTCTTCTTCAGATCCACCAGACAGAATCCTTTCATGTTTGGTATACAACATCTATAGGGTGGGGGAGGGGGGGCAGATTTAAGTTTGTTCAAAGTCCCTGGGTTTATATTTGAGCTCCCTAAGGGAGCCTGAATTTTAACTTAGTGTAATTTGAGGGAATTTCTTTAAAAATCTTCTTCAGATTCACCAGTCAAAATCCTTTCATATTTGGTATACAACATCTTGAGGTGGGTCAGTTTCAGGCTTGTTCAAATCGGTTACAAGGGTAAATATTTGGGCTCCCAATATCAACTTAGTGCAAGTGTAATAAAAATCTTCTTTTTTGGACCCTGTAGTCAGAATGCTTTCATATTTGGTATACAACATCTCTAGAAGGGTCAGATTCAAGTTTGTTCAAATCTCTCTGGATTGATATTTAGGCTTCCTTTAGGAGCCCAAATTTTAACTTGGTGCAATATGAGGAAATTTCTTTAAAAATCCTCTTCTCCAGAACCATTAGTCAGAATCCTTTCATACTTGGTATACAGCATCTCTAGGATGGTCAGATTCCAATTTGTTCAAATCGAGCCCCTGGGTTATTAATTTGGGCTACCTATGGGAGCCTGACTTAATATGCAACATGCAACATGAGGAAATTTCTTTTAAAAAGTTCTTCAGATCGACCTATCAGAATCCTTTTATATTTGGTATACAACATCTCTAGGTGGGTCAGATTCAAGTTTGTTCAAATCTGGTCAATGGGTTAATAATTTGGATCCTTCTTTGAGCCCAAATTTTGATTTAGTGCAATGTGAGGACATTCTTTAAAAACCTTCTTCTTCGGATCCACCAGTCAGAATTCTTTCATATTTGATATATAAGATCTCATGGGATCAGATTCAAGTTTGTTCAGTTTGAATCCCTGGCTTAATATTTGGGTTCTCTAGGTGGGGGCGGGGTGGGTGGCAGGGGGGAGCATGTTAGGTTCAAGTTTATTCAAATCCATTCCATAGTGTTTTTCCATAAAGTTTGCCTTTCATGACTTCATTCCTTTGTAGAGTTGATGAACCATGTCTAACTGAATGTGACCCCCAAGTACTTCTTTGAACCACTTTGGCAGTGAATGATTAAGGCCCCTTGGGGCCTCTTTTCTTGAAAGCCCTAATAGTGGCTTCTAGCACACAGCCAGTTAAAGTATTTTATGAAGGATTTCGTCAGTCTTAAAGATGAGGTAATGTTTCAGGAACTAAATCATCCAAGGTGTGACATGTGGATAGTAGTTGTGTACAAATAGTTGCACTGTGATCAAGATTTCTGCTGTCCTCCCCAGGGGTCAGCCTGGCAGCTGATTTTAGGGAGAAGTGACTTCTCCCTCCAGAGGCTTTAGGGAGAAGTCAGGATCCAGGAGGGAGAAGTCAGTGGACATGAAGGAGAAATCAGATAAAAAACATAAAACGTATATGACATTGTGACAAAATAAATGAACATAGAGGACACAATTGTGGAGAAAAAAAATAAATAAAAGTTATACAAACATACAAACACACACAAAACTAAGTCACATGGTATATAACAGAATGTAGGTTAAAATCCCACCCCCCCCCCCCCCACCCCACAAAAAACTGTGTCGTTCATGGTTTCTGAATACCCCCCAACTCTTTGCCTAACAGTGATGACTAAGGTTACCATGCTGTTGATTTTGTATTTGCCTCAAATAAGTGGATTTGAAATTTAGTATGACCCATGGTGAGAGTGTTCTTCTCTGCAATAGAAGGTATATTCTTTTTAAAAAAATATTTAAAGTGTTTAAAATAAATTTCAAGTTCATATAAGAAGCTGGGTCATTCATGGTTTCTTAATGCCCTAACTGAGTTAAAAAGCGTAGTTAAAAAAGTTTTCGATATCCTTCGTAAATTAAGCGTTATTAACAATTTGAGTTAGTTTATTTCTTAGGTAAATGACAAAATATTTCAGTTGTCTCCCTTCCCGGCTGCGCTGGGTGATAACACGCTGTTCAGAAAACTGACAATTTCTGCCAACCATCTTACACTGACACGTGCGATTGGTGTTTTGAAGGTCTGCCATTCTTATCCATCCAAATACCTGTGATTTCTATTGTAGCCTTATTACATTTAACCCCCTTCCAACACAACTTCACAAGTTTTCAAAGAAAAACATTCAATGCAAATTGCGGGGCGAATTTCAATGCAACCAATTTTTCAGTGGAACAGAGCGTAACCGCAAGCAATTTCGATATGGAGCAACTGTCTCCAATACATTTTTTTGTTTTGTTTTGAAACGGTGGTTAACTTTAATAAATTATAATTAACTCGATGCGTGTCTTGTGTGATTCGTTGTTTTGGCTGGCACTTTGTTTTTAAATAGCCATTTTGTGCTGGTTGCTATCAGTTGGGGCGAATTGTTCGAACGACTTCGCCATTACAATTCTTTTCAGAAATATAAAATTGGGCTAGTTTAGGCTATTTTTCATAGCCGTGTGGCGGACTTTAACAGCAGCCGTGTTTACTTTTTTTTTGCGAATGCGGAAGCGGGTGTTTTTAAAAAATAAAACACAAGAAAATACAGTAAACTGCCATGTCTCCCAAGGAAGTTTTGGAGGGCGACTTGAATTTCGCTCCCAATGTAAGCCAAGGCGACTTGAGGAATGACAAGGCGACTTCTTCGCCCAAGTCGCCCACTCGGCTGACCCCTGGTCCTCCCCATGGCTTCTAAGGTCTGCCTCGCCTAGACTAGAAATCACTACAAAGCTGCTAGACTCACAACGTGTGGTACAGTCAACAGTCTAGAAAATTACCCAGACCCTTAAATCCTTGCATGCTGCTGTCATATATTCCTGCTCATTACACAAAATCTCTTGCAACTGAAATAAGTATAATTTGGACAAAATTACGCAAATTTCCTCCTATAAATTGCATGGACGTTTTGACCAATGATTTCTTGAGATTCAGAAGATTCAGATTCATAGAGGATATCTATTGTTTTTTGGTGGATATAGAAACTTATCTCGTCGTTGACCAAGACAAATGTTTATTTTTTGCGAGTGCTTGCGCAAGCGAAAATAACCATTTGCCTCTGTCACATGTGAGATAATTTTTGGTATCCACTCAAAAACACTAGATTTTCTTTTTATTATATGCTTTTTAGCTCAACTTTGGAGAGGCTGTATTTATGAACCGATCTTTACGAAACTTCTTGGGTACCTTTGTTATGACCGTGGGACAAGAACGAGTGTTTTTGGGTGCGGTCCGAAGTTTAAGATGGCTGGCAGCCGCCATTTTGTACCGACGATGCAGAAATCTGTTTTTTGTACAGAACTTCCATATGAAAGCTCTGATTTGAATAATTTTTTGTATGAATGTTTAGTACCATGGGATACATCACATATAATACGGGTTTTTTTCTCGTGCGTAAATTATGCAAATTAGACTAACTTTGATGTTTTTTGGTGTTACTTTCAGCACTATAAGTGCAAATGCCAATACGGCCCGGGCTAGAGGCCATATTCATGAACCAATCTTTACGAAACTCCTTGGGTACCTTTGTTATCACCGTGGGACGAGAACGAGTGTTTTGGGGTCCGGTCCGAAATTCAAGATGGCCGATGGCAGCCATTTTGTACAAAATTTGGTGCAATCAGATTTTTGCACAGAACTTCCATATGAAAGCGCTGATTTGAATAATTTTTTGTGTGAATGTTTAGTACCATGGGATGCATCACATATAATACGGGTTTTTTTCTCGTGCAGAAATTATGCAAATTAGATGAACTTTGATTTTTTCAGTGCTACTTACACACAGTAAGTACACATGTCAATACGGCTCGGGCTAGAGTCTGTATTTATGAACCGATCTTCACGAAACATCTTGGGTACCTTTGTTATCACCTTGGGACGAGAACGAGTGTTTCTGGGTGCGGTCCAAAATTCAAGATGGCTGCCAGTGGCCATTTTGTACCGAAATTAGGTCTAATCAGTTTTTTGTACACAACTTCTATACGGCTCAGGCTAGAGGCCGTATTTATGAACCGATCTTTACAAAACTTCTTGGGTACCTTTGTTATCACCGTGGGATGAGAACGAGTGTTTTTGGGTGTGGTCCGAAATTCAAGATGGCCATCAGCAGCCATTTTGTACCAAAATTAGTGCAATCAGTCTTTTGTACAGAACTTCTGTATGAAAGTTCTGATTTGAATAAATTTTTGTATGAATGTTTAGTAACATGGAATACATCACATATAGTACGGGTTTTTTTCTTGTGCAGAAATTATGCAAATTAGATGAACTTTGATTTATTCAGTGCTACTTATACACTGTAAGTGCACATGTCAATACGGCTCGAGCTAGAGGCTGTATTTATGAACCGATGTTCACAAAACTTCTTGGGTACCTTTGTTATCACCTTGGGACGAGAACGAGTGTTTCTGGGTGCGGTCCAAAATTCAAGATGGCTGCCAGTGGCCATTTTGTACCGAAATTAGGTCCAATCAGTTTTTTGTCACAACTTCTACGCAGCTCATATTTGTGAACTGATCTTCACGAAACTTCTTGGGTACCTTTGTTTTTCACCTTGGGACAGGAATGAGTGTGTTTTGGGGTGCCTTTGTTATCACTGTGCTATGAGAACAAATATTTTGGGGTTCAGTCAGACCCACTTTGGGACGCAAAGATTTTTTTCTAGTTTAGCATCTGACTGTCACCCACCTTTACAATACTTTACCTATACATTTGTTACAGGCAACGGTCAGTATTTATGTACAGGCCGTTACAATACTTTATATGTACCTTTGTTATCAGGTCATTACCTAGATGTTTGTCATTGCTGTGTCACATACTATACATGTACATGTCTTTGTCTTGACAAGTTGAGCTACAGTGTCATTGACACTTTCATTATAAGAATCTGAACATTCCTATCAATAATTCCACTTGTTTGAACCTTGAATTGATGCATGAAAGTGAACAGTGCATTGATATGTGGAAGTGACTTGATCGATACTTTGAACAGGTCGTGTCTTGCTATTTGATTCATCTGATGGCTTTCATGCATCAATTCAAGGTAAATACAAATTGAATTATTGCTGGAAATGTTCGGTCTCCACACAAAAACACTAAATTTTCTTTTCATTATACGTTTTAGAACAAATTGATCATTTCCAGTGATAATTTGACTCATAGTCACCTTGAACTGATGCTTTGAAAGCCACTATTTTGATTGATACTGTGAAAGTGAAAATTTCTATTTCTAAACAGTGGGGGATACTATTTCTATCTTGCCGCATTTTTTTTAATATATCGTTTAGCGTATAGTATAATATAATAAAGAGGGCACAATGACGCTGTGTACTGAGACGTACTGCACGTCGATGGTGCACATGTCTTCAACCAATCTAACCCTGCCTGTGCTACAGTGTAGAGTTCAGAGTTACGATGTTGGAGAGCTGACAGCTGCTCGTCGTTGCTTGGTGGTTCTCTCCGGGTACTCCGGGTACTCCGGCTACCTCCACCTGTAAAACTGTCACGGTCACGATTAGCCATTGTGCATAAGTATGTGACCTTAAACACCAATAAATAAATAAATAATAAATAAATCACAGTATGCAGGAAGATATTGTTTAAACTACATCACAAGCTACAGAGACATGCACACTGTAGGAGATGACATAGCCAGACTGGCTGCCTACCTTACATCCCCTTAACCCTTTACCCAACCAATTGCCTGCATCCACCCATGTAATATGCAAATTCAGCAGTTGAAAAAATATTATTTTTCAAAAAATTACAACAGAACCATATCATCACGTGTGACTCCTTGTTGGAAAGAGCTTGTCACATGATATGGTTTTGTTGAAATTTTTTGAAAAATTTGAAAAAATTATTTTTAAAATAACAAATTTTATCATCTGTGTTGGGTAAAGGGTTAAAAAATAACAGTTCAATAGCAGGCCAAGTATGAGAGCATGTAGTCCATAATAATTTGCTCTTTCAACCAATGTTTACCAAAATTGGAGAGAAAAAGATCGATGATTCATGGAGTACAATATTTCTCCCCCCACTGCATGTGTAACATATGTCTGTCCAGGGTGAGATAGCAGGGAGAGACAGATTTATCCCACCCCACCCACGTGACTTTATACATTTATAACATTATTATGACGTTATGCATATCGTATCAGTTTCTTGCTACCAACTAATTCATTTTGACGTCATCAGAATGCCGTGTGATCAAAGTTTGATGCTCTAAAACTCTTCAAATCCCAAGATGCCACCGTTCCTAATTGATTTCGTGGTATATACCTTTGGTATATACATAACTTATGCATGCTTTTTCCGGTGGTGTCATTAGTTTTTCAAAACAACGAATACCAAATGAGTTGATTATATCAGCACGTCACCGCCGATTACCTTTGGCTAACGTAATCGCTGTATGGTGGGGGGAGAAAATAATCCCTGATGGGTACAGGTGTGGGATGGGAAAATCTCACCCTCGGGACAAGATATTTGGTCCAGACAATTGGCAAGCCTCGTGTCTGGCCCAAATATCTTGCCCTCGGGTGAGATTTTCCCATCCGACACACTTACCCATCAGGGATTATAATAATCCAGCGAGAGATCTGGTAGATTAAAATAAATAAACTTATTTGCCAACTCATTCCTTTTCCTAAGCACTTTTAACCCTTTACCCAACGCAGACGATATCAAAATTTATTATTTTAAATATAATTTTTTTTAAATTTTTCAAAAAATTTCAACAAAACCATATCATGTGACCCCTCATTGGAACAAGCTCAGTGAGCTTGTTCCAATGAGGGGTCACATGATATGGTTTTGTTGAAATATTTTGAAAAATGTAATTTTTTCAACTGCTCAGTTTGCATATTACGCAGGCGGATGTGGGCGATTCGTTAGGTAAAGGGTTAATCACTATAATTAGTGCTTCAACAACAATATTGACAGGTGCCTTTCAGTATAGAATTAGTATAAATTCGAAGACTCTATGGAGTGGGTGTTGACAACAAGTTATGCAAGATGGGGTATCCAGACCAAGAATGTCAAAGTACCGCCGGTACCAACATAATCGGTACCAAGCCAGAAAATAAGCAGACTATCATCTGCAAAATGAGGTCCTCAGAGGGTAAATTTAGTGATGCTACCCTGCAAATTTATCCCCTGTAAACCTCAATCTGAATCAGAGTCTCAAAACTGAACAGAAAGAGGTATCCAAAGGATAAATTGGCCCACTGTATGGGATATCATCATCAAATTGACCCCCTGGGGACCGCATTCTGCAAATGTCAGACTGCTTATTTTCAGGCCTGATCTGTACCGAGACGGGATAGAGCCTGCCCTGCCGAAACTGGTACCTGGACAAATCAACAATTGAATGACATATCGCAATCAGATGGATATTCACATTTAAACCGTCCAGTCCCAAAGATTGCAGACAAACATGGCACCATGCCATTTATTCTGTGGCGACATCAAAGTCATCATAAAGCACTATGTCACTACAGAATAATTTCTTTGAAGTATCCAATGACAGCACTTTCATTTTCTTTAATGTGTCATTTGAAAAGTCAAAATGGCCAGCCTTATCGTGGTCGTGGTGCAGACAGAACATGCACCTGTCACATGTTTTGATATGTTCATTCACAAATATGTTACAAGTATGTCATGTCAGCCTATTTACCCTCATTCAATTAGGAATTTCCAAATAAAATAATTTTGGACAGCGTACCAACGGGACAAAAGCTTTAGTACCGGTACTGGTGGGAGCATGAGGGAACCGGTGGTACTGGTTCAGGTACTGGTTGACGTGTCTGATTCAGACAAAGGTTAAATCTTGGCCATTACATTGGGCAACATACACCAGCGGCTATTTACATTATATTTAGTAGAGAACTCATATTCAAGTTCAAGTGAGATGAATATTTTTATACTGTACCAATGACCCAGACATAGCTGGTGCTAACTCTTAAAATATAGGGCCAAACACAAATTTTGCCCCCCCAATCCCCAAAATTTGCATCTAAAACCAAAGAAAACATGTCCTGAATGGCCCTCCACACTTCACCTCTACTGCGCATGCGCAGTGTCAAGGACGTTCCGAAATTGGTGCCATTAATCATTCTAAGTTTGGCCCTTCATCAGTTAACATCTGACTGATCTTTGTGCTTGTAAATCTCAGTTTAAATGATGCCAGACACATAAATATTAGTGAAATGGTGATTCTAAGGAGGATAGAGAAGGAGGAGAGGAAAAATGTGTGACAGAATATTATCAGGGCTGTAACTTAAAATTTTTTAATGAAATTATGTTAAGTTACCTATTTTCGAGGCAGCAGCCATTTTGTTGTCATTCTTGTTATTTAGTTACACTGATTTTTCAGTGTTTTCCTCTCTCCCTTTCCTTTAAGTCCCCTCTTGCTATTCTCCCATGCTTTTGGCATAGTTTCTGTAATTATTATTACTAAAATTTCTTGGGAGTTTTAGCTGAATAACAGAATGAATTCTGTTCTTTTCCCCATGTTTACGTCTTCACCTATGGGTGGTTAGGCGTTGTGTTCTGCATCTACCATCTGATGTTCTGCAGTTTCTTCCCTGGAAGTCTCTGTTTTGCATCAGATAGTGTATTTTTGGTAACTGATTTCGGGCCTGGGTGCCTGGAGTCTTATTTTAGTGTTTTTACACTCATTGTTTACATTTACAACAGCCCTCTGTGTGAGGGGGGGGGGGGGGGGGGGGGGGATTTCTTGAAAATAATTTCTTGATGTTAATTTAATCATAACTAGATACATTATTATTGTTCGTAAGTGTTGCATAAATTGTTTAAAATATTTTTAAATTTTTTGTCCACACTTAGGCTTGGGATCCATTGGGGCTCAACGTTACTTTTCAGAAACTTGGGCTGTTCTGAAAAAATATTTTTTCAAAATATTTTGATTTCAATTATTTTTTCTATGTCAATGGATCATATTATTATTATGTATTTTGATTGTCAGGGGTTGGTGCGAGTACCAGGACTTTGTTTTCTTTTCACATTGAAAGGATTTTGATCAATTGTAATAAGAGGAAGTCTTCCTCTGACTTTTATAATCATTCTATATGTGGTCAGTGTACTCGCATTAACTCCTGTTCTGTATCTGATGATTTCGGTGACAACATGGGAAGCGTATGTCACGGTATGTTAGTGGGGAATTGGACATTCCAGTCCTTTCCCCGCAGGGTCACTCTACTTTATCAATTTCTATTTCAGACGATCAAGATTAGGGTGATGTATCTGTGATGTCTTCCAACACTGTGCCTCCGTCGTCACAATTAATGAAGGGCTAGCGGAAAAGTGCTCATGTAAATACGCCAATTGCCTAAGAGGACCCTAGTAGGTTCGACGGCCTTTGACGTCCGCTAGCTCGCCCGGTGTAGCGTCCATTCATTGAATGGTTCGGCAGCCGGGTTCGTCCGTTGCAGTCTAGTTTTGGGGTGATGCGAGCACTATAAATCAACCAAATGCACACCCAGTGACGGTGGATTAGAGGGAGAACGGTGGAAGCCTTTTAGTCCGGTTCATAGCTCGTTCTGGTCCATCCGGACGGCGAGCGAGAGAGGCCCCTCTCTCGTACAACAACATCTGGCCCCAGATGTTGTGGTACAAAATGTTTCGCATTCGGAGCATACATCCGCCGCTCGGGACGCTCCGACATATAGTCAGTCCGGAGAGACTGTCAATAAGGCTTCCTCATTCTCATGGTAGCGCACACGACCGCTCTTGGCTACGTGACCTCGGATATCCAGTCAGCTTTGCCAGTCAGAGAATCATCGGCAACCAGGTCACACCATCCGGTAGCCAGGGACACGAGGCCTGCAGACTCCGGACGTTCGCATAGGAAAGTGTGCGGGAGTCAACGTACACGGAGCTTCCGGCGGCAATGCATCGTAAGACCGCTACTGCACAGGCCTCGGGGACGGACGTGCTATCCTAAATAGCACAGCTTATCGCAGCATCCCAGCAACTACTGAATCTGTCGCATAATGTTTTATCCGACGATGCTGGGTCGGGATGCTCCGCATACCGAAAGGGATTCGGAGGATTTCGAGCTTTCCCTTTCGGAACAACATATGCTGTTGTGTATGTCATCTGACTTGATCTTCTACAGGTTCTTTCATCGGACCAGAATGCTGCGATGCCGGATAAGAAACTGATAGCGTCGGTGGACTTAGTAATTTTTTGTTCGATTCAGGGACTTCGTCCCTCAGTTCCGACATAGTCCAATAATGTCACACAAACTTTCGAATTATTGAACGACGCTATATATTTATTATTATATGCTTGCTATTACCAAGCATTTCTGGTTTCTTGTTCGCAAAGTTACGGAGATGTCTTTCAAAAGTGCGCCTCTGTCGTCATAGTTAATGAAGAGCTAGCGGCAATAAGTGCTCATGGAATATGTCTATCGCCTAAGAGGTCCCTTGTAGGATCGACGGAGTGACATTCACTAGCTCACCCGGTGTAGCGTACATTCATCGAATGGTTCGGCTGCCGGGTTCGTCCGTTGCGGTCTAGGAAGGAGATTTGGGTGATGCGAGCACTATAATTACTTTAGTACTCACCCAGTGATGGCGGATGGAGGACAGATCGGAGGAAGCCTGTTAGTCCGGTTCCTGGCTTGTCCAGGTCCGTCCGGGCTGTGAGCGAGAGGGGTCCCTCTCTCATCCAACAACATAGGGGACCGCATGTTGTGGTTCAGATATTTTACATTCGGAGCATATGTCCGTCGCTCGGGATGCTCCATTATATTGACAGTCCGAGAGACTGTCGATAATGCTTCCTCATCCTCACAGCAGTGCACACGACCGCACATTGGCTACGTGACCTCGAGTATCCGATCAGTTTCGTCATTCAGTGATTCCACGGCGAACAGGTCACGCCATCCGGTAGCCAAGGGACACGAGGCCTATACACTCCGTTCGCTCGCATATTAGTAGTATGCACGGGGTAACGATCACGGAGCTTCCAGCGGCAATGCATCGTAGGACCGCTTCTCCACAGGCCTCAGTGACGGACGTGCTATCCGAGTTAGCACAGTTTTTTCACAGCATCCCAGCAATCGACAGTTTCTTGGTCGAATCAGGAATTATCTGACGGCGCTGGGTCGGTGCGGTCCGCGGTTGCATCAGGTACGGACGACCGAACGCTTTATAGGGTCCGACAGGATGGCAAAAGGGATTCAAAAGATTTCGAGTTTTCCCTTTCGTAGCATCGGAAGCTGCCATACATATCTTCCGGCATTATCTTCCAGTGATTGTTTTTTCGGACTACATTGCTGCGATGTTGGATAAGATACTTATAGCGTCATTGGACACGGAATTTTGGATCGGTTCAGGGATATTGTCCCTGACTTACCGACACAGTCCAATAATGTCATTAGAACATGTGTATTATTTATCGACACTATATATATATATAAGCCTGCTACCAAGCATGATAGTTTAGTTTCTTGTCCGCAATGCTCATTTCTGCCTTTTTTCATTTATACGAATAATTTATTTTGGCAGAACAGGGCATACCGAGAGTTCATATGCGTCTAGATGGTGTGGTTAAAGACTGGAAATAATCTTTTTCGCCGTCTATGTCTTTTCCAACCACAATGTTGGAAATGACAATGATGTCTAATAGACTTAACTTAGATGCTTTATCATACGTAATCCACCTTACTGAGGCGTTATCATTACGTCTTCAAGAGAAAGAATTCCGGGATAATCCTCAATGTGATTTCTTTTGAGGGCAGTAGTTTGTTCACGTATAACTCCACCCTTCAGTGGCTGCTTGGAGTTGGTTAGACGTGACGCAGCCCTAGCTACATCCACGCGCGTGGATAGTAAGGTGAAGAACTCTCTCAGAGTCGCTTCGTTCTCGGAGAAGCTCCTCTTCGACGGCAACTTTTCAGCAATCCATGAATTGCTCGATTTACACGTTCTCTTGTCTGTCTAGTGTAGCAAGAGATTCAGACTGGGGCAAACATTCGGTGGTTGACTCAGAGAGTGCCACTGCAGTTGCCGGATCCGAGTTTTATAATTATGACGGTTGCCAGTCAAACAGGTTGGGATATAATATTGATCCCAACGGATTCGAAGTGCCAGGGTCTTTGGGTTCCACAGTCTCTAAGCAAGCACTTATCTTCCACGGAATAATGTTTTTTTAGGCTTGCTTTATGTCATTGGATGAACATTATTCAGAAACGCATGTCCAAATCCTGTCCGTTAATTCGACAGTAGTGGCGTATCTCCGGAACCAGGGAGGCACTCATTCGTTTCCGTTATTCAATTTAATGGAAAGAATCCTTCTGTTTGTTATAGTACACCAAGTTCTGCTTCGGTCCGTCATATTCCGGGTCGTCTGATTGTATTACCGGACTCCCGTTCACTTATGGGTCGCTTGTTGCCGTCAGAATGGACTCTCAACAAACAAGTATTCAATCAGATTTGCTATCAATGGGAGCGCCCAATGTTAATTTATTTACGACACAACTTGCTTGTCAATTGCAGACGTATGTGTTTGCTTGTCCGGATCTCTGAGCTTATGTTGTTAACGCTCTATTGATCTAATAGGACGGAATGATAGGATATGCGTATCCTCCTGCGCTGTTGTTTCAGCAAGTATTGCTAAGATAAACAACCACAATACATTTCTGTTGATAGCATCTCTGTCTTCACAGAGACCGTGGGTAAATTTACTCTGATGTCTACTGTGGGACTTAACGCGAAATCTTCCTCCATGAGAGGATCTTTTTTCGCTGGGTAAAATCGTGTCATCTTTATCACAACTCGCAAGGTCTCAACCTTCACGTATTCCGTTGTGTGGTCCTTATTGCATTGTAAGCATTGTACTGGACGAGCTTTGGACACGATTTCTTACTATAGGAGAACCTCTTCTTCGCTATACTATGCGGCTAAAGTGGAGGCTCTTCCGTCGTTGGTGTAGGGATCACTATGTTGATATTGTTGATCCCTCCATACTAGTCATTGCAACTTTTTAGTATACTTGTTTGACAAGATCTACTGCAGCCTGTTATTTTTAAGGTTATAGGTTTATGTTACCTCATACCTATGCACTCTATGATAGTTTACAATTGAGTCTTATGTCTCTTTATCTAAGTCAGTAACTTTTCGATAAATAGACTTAGAATCATTAGATTAAATTCCTATATGGAATTTAACTTCGGTTCTTATTTAGCTAAGTAATCATTTGAGCCTCTGGAAACAGTAGTTTTCAAATTCTGACCTTTTAGACAGTAATTCTGTTGGCTTCTCTTTTACTGAAGAGTCAGTGAGTTTCATGCACTATCGGTGGATGATTTTCACTTTCGTAGTTTCGGAATCACTACTTCCTTTACTATTTAGGTTGGATTTTTGCATAAGAGTCAGGCTCCTAATTAATATCCGGAACCTATTGTTATTAAGGTCCTTCCGTCTTCGTACGGGCATAGGCCTTTACTCTGTCCGGTTAGAGTTTATGTATTTATAAACAGATATCTGTTTATTACTACGGGCGTAAGCTTCTTCTGTCTTTGATGCCTAATAGAAGGACGTTACGCTCCATTCTATTGCTAATGGATTCAATTAACTATCGATACTGCTTATGGTATATCATTGACTCAGCAGTTGTGTTTGAGATTTCGGCTCATGAAGTAAGAGTTCTTTTACATCTTGGGCTTACATTAATAGTGTCGCTATTATAGATTTTTGAAGGCTGCTCATTGCGCTCAGCCATCCACATTCATGAATTTTTATCTCAGAAATATTGAGTCCATTTCTGGAGGCCTCTATTGTTAGGTCTATTATCTACTGCTCAGAATGTCATTCACTTAACAGTTGCTACTATAGCTAGGTAGGCTGTCTGTTTCGGCAGTGACTCCGTTCTGCTGCCCTCTTCGCTCTGGGCTATTTGACCCAGGGCAAGAAAAAGGGGGGGAGGGTGTTCCCTTGGGTCACCTGTTTTACTATGAAAACAAGGGGATACCTCCTTCAGAGTTAGTAATTCTGAGCTGTTATTGGGATGGTTGTTTAGTGAGAAGTTTATGTTTTAAAAATTCATTCAGGTCTTAGTTTTTAAAGTATAGCTTTTGAATATAGCACGTGTCAACGGACATTATTATACAATCCTCAGACACTTTTAAGGAGTATAAAGAGTCTCTATTCTCTAGACTTACTTTATTTATTGGCTTACTTTAAAAATTATTAGTATAAGGATTATACTAGATATTAATAGAGTACATGGATGTATGATGCTCAATTTTGGAAGGTGTTGTATCTTTCTAATTTATCATAAATAAGAAAGATACATGTAAGGCCTAATACTTCTTTTTCCCTAGAGGGGATGACTCTATTTTATATAATTGAGCGTATTCCATCTTGCTCCCTGTCCTTGGCCCTCCAGCCTTTTTACTATTCAGCTATGTCTGGGTCATTGGTACAGTATAAAAATGTTAAAAAATTTATAGTAATTTATATATTTTTTATACTTACCAATGACCCAGACGGGGATGGCCCTCCCAGGAGTTGGGAACTCTTACTTCCCCGCTGAGTACATAGCGCTTACCAGGCACTGGTTATTAGAATGATCAATGGCACCAATTTCGGAACGTCCTTGACACTGCACATGCGCAGTAGAGGTGAAGTGTGGAGGGCCATTCAGGACATGTTTTCTTTGGTTTTAGATGCAAATTTTGGGGATTGGGGGGCAAAATTTGTGTTTGGCCCTATATTTTAAGAGTTAGCACCAGCTATGTCTGGGTCATTGGTAAGTATAAAAAATATATAAATTACTATAAATTTTTTAACTTTTCATTAATTTTAGTCATGGCTGCTTCTAGCAGCCATGACTAGATTTGTTGGAAAATAACTTGAAAATTTAAGGCTGAAAAGATATGTTTGTTTTCATTGGATTTATTTTGTGAACAGAGACTTTAGAATCAAGGTTTCCTGGATGGGCATTTGCTGTTCTCCTTATTTTTAAGGGAGGTTGGCTATGGAGGGTGAGAGTGACTAATCGCCTCAAAATGATGGGCCCATAGCATTATGCCATTCAGTAAACTGCCCAAAAATTGTTTTTATTTAATTTACTTTCAGTACAAGTTTGCGGCCCTGATTGAGATGGAAGCAAGTATGAAAGCATGTCGAATTCTGATTCAGCACCGGGTAAGTCTAGTTAAGTGTATTTTCTTGATTAAAACAATACAAATGTTTCTCTACATAATATCGGGAAGGTACAAAGGTGGTGGATGTGTATCATCACACTGACAAGCCACCTCTCATCTCCAAAGAGAAGGTTTTTGTCTTTTCTTCCACTTATTTAAAGTCTATGCCACTGCAGCAGGGAGGAGAACAAGTGACTTATCTCTCTGTTCTCTGCTCCTTCTTCCTCTCTCTTTCTCCCATCTTTTTTTTCTTTTCTTTTCTCTGTGTGTGTGTGTGTTCATGTGTGAGGGTGTGTGTCTGTGTTTGTGTGTGTCTGGGCGCACAACTGCGCATGTGAGTGCCCATGTAGAATCTTTATATGTATCCACTCAACTGGTTAAGGCAAATGCTACAAGTACAATGTGTTTGTCACGATACATAATTTCTTTTGTGATAAAACCTGTGCCACGGAAACAGCCAAGTAGAAGCTACACAGCTTGTTGCAGAATCCGTTTCCATCACCCAAACTCATCTGTATCAATTGTATCTATGTTTTCCTTACTTGCTGTTGGAAATAAATACTGTTTAAACCAAAGAGAAGGTTATTATATTGTACCTGAAATAACATTTTTCCTTCCATATAATACAGAAATGTAACTGTTTGGAAGATTAAAAAAATGTAGACTATATTAAATTCTTCTCATTGTTCTAAACAAAGATTCTGTCTTGTAACAGTGAAGAGGTCTTGAAGCCCCAAATCAAGAGAGTTCGAAATTTATTTGATTATGCTGTACCAGTCACTAGGAGAATTGAAGAGATTTTGACACAAAAGTGATGCTAAATCCAAACTAGCAACAATAGTTCCTCAAACTTTTGCAGCAACTTCCATGAAATTTTGTGTAACTGAAACTTTTCTGCAACTGACATTTATATCCAGTTCTTTATAACTGGAATTACCTGATAATTATTTCTTTCCATCCTACCACACCAACACAACATACTTCCCCAAATCCACCTCTCTGAGATGGAAAATGTGACAATTTAGAAATCTCCGCAAGGGAAGACTGAAAAGTCAAAAGACATAAAACCATTGCCAAAACCTTACAGCCGAAGGGGCCAAAAGAGCATGGTGTACACACTTGGTTCCTAACCAACACGGGAGCAATTCCTCCATTGTTCAATCTCTTTTGTGTTCAAATGTAAAAATTAACACCTTTTACTAAACTTTTACTAAAAAAAATTTCAAAACTAAGTCCCACAAAGTAGATCTTCTGTTTCTCGGGCCATTATTTGTAAAATTGCATGTGGGCGAGAGGTTTTTTATTTTATTTTTTATTAGCTCACCTGAGCGAAGCGCAAGGGGAGCTTTACTAATCACTTTCTGTCCGGCGTCCGGCGTCCGTCGTCGTCCGTCCGGCGTTAACTTTACATTATCGACTTCTCCTCCTAAACCACTAGCCCAATTTTATTCAAATGTTGGCTAAATGTTTATTACCTAATGCCAATTCAGATTTGTTCAAATGAAGTTGCCCCTCCTCCTGTGTGGTGCCACGCCCCCAAGGGGCACCAAAATCTTTGTAAATCTTCTTCTCATGAACCAGCAGTAGCAGAGACTTGATATTTGGTGTGCAGCTTCCTTTTGAGGTGTAGACTCAGATTTGTTCAAGAGAAGTTTGTGGCCCCGCCCAAAATTTCTATTTTCCAAACCGAGAGGCTGATTTGAACCAAATTTTATGTGAGGGCTTATTGGGTCATGAGTACTTGATTTATGCAAAAAAAAATTTTCCCGCAGCCCCGTGGGAACCGCAGGAGCTAAAAATAGAAAAAATTTAAAACGCCCATATCTCCAAAACTGCATGGCACTGAGAATTTTTATTTGGTGTGCAGCTTCCTTAGGACCAACAGAAAGGATTGGTAAAAAAAAATTGCCATCGGTTTTATCATAGGGTACAGTTTCGAGACTTTGAAAAAGTGCTGAGTCAGCACTTTTTTAACACTGTAGGCAATGGGAAAATCATTAAAAAAATCTTCTTCTCCAGATCCAGCAGGCAGAATCTTTTGATATTTGGTATGCAACATTGTAGGGTGGATCTGATTTCAAGTTTGTTCAAATCGGCCCCCTGGGTTTATATTTGGGCTCAGTATAGGAGCCCAAATTTGAACTTACTGCATTTCAGGCAAATTTCTTTGAAAATCTTCTTCTCCAGATCCAGCAGGCAGAATCTTTTGATATTAGGTATACAACATTGTAGGGTGGATCTGATTCAAGTTTATTCAAATCGGCTCCCTAGATTCATATTTGGGCTCACTATAGGAGCTCGAATTCGAATTTAGTGCATTTCAGGCAAATTTCTTCAAAAATCTTCTTCTCCAGATCCAGCAGGCAGAATCTTTTGATATTTGGTATGCAAAGTTGCGGGGTAGATCTGATTCAAGTTTGTTCAAATCGGCCCCCTGGATACATATTTGGGCTTACTATAGAAGCCCGAATTCGAACTTAGTGCATTTCAGGCAAATTTCTTAAAAAATCTTCTTCTCCAGATCCAGCAGGCAGAATCTTTTCATATTTGGTAAGCAACATTGTGGGGTGGATCTGATTCAAGATTGTTCAAATCGGCCCCCTGGGTTAATATTTGGGCTCAGTATAGGAGCCCGATTTCGAACTTAGTGCATTTCAGGCAAATTTCTTAAAAAATCTTCTTCTCCAGATCCAGCAGGCAGAATGTTTTGATATTTGGTATGCAGCATTGTAGGGTGGATCTGATTCAAGTTTGTTCAAATCGGCCCCCTGGGTTCATATTTGGGCTCAGTATAGGAGCCCGATTTCGAACTTAGTGCATTTAGGCAAATTTCTTAAAAAATCTTCTTCTCCAGATCCAGAAGGCAGAATCTTTTGATATTTGGTATGCAACATTGTGGGGTGGATCTGATTCAAGTTTGTTCAAATCGGCTTCCTAGATTCATATTTGGGCTCACTATAGAAGCTCGAATTTGAACTTAGTGCATTTCATGCAAATTTCTTAAAAAATCTTCTTCTCCAGATCCAGCAGGCAGAATCTTTTCATATTTGGTAAGCAACATTGCGGGGTGGATCTGATTCAAGTTTGTTCAAATCGGCCCCCTGGGTTTATATTTGGGCTCAGTATAGGAGCCCAAATTTGAACTTAGTGCATTTCAAGCAAATTTATTAAAAAATCTTCTTCTCCAGATCCAGCAGGCAGAATCTTTTGATATTTGGTATGCAACATTGTGGGATGGATCTGATGCAAATTTGTTTAAATCGGCTCCCTAGATTCATATTTGAGCTTACTATAGAAGCTCGAATTCGAACTTAGTGCATTTCAGGCAAATTTCTTAAAAAATCATCTTCTCCAGATCCAGCAGGCAGAATCTTTTGATATTTGGTATGCAACATTGCGGGGTGGATCTGATTCAAGTTTGTTCAAATCGGCCCCCTGGATTCATATTTGGGCTCACTATAGAAGCTCGAATTCAAACTTAGTGCATTTCGGGCAAATTTCTTCAAAAATCTTCTTCTCCAGATCCAGCAGGCAGAATCTTTTGATATTTGGTATGCAACATTGCGGGGTGGATCTGATTCAAGTTTGTTCAAATCGGCCCCCGGGATTCATATTTGGGCTTAATATAGAAGCCCGAATTCGGACTTAGTGCATTTCGGGCAAATTTATTAAAAAATCTTCTTCTCCAGATCCAGCAGGCAGAATCTTTTGATATTTGGTATGCAACATTGCGGGGTGGATCTGATTCAAGTTTGTTCAAATCGGCCCCCTGGATTCATATTTGGGCTTAATATAGAAGCCCGAATTCGGACTTAGTGCATTTCGGGCAAATTTATTAAAAAATCTTCTTCTCCAGATCCAGCAGGCAGAATCTTTTGATATTTGGTATGCAACATTGTGGGGTGGATCTGATTCAAGTTTGTTCAAATTGGCTTCCTAGATTCATATTTGGGCTCACTATAGAAGCTCGAATTCGAACTTAGTGCATTTCAGGCAAATTTCTTAAAAAATCATCTTCTCCAGATCCAGCAGGCAGAATCTTTTGATATTTGGTATGCAACATTGCGGGGTGAATCTGATTCAAGTTTGTTCAAATCGGCCCCCTGGATTCATATTTGGGCTCACTATAGAAGCTCGAATTCAAACTTAGTGCATTTCGGGCAAATTTCTTCAAAAATCTTCTTCTCCAGATCCAGCAGGCAGAATCTTTTGATATTTGGTATGCAACATTGCGGGGTGGATCTGATTCAAGTTTGTTCAAATCGGCCCCCTGGATTCATATTTGGGCTTAATATAGAAGCCCGAATTCGCACTTAGTGCATTTCGGGCAAATTTATTAAAAAATCTTCTTCTCCAGATCCAGCAGGCAGAATCTTTTGATATTTGGTATGCAACATTGTGGGGTGGATCTGATTCAAGTTTGTTCAAATCGGCTTCCTAGTTTCATATTTGGGCTCACTATAGAAGCTCGAATTCGAACTTAGTGCATTTCAGGCAAATTTCTTAAAAAATCTTCTTCTCCAGATCCAGCTTCAGAATCTTTTCATATTTGGTAAGCAACATTGTGGGGTGGATCTGATTCAAGTTTGTTCAAATCGACCCCCTGGGTTTATATTTGAGCTCCGTATAGGAGCCCAAATTTTAACTTAGTGCATTTCAGGCATATTTCTTAAAAATTCTTCTTCTCCAGATCCAGCAGGCAGAATCTTTTGATATTTGGTATGCAACATTGTGGGGTGGATCTGATTGTGATTCATGAACGTATTTATTTGTAAAGTTGATAGAATCTTAGACAAAATTTGCAGAAAAGATCTACTATAGAAGGGGTGGTATCTAGGGTGAACCGTTTACCCAAATCTAGCAGTACTAATGCATTATTCACACAAATCTCCGTTCAAATTTTATGACCCCTTATTGGAACACACGCATTCAGCTCATTCCAACAAAGGTCATATGCCATGTTTTCGAGACAAAGGAATAAAAATTTTAGTTATTCATGAAATTTTTAGGCAACTGTTGTCTGTTATTCACATTGCTTCATGAAATTTCAGTACTTTTAGAAGTTACCTCAGTAATCAAGGGTTAATTCCCCTTAATTAAATGTCGCCTCTAAAAAACAACCACTTTGCATATCTTACCTTTTTACCAGCATAACTGCCAAAACTTGTCAGCATTCTTCGCAAAAATCGCTATTCAAATTTTAATTTTTGTCTCTTAACTGGTAAAGTGCTGAGTTTTTTGTGACAAGAAATCAAAGCCTATCATATACTGCTCTATTACATTTAACTGGATAGTGCCTTATAGGCACTATCCAATTAAATGTCAGAGAGCAAGGTATTGTATAAAAAATCTGATTCATATCAGGGACAATAAAGGCTTCCTCAGGCAGAATGTAGCTACAGACAGTTTTTGCCTGTCATTTTTAGTAAAGCCCAAAATAGGGCTTCCAGCACTCTACCAGTTAAACATACATGTACTTATCCCTTGTAAATACCCCATTGGAATGAGCTTTTTGAGCTCATTCCAATGAGAGGTCGCACACCATGCTTTTTGAGTCAAAAAAGCAATTTTTTTAGTTATTCCAGAATTTCGTACGTAAAACACAGCTTTATGACTTCACATTAAAATGAGCTCTCTAAGCTTGTTCCAATCAACATTCACGCACTATGTCTTTCACACAAAAAATAAAATTTTCCATTTATTCAGGAATTTTGTTTGCAAGAACACTCTTACCCCCCCCCCCCCCACACACACACACACACAAACACACACACACACACAAACACAGACACACACATCTAAAAGTTTGTCAGCAAAAAAACAGTTACTTCAATTTTTAAATGCATTATAGGAACAACTTGCCTAATCAAATTTAAATACTTTTGCATCATTCTGTATCTAGAACAAACCATTTACCATATCTTTACGCAAAATTCTCCAGCATCATTCACAAAAAAACACCATTATTTATATATTCACATTTCTGTCTCAGAAATATACCTGATCTTCCCATACCCCTATTGGAATAAGCTGTTTGAGCTTGTTCCAATGATGATAAAAAAAACTAATATTTTGGAAAATTTGTGAAAATTTTTGTTTTCTTGCATGCAAATATATACATGTAGCACATGGAAGATATCCACAGTTGGGGAGAGATGTCCAAGGCTATCTCTTCACATTCCTTGTTTGTGCTTCATGCTAAACCAGTTTGTCTGCAGAGATAAATTTGCTTTATTAAAAATCATTGGAGATTGGCCACACACCAACGATTTTAAATAAAACTAATTTTAGGTAACAAATGTTGAACTTCAAACAAAATCTATCACTCAACCAGTTAATGTTGATGAGGCATGACATGGTGAAGGTGACCTAAAATACTTCTTAGAGTCACTTTGTCAGGTGAGCGATTAAGGCCACGTGGGGCCTCTTGTTTCTATAATTATTTCTTTGCCATCAAAAGTTCATGTTCTTGGTTTATGTTTTAGGCCTCATAATCTACAGAATAGCATGGGTTATGGTGTATTTTATCCCCTGAGAGCAAGAAGGCTTTGCAATGCTAAAGCATTGCAAAGCCTTCTTGCACTCAAGGGACAAATTTATAAATTTTTTTAACTTAGGTAAAATATCAGACATAAACCATTTAATTTTTGTTTTTTTTTAAGTTTACAGTTGTTATGAAAAGAGAGCATGCGGCAGCCAAAAGGATAATGCGGGAGGGTCTGAAAAACAGATTTTAATTTTTTTTAGGCCTAAATCGGGATTGATGAAACAGAATTTGCCTCCTATTTAAAATCTTTTCCTTACACAGACATGGTTTACAACTTTCTTACAATCACATGTGCAAGTGCAGGTGCTGGTTTGCTTTGAGTGTTTCTTATTTCCATCGAAACAGTTATACATGTTGTAGCAAATAAATATTGTAGATGAGTCATAATATCAATGCTTCTACTTTCACTAACCTGTAGCCTTCTTTGTGTTTGGTTCTACTATCACTGCTTTTTACTACCTCACCTAACTCTTGCCGACTGTGGCGTTTTAATTAGTAATATCATTAGAATTAACAATGATAATACAGTGGAGCCCACTTAATTGGATAACTCTTAACTGGATAACCAGGAGGTGTGGTGGTTCAGTATGTAGAGATGCAGTCTGCAAGCCGAGAAGTCCTTTGTTTGAATCCCACCTGCGGCAACCGCATTGTGTCCTTGGGCAAGACACTTCACCTCCATTGCCCATGTGGGGGCACAGTGGCATTGTGTACTAAGGCGTACTGCGCGTCAATGGTGCACCTGTCTTCAACCAATGCTAACCCTGCTTGTGTTGAGTTGGTATGTTGGTGAGCTGGCAGTTGCTCGCCGTTGGTGTTTGATGATATCCCATACTCCATTCTTTCAATTTCTCAGATAAGCATGCAAACTCTCTCCTTATGGTCACCCAATAACCACATATCCTTCATTCTTCCATCCCCATTATCTTATTCTGTCAGACTGTTATTTTGGACATTCTGTGAGAAAGTGTTCAAGGATATATGTTACTCCTTAACTACACAGTTGGCATTCCTTTTCATTGTCTTTCCCAGTTTCCCTTCAAGGTGCCCTTAAGGTACTCCTCAAAACTTGGCCTCTCTTTATCACACAGGCCACCCAAAGACCTCTTTGCTTTGATATCCCCCCTCCCCCTTCCCCTCCCCTCGCCAATTTCAGTTACAATCCTCCATGGGTAAGAAATTTTTTTTAACAAAAATAAAAATTTCTCTTAATTTTTTTACCCTCTATTAATTCTCACTTGGTCAATTCACCCTTTCTTGGTACAGTGGAATCCTGTTAATTGAATAGCCACTTTGCCAAAGAAAATTATTCAATTAACAGAAGTTTTCAATTAACAGGGATTGTGTCACTTTCCTGAATTATAGAGATAAACTCCATGAGCTCTGTCAAACAAGATATAATAGATTAAATACCTGTATTGGATGTACCGAGGCCAAATAGGTCTATAAACAAAGAAAAACTGGGGAGAGTCAGGGTAATTTCTCGACAGGATACAAAAGTTTTTATTCAATTAGCAGGTGTTTACTCTATAATCTATATTCCATTAACAGGTCAAATTTGTACTGGAGGTATATTAATAATAATAACACTTCGGCCGGCCGCTGATTTGTCGTGGTTCCCGTATGAGAAGGCCTTGGTTACCCATGTTCTACCAACTGCCTCCCTATTCCCACGCTTCTTCTCTCCTCCCAACACTCGGAGACGAACTGCTTGATGACATCCCTTGCCCCATTCTTCCCAATCTCTTCGATTAGTATATTAACCCTCTCCTTTGAGTCGCCCCCTAACCACATGTCCTTCATTCTCCCATCCCACTTCCCCTTTATACTCTCCGTGAATCTTGTTCTTTTAGACTGATATTTTTGGCAAGAAAGTGTTCCAGGGTCTCCACCACGCCCAAGTTACACATCTGGCACTCCTTTTCACTGTTTTTCCCAAATTTTCCCCTCAGCTCCAGGGACCACAACCTCAGCTTGAACATGATATGTGGTTTTGTGTTGGAGAAATTATATTCCATTAACAGGGTTATTCAGTTAAGAGATATCCAATTAAGTGGGCTCCACTGTATCAGAATTCCAAATATTGTGACTAGCTGACACGGACAGAGAAGGAAACATGTACAAAGCATTATTGTGCAATCAATGGAGTCGCAGTATACAAGGAATGGTGATCTATGATAGGTTATAAAGGAGCAGATTGTGTTATCAGGAAAAGTAGGAAACTTAGGCCTAGTTTCCACTTTGACCACTTTCACAGCAATATATTAGGTGTCTCAACATGCAGTCTCTGGGCAAATTTGTTAGCTATGCTCTAATACAATGACAAGTGTATATAGGTAAGGCTTGGTTGCCTATACATTCAGCCAAGACTTGCCTAAAACAACTGTAAAGTCACAGACTGTATCTGTTTATTATGCTCCCGACCCCCGAGGATTCAGGGGTATCTAGTGAAGACCTCTGTCAATCTGTCCGTACAAACGTTTTGCATTGTTATTTCAAAGCCATCAGTCGGATTTGGATCTCATTTGGTATGCTGATAGACCTGCACGGGGGAACGGATATGCACACAGATATGCACAAGGAAAGGATTCTGTCCAATAATTTCCCCCAGAGTTATGGCCCTTTTTCACTTTTATTTTTATCGACCTCTGTATTGCATTCACTCCATGTTGGTTTTGATTTATTCTTGGTATGCTCAAGAACCCACTTTGCAAAAGAATATCCACAAGTAACGGGGTCTGTCCCATTATTTTTCTATAGTTATGAGCCTTTTTCGACAGATATGCACAAGGAATGGGTTCCGTCCAATAATTTTTCCATGAGTTATGGCACTATTTTACTCTTTTGACGTAAAAACATTTTACTGTCCCACAATACCTTTAACCCTTTACCTAACACGAAAGACATATGATATTTGTAAACAAAGTTCTTGAATAACTAATTTTTTTTCCATTTTTAGCTCATCTTGACAAAGTCAAGCTGAGCTAATCTCATCGCTCTCCGTCCGTCGTCCGTTGTCTGTCGTCCGTCGTCCGTCAACACCATGTTTTGGTCTTCTCCTCCAAAGCCACTGGGCCAATTCAAGTGAAAGTTTGTGTGAGTGATGGTCCCAAAGGGGCATTTCATTTTTGTTCAACTCAGCATGCCCAGCCCCATAGGGAGGGAGTGGGGGAAAATGCTCAAAAATATTTTTAAAATCTTCTTCTCAAGAACCAGTGTGTACAATGACTTGATATTTGCTATGGAGCTTCCATATGAGGTGTAGAATCAAATTTGTTCAAACGAAGTTCGTGAAGTAATATTTGGCTTTGTAATAGGAGGGGTAAGATTTTTGGCCCCGCCCAAAATTTCTATTTTCTGAACTGATGGTCTGGTATGAACCAAATTTGGTTTGTGGTAGTATTGGGTCATAAGTACTTGACCCATGCAAAAAAAAAAATTCCTGCATCCCCATGGGAACCCTGGGAGCTAAAAATAAAAATATTTTCAAACGCCCATATTTCCCAAACCCCACAGAACAGAGAGCTTTTATTTGGTATGGTGTATCCTTATGACCAGTAGAATTGAATGGTAAAAAAAAATTGCCATCGGTTATGTTAGGGTGTTCTGTAATGGGCATCGAAAGAATGCTGAGTCAGCATATTTGCAAAAATTAAAAAAAATCTTTTCACCAGAACCAGTCATCAGAATCTTTTGATATTTGGTATACAGCATTCATAGGGGGGTCAGATAAAGGTTTGTTGAAATAAAGCTCATTGGTTCATATTTGGGCTCTCTACAGAGCCCGAAGTTTTAACATAGGGTAATATGGGGAATATTCTTTAAAAATCTTCTTCTTCAGAACCACCAGTCAGAATTTTTTAATATTTGGTATACATCATTGTTATGAGGGTCAGATTCTAGATTGTTCAAACCAAGTCCCTAGGTTAATATTTGGTCAATTCATCCTACGGAAGCCCAAATTTTATCTTTGTTCAATATGGAGGGTAATTTAACAAAAATCTTCTTCAGATCCAACAGTCAGAATGCTTTGATATTTGGTATGCAACATCTCTATGGGGGTCAGATTCAAGTTTGTTCAAATCAGATCCCTAGGTATATATTTGGGCTCACTATGGTAGCCCAAATTTTTACTTAGTGCAATATGAGGAAATTTCTTTAAAAATCATCTTCTTCAGATCCACCAGTCGGAATGCTTTTATATTTGGTATACAACATCTCTAGGGGGGGTCAGATTCCAGGTTGTTCAATTCGAGTGCCTAAGTTAATATCTGGGCTCCATATGGGAACATGAAATTTAACTTAGTACAATATGAGAGAATTTCTTCAAAAATCTTCTTCTTCAGATTCACTTGTCAGAATGCTTTCACATTTGGTATACAACATCTCTAGGGGGGTCAGATTCAAGTTTGTTCAAATCGGATCCATAGCTTAATATTTGGGCTCGCTATGGTAGCCCAAATTTGAACTTAGTGCAATTCAAAGAAATTTCTTTTACAATTTCTCTTCTTCAGATCCAACCGTCATAATGCTTTCATATTCGGTACACAACATCTCTAGGGAAGTCAGATTTAACTGTGTTCAAATCAAGAGCCTGGGTTAATATTTGGGCTCTCTATGGGAGCCGGAACTGGCCATTTTGCTGAAGAATTAAAAATTTTGTATTCAGTACCCTCTAGAGGTACTAAGATTAATCCACATAGGTTGTATCAAGGAGCTTCATAGGGGAGCTCTACATTTTACTTTATGATCAACTGAAGAAAAGGCATGATGCCCAGATTATTTTTGTCACTCCTGAGGGACTCATGGATTGACAGTGTAGCCTATGGAGATGGCTTGCTTAATGTAGACTCATTCTTGGACTCTGTTTAAATTGTGTTCTATACAAGATGAGCGCTTCAGGCCCCGTGGGACCTCTTGTTCATCAAAAACATAGCTTATGACCCTTCATAGGAACGAGCTTGTTCCAATGAGGGTCATTAGCTATGTTTTTGAGGCAAAAAATGAGAAAATAATGAAAATTTAATGGTGATCTTTGTGAATAGCGCTGGCCGTTTTTGCCGTTATGTTGGGTAAAGGGTTAAGGCTACTTCGAACATGCCTACGGGTCAGGCAGTGGCCAATGCTTTATTTATTGGGATTTACCAACACTTTCGACAGCCAAGCTCACCTCGTGTTGGACAGTTTTACATGTGGAGGAACCTGGAGTACCCGGAGAGAACCACCAAGCAATGGCAAGCAACTACCTGACTCCAAAACATACTAACTCCACACAAGCAGGTTTAGTATTGGTTGACGATAAGACTTAGTGCGCCATCGGTGTGTGGTGTGCCTTTGTACTCAGCACCACTGTGTCCCCACGTGTGCAATCAGGATTAAGTGCCTTGCCCAAAGACACCATGCAGTTACCCCTGGTGGGGATCGTCCTGTGAACATCTTGGTTTGAAGTACAATTCCGTAATCACTGAGCCACCACATTCCCTGATGTATCCATTAAAGTGTTGCAAAACTATGTAAAACTCTTGGTGCCTTTAAAGGTTAAAAGATGGATAGAAAAGAAGAATTTGTACACATGCACAAAGAGATCAGGTTCAAAATTATTTTGGAAATTAGTAAACAATCCAATGGAAATAATGCACTTCAAATTAAACACAGGATGGCAGGCAACCAAGAGAGAATCGCATCATTATAATATAATTGGGCCCTTAACTGAGTTGCCATGCTCTTCCAATGAGATCCAAAAGTGTTCTAGGGTTCTTAATTAATCAGTGGAGGGATCGACCGATGGATGAGTGGATGAATAAACAAATTAGATGAACAAATTGAATGAATGAATGAATGATTGATTGATTGACTGAATGATTGAATGAACAAATTAGATGGACAAATTGAATGAAGGAATGGATGAATGATGATAAATCTTCGGCCTTCTGCTGATTTGTTGCAGTCCTCTAATGAGGAGGCCTACATTAACCCTGTGTCTGCTGAGGTATTCCTCCCCCACTCACTCTCCAAATATCCCAGCAGTCAGTCAAAAACTGTTTCATAATTCCACCCACAGGTGCCTTCTCGATCTCCCCAACTATGACAGTGACCCTTTTACTCCTGTCGTTCTTCATCCACTTATCCTTCATATTTTTATTCCATTTTTCCATTAGTTTCCCAAGGAGTCTTGTTCTACTTGGAAAATAGGTGCCTCGCCTGGATTCCTAACTGAGTGCGCTTCTTGTCAGACTGTCTTAACTGGTCGGGTTCCACCTATCTTCGTCCATCACACAGGAGCCCAACAGCCACAGTACCCACTCGGCCAGTCGAACTACAATCTCGACCTCCTATTACAACATTCACAATTCAAAAACACAAACCACTGTTATTACATAATATAACCTCACTATTCAGATTACCACTTTACAGGTACAACTAAAAGCGATCTTTGAACGTTCATACTCCAACGTTTAATTCTAAGGTGGAGACAGCTTACAAAAGCATTAGCTTACTGCTGGATCTATTTTCCAATTCACAACATATGTGATTATTGTGTAATCTCTGTTTTTTTGTACTTTATATTGTTTGTTTGAAAATAAAATATTGTCAATCAGTCAAACATTTGGGGCATTCTAAAATGAAATGTTCCAGGGGAATGAATGAATGAATGAATGAATGAATGAATGAATGAATGAATGAATGAATGAATGAATGAATGAATGAATGAAATGAATGAATGAATGAATGAATGAATGAATGAATGAATGAATGAATGAATGAAATCCATGGGTTGGGGATTGATGGGTGGTGGATGAATGAACAAACAATGGATGGATGAATGATTGAAATTCCGTAGAAAAGCTGTATATATGAACTTTATGTTTTACTTGATGCATTCATGGTTGATAAGCTATGTATTAATTTCCATGCACACATGTTTTAAAATTTGGGAAAATAATGACATTAGAAACTGAGCAAATGAGTTTTGGGAGCAAATACGAGGGTTATTGATTGGAAGAATGAGCAACATATTATTGCTAAGCAAACTTGGAAAGTTAACTGTAAATTTCACACCTGCCCCATCTACTGATTCTATACAAACTATAGGATTAATAAATCTCTAAATAAAAATTGAGATTTACCTGCCTCACTTCAATAAAAGATCAAAGAAAAGGGTGATGTTTGCCTGTTTAGTCCATAGCTTCTGATTACTTATAGTTAATGAGGTTAGCTTCTCACTTGCATTACTTGTGTTGTTGTATCAATAATTTGTAGCTTACCACAGAAGTTCTACAACGTATTCAGCAAACACTTTACTTGTATAATTCAGAAAGTAAATATCTGACTTGAACAGAAATATCAACTTTTATTCTTGTTTTGGGTACTCTGATTAAATTGAATATTTTCATTTTTCTTTGAGAATCAATAAGGCCCAATAACCAATGCAAACTTAAAAAAATAAAATCAAATGGTTTATGTCCCTGTGGTAAGCAAGCTCTATTTTACTGGTAAAATAGGACCCAGTCAGCAATGCCTGGGATGGAAATCCTCTAAAATGGGTATAAACGATTGACTGGAGTTGACTTTATCTCCATGTTGCATTTGTGCAGAAGTATGTGACCTTAAACAACAATAAATAAATGGTTTGTGTCTCATATTTTACCCGAGTTAATAAAATAGATAAATTTGTCCCTTGAGTGCAACAAGGCTTTGCAGTGCTTTAGCATTGTAAAGCCTTCTTGCACTCCCAGGATGAAATACACCACCACCCATACAATTTGGAGATTATCAAGCCTAAAACGTAAAACAAACCAGGAATAGGAACTTTTGGTGGCAAAGAAATAATTAGAAAAATAATACATAAAAATGACCGCCCACATGCAATTTTACTAAAAATGGCTGAAAAACAGAAGATCCACTTTGTGGGGCCTAATGTGAGTATGGAAATAATGGTATTCACTTGTTCTGTGTACATTCATTACTCCTTGCATCCATCAGTTAACAATTCTGCCCAGGACAGCAAATTTCTTTCCACGAGAATCCATAAGAATTAGTATAATATTGGTATGTTTAACCTTCTGCACAATGATGCAGAAAAATCTTAATTTCATAAAGCAATTTTTTCCATACTGCTACCAGACAATTATCCGATTCTACCTTTTAGAGAGAGCTCAATGAGTTTTATCAAACAAGATTGTAATGGCTAAATTCCTTGATGCATTGGGGGAAAAATTTGCTGCAGGAAATTTCTGTATTTTGACCTCAGAGTGCAGATGGTTAATCAAACTTTCCTCTATAAATTGAAACAACTTGCCCACTTGTAATTTCTTTGAGTTAATTTATTATGAATTTTTCATCAGATCTAGTCATGGCTGCCGAAGCAGCCATGTCTAGATTTGATGAAAAATCTTTTTCAAATGTACCAACAGGTTAAAGGTTTAAATATTTTCATAAATGAAATCAGTTTGGAAATAGTTTTTTTTTTTCAAATTCTCACACCTTACTCAAAGCATCACCCAAATACACCTAAAGTTATAAACAAAGATTAAGAAGAGATTTATTTAATTTGTTTAAGTTTTTTTTTTTGCCTTCAAAATATTTTATTTTAAAGGCAACCTCAGCTTAAACAATTATATCTTGTTTGACAGTGTTTATAGAGGATATGACTCAAATAAGCAAATACGGGGTGGTCAAAACATGTGAGGGAACTAATGGACAATTACTCTATAGAGGTCACAAACATAGAAGTAGGAATGAAAGAAGGCAAAAGGTTTGTCAAAGAGAGAGTCATGGAAGATTGCAATCGAAACTGGCGAGCAGGGGTTAGCGTGAAAAGATCACTGCAGGGGTTACAATATAAAGAAAAGCCAGCTTTTGAGAAGTACCTAGATGGCACCTTTGGAGGGTCACTGCTGTTCAAACTGAGATCAAGATCACTGGAGCTTCGGGGAAAAATTGGGAGAGATGGGGAAAAGGGATGCCAAATGTGCCACTCTGGAGTAGTGGAGACCCTGGAACATTTTCTCTTGGAATGCCCACAGTATATACCTCATAGAATAAAATTTACTGGAAGAATAATGCAGAAGTGGGGTGAAGAAACAAAGGATAGATGGCTGAAGGGGGACACGAGGGAGAGGGTAGGAATGCTTATTGAAGAAATTGAAAAAGAGGAAGTGAGGGACACTATTAAGCAGTTTATATCTGAATGCTGGGAGGAGAGGAGGGGAAGAGGGGGTGGGGTGCAGGGGGAATGATGGCCTTCTCTTATGAGGACTGCGACAAATCAGCGGCTGGCCAAAGAGTTATTATTATTGTTGTTACCAAGTCCCAGTAATTTTAAATGGTTACTTATTATCCCCTGCCAAAGCAATGTTTCCAGGGAATATAGAAATAGGTTCCATCCATTTGTCCGTCCCTAATAACTTTGCAGCTTCAAATCTCAGTCAGTGGATGTTGAATTGAAATGATCTTTGGTATGCTGATAGACCACCATAGGGGAAAGGATATTTACAAGTAACTGGTTTTGTCCATTTTTCGTATCTAGAGTTATGGGCCTTTTTCTGCTTTTTTCAATTAAAAACCTATGGCACTGCACCCTGTTTATTTAACTATGCTCAACTTGTATCTATGTTTTTACTATTAGCTGTGTACATGTTTTGCATAATTTTTCACATGCAAAATAAAATACTGTTTAAATTAAACATGGTGAAATAGATTTAATGCTTATATTGAACTTATGGGCCAGATACATTAACGGGTGGCGGCCGGGAGGTGCAGTTTGGCAGATGTCAGAGTGATTGTTCCATAGATCACAATAACTTTTATTCCATTATTAAGGAGTTTTCTGTTTGACCTGTATGCAATTAGCAGATCAAATATATTTTGAAAGTCTTGTACATGCTTTCTTATTTGGAAATTATTTACAATTGACAAGAGTTATTCTATCAAGAAATATTCAGTTATGTTGGCTGTATTCTTATAGCATGTTTCCACTAAGCCAGCTTCTAAGCAAGCAATGAGACAGCTAAATGGGGAGAATTTTAAGAGGATCAAGGGTACCTGAAAACTCTCCAAACAGTAGTTTACTTCTTTTTCTTCGAGTGTTGGGTTGGAGAGGAGAGGTGTGGGAATAAGGAGGCATTTGGGAACACAGGGCTAATCAAGGCCTTCTCACCTGAGAACCATGATAAACCAGCAGCCAGACAGCGTGTTATTATTGTATTATTATTACTGAGACAGGCAGTTCTAAAGACTCCCCCAAAACCCTTTCTCACTCAAAGTATCTGATTTCTGCCAATTCGTGTCATGACAGAAATGCTAAAATTTTATTTGATATACATTTTCCTTAAAATGGCTTAACCCTTTAACCAATGCAGACGATATCAAACTTTATTATTTTAAATATTTTTTCAAAACATTTCAACAAAACCATATCATGTGACCCCTCGTTGGAACGACCTCGGCGATCTCGTTCCAATGAGAGGTCACATGATATGGTTTTGTTGAAAATTTTTGAAAAATAATATTTTTTCAACTGCTGAATTTGTATATTACACGGGCAATTCGTTGCGTGAAGGGTTAACAGACTATTTCCTTGTAAATTTACAGAAATAAAATATTTGCTACTCAAAAGGGTAATAATAATAAAAATAATTCTGTAGCTTTCTCCTGATTTGCCACAGTCCTCTAATGAGGAAGTCTACATCAACCCCATCACCCACATATTTACTACCCCCCCCCCCCCCCCCCCACCCAACACCCACTGTCTCATCTAATCTCCCAGCATTGACACAAACTTTTTTTTATTATTTCCCCCACTAGTTACTGTCACTTTCTCAATTTCCCCAGCTATGATATTGACCTGTCCCCTCATATCATATCTTCATCCACTTATCTCTCATGCTTTCATCTCATTCTTCCATGAATTTTTCAAGAAATATTCTTCTAGGCAAGTATTTAAGGCATTCTGACATGAAATGTTCAAGGGTCTCCATTACCCCTCATCTGAACAGCACCCACTTTTCTCGCCTTTTCCAAATTTTCACCTCAATTCGAGTAACTTTAATTTAAACAATATTTGTTTCCATTTATCAGAAAAAAGATATACAACAGTAAAATGTGTGTGGATTCGACATTAAGCTGAAAGCTTATAAAGGTTGTCTCCACTAAAGGTACACAAGATGTTAATTAAATGACTTCTATAACCCAAACATTTACTATACATAGCTTCTGCTATGTTGAGTGTTTTCTGTTCGATATAATATCAGTATGCAGACATTATTTTGGAAACAAATATTACCGTGGCGCCCACTTAATTGGATATCTCTTAACTGAATAACCCTGTTAATTGAATATAATTTCCTAACACAAAACCATTTACCATACCTCCAGTACAAATTTGACCTGTCAATTGAATATAGGTTATAGAGTAAACTCATGTTAATTAAATAAAAAATTTTGTAACCTGTCGAGAAATTACCCTGACTCTCCCAGTTTTTCTTTGTTTATAGACCTATTTGGCCTCTGTACATTCAGTACAGGCATTTAATCTGTTATATCTTGTTTGACAGAGCTCATGAACCTCTGCCAAATAAGATAATGCTAAGTTTTTCTCCAGAATTCAGGAAAGTGACATAATCCCTGTTAATGGAATACTCCTGTTAATTGAATAATTTCCATAGGCAAAACGGCTGTTCAATTTATAGGGTTCTACTGTACTACATTGCTTTTCAAGTTGAACAGAATAAAGAAGTTAGAACAGGTGAAAGAGATAGTACTTTGGTCTCACTTTGAACAAGAACTGTCACAATACAGATGTCATTTTTCTGAAGAAGCACATTTTTCACATATTTTCCTATTAATTTTCTTGTTAAAAATACGAGGTTTTCAGTTGCTTCCACTCATATATCAGCCACCCATCCTCCTGCTCCCAATCAAAATCCATAATAATAACTCTTTGGCCAGCCGCTGATTTGTCGCGGTCCTCATAAGAGAAGGCCATCATTCCCCCTGTACCCCACCCCCTCTTCCCCTCCTCTCCTCCCAGCATTCAGATATAAACTGCTTAATAGTGTCCCTCACTTCCTCTTTTTCAATTTCTTCAATAAGCATTCCTACCCTCTCCCTCGTGTCCCCCTTCAGCCATCTATCCTTTGTTTCTTCACCCCACTTCTGCATAATAGATTTGCTTTTTCAATTTCTGTCACAAAATGTTTGGTAAATATAGTTTAAAATACATGTAAGTTGCTTTTTCTTTCACCATAGCTGGATGGTGAAACTTTGTTTGTCCCTGTTGAATAAGCTGTGAACTATGACAAAGAGAGTTTGATTAAGTTTGAGTTCAAACATAAAGTTTGCACTTGTGGTTTGCATGTTTGTTTAATTAATTCTTCAAACTTTATTGACCATATGAAAGTCTTCATTTCACTGGCTTCTTGTATGCTGTTAATCAAAAAACTTTCAACAAACAAATAATAATCTTATTGGTGTTTTGTTCATGAAATATTTATAGTTCTCAAATTCACCTTGCTGGCTCTCCCTCAGTTTCCCAAGCAAGTAAATCAGGCTTTTCATTCACAGTCCTAGCATTATGAAAAATACAGGAGGGCTAAAAATTGCCCTCCTAAATCCTCGAAGGAGGGCAAATGCTGTTGCCAGGACACACATTGTCACTTGAGTTCCATACTGTTCTATCTCCCAGTAGGGAGATAGATCAGCATGGAACTCAGGTGACAACACATTAAAGAAAGTCTTCTTGCTTCATTCAGTAAGTGTAAGAATAACAAGATTGACTGCATCTATCCTTAGCAATATTTTTAGGGAGATGTGAACAGCATCTTAAAGTAGAATTAGACTTTCCCCAACAATGTTCAAATATTATTCTACATCTAACTGGCGGCTTATCAGAGAGTCACATATCAGCACTATCACAAATGTGACAGAATGTTTGAATATGAAGCCCAGTAGTGCAGTTGAGTTTTATTTTTGAGCAAATTATATTTTGAAGAGTACCTTGATGGCACCTTTGGGGGGTCACTGTTGTTCAAGCTGAGGTCGCGATCCCTGGAGCTAGGAGACGAACTGCTTGATGACATCCCTTGCCCCTTCTTCCCAATCTCTCCAATTAGCATATTAACCCTCTCCTTTGAGTCTCCCCCTAGCTTCTCTTTACCATGCAGGCCACCCAAACACCTCTTTACTTTGACCCCCTTCAGGTTATAATCTGCCATGACTCTTTCTCTGATGATTTCTTTTACCCTTGGTTGTACCCCACTTCTTAGTCTGAGATCCTCCATTGAATAGTTCTCTTTTAACTCCCCCACAAGCTCTATCCACCCTGTTATTGTGTTTGAATTCCAATTATTCTGTATGTACATACAATCATACAATCTCTGTAAGAGGGAGGCATTTATAGGCCATGCCTGTTTTTCAAACCCTGTTTCTAATTTTTATAGACATAAAAATACTGTTTAAAAAAAGAAAGCGTATAATAATAACTCTTTGACGAGCCGCTGATGTGTTGCAATTCTCAGGAGAGAAGTCCTTCATTACCACTATGTTCCCAAATGGTTCCCCTCCACACACCCCTTCTCTCCTCCAAATAACCAGAAAAGAACAGTATAATACTATCTCTTACTTCTTTCTTCCCAACATCACTGATCAGCACATTAATCCTCTCATTTGGGTCACCCAATAACCACCTGTCCTTTATTTCTCCCATTACATTTCCTCATTATATGCATCTACCGAAACCACACAAATAAATTGATTCTGAAGGGGAGGCGAATCCTTAACCAAATGAAACTTATAGGGAGAAACAGTTTCAATAAGGTTTTCGTGGGGAAAACCATTTGGGAAATGGTGGGTCTGCCAAGTATAACATACGGTACGGAAGTTGTACCCCTAAACCAGACAGCTTTTAAGAGCTTGGAAATCCTGCAGAACGATGCAGGCCGATGGATAACAGGCTCGAGTAATACCGCAGCTCTAGAAGCAATCAGGGGCGAGCTTGGGTGGATGAGGATCAAGGACAGGATAGACCTATTGAAACTCGGTTATCTTAATTACTTGGTAAATCTCCCCGATAGCCGATGGTGTAAAGTAATGTTCCTGAGAACTTTCAACTCAAATATCAAGACGGGGTGGATGGTCCAAGTGAGGGAGATAGTAGAAAACTACTCAATGGAGATCTCGGACCTTGACGTTGGGGCAAACCAGGGCAAAAAGATTGTCAGAGAAAGGGTTATGGAGGATTGTAACCGTAATTGGCAAGAGGGGGTCAAATCAAAGAGATCTTTGGGTGGCCTGCGTGATAAAGAGAAGCCTGGTTTTGAAGAGTACCTTGATGGCACCTTTGGGGGGTCACTGTTGTTCAAGCTGAGGTCGCGGTCCCTGGAGCTGAGGGGAAAAATTGGGAAAAACAGTGAAAAGGAGTGCCAGATGTGTAACGTGGGCGTGGTGGAGACCCTGGAACACTTTCTTATAGAATGCCCAAAATACCAGTCTAAAAGAACAAGATTCACGTGGAGTATAATGGAGAAGTGGGATGGGAGAATGAAGGACATGTGGCTAGAGGGCGACTGTAAGGAGAGGGTTAATATACTAATCGGAGAGATTGGGAAGAATAGGGCAAGGGATGTCATCAAGCAGTTCGTTTCCGAGTGTTGGGAGGAGAGAAGAAGCGCGGGAATAGGGGGAGGCAGTTGGTAGAACATGGGTAACCAAGGCCTTCTCATACGAGAACCGCGACAAATCAGCGGCCGGCCGAAGTGTTATTATTATTATGCATGGTGAATCCTGCTTTCAAACTGATGTTTTCAACATTTTGTGGTATAGTGTCTTAGCATTTGCGGTTACCTGCATGTATCGAGTACCATGCTGTCAAGTCAAATGTGAATGATCTCTCGTGTATTTGCTCCCAGGTCTATATTCTTAGGACCTCTAGGCAGCCCTCACTGTAAGTGTATGGATGTGATGCCCTAGCTTGGCACATTGCTGGTGATCAAGATACTGATTGACCATAGGCCATTGATTCCAAACAGTGATATATGAGTCCATCTACTATATTATACCACCTTTTGTATAAATTTATGAATGACTCTGGGAGATGACTAACATAAGCTCCTAGCTTTCTGTCAGATTCCAATCTTACATAGCAGCTTATTTTGTTGTTTTTTTTCATTAATATATGTTATATTTTTTATGTTCAATGTATATACTCTTATTCTTTTGGTTGCCAATCCTGTAACATATAGCATATTCATTGAATAAATATTGTTGAAATTACAGCCCTGTAGGGCTGTAAGATTAAATTATCACTGATCCTTGTGATTAGTTAGGTGATTAAATGTGTTGTCTCCTCATGGATCACCAACTTGTCTGTCACACCAAAATTTATATCTACTGGCTTGAAGTAGTTAGTGTAAACAATTTTTATTTTCCAAACTTCAGAATATGATCATAATGCAATGTACATTAAATTTTTGGCAATTCATTTGTTTGTTGCAGTTCTCATATGAGAAGGCTTGAATACCCCTGGGCCCCCAAATGTTGCGTCCTCCCCCAACCTCTTCTCCCCTCTCAGCACCCATGATCAGAAAATTGAATAAAAAAGGCCATAAAGTAAATAAATAAATAAATAAATAATGTGCATTTTAATAAATAAATAAATAAATAAATAAATAAATAAATAAATAATGTGCATTTTGGCTGCTGCATACTCTCTTTTTATAACCAGAGCAAACTTAAAAAAAATAAAAATTAAATGGTTTATGTCTAATACTTTACCCAAGTTAATAAAATTGATAAATTTGTCACTTGAGTGCAACAAAGCTTTGCAATGCTTTAAGCCTTCTACATCACCACCCATGCTATTCTTCTTGCACTCAAGGCCTTCTTGCACTCAAGGGATGAAATTACACCACCACCTATTCTGTAGATTATGAGGCCTAAAACAAAACAAACCAAGAATATGAACTTTTTGATGGCAAAGAAATAATTACAAAAGTTAAAAATGAAATAAAAAACTGTCCGTCCACATGTAGTTTTACAAAAAATGGTCTGAGAAACAGAAGATCTACTTTGTGGGGTCTGATTGATGCATTCAAGTTCAAATATTGGGTTTTGTAGGGGGAGGCATTATATGAGCTCAGTCTGTTTTCCATAACCCAATTTCTACTTTGAAGGAAATAAAATTACTGATTAAGAAAAAAAATTGGCTTTCAGAATTTTTCAAAAGGACACAATTGGCTCTTTAACATTAGACTGCTTAAAACTTCAAAGAAACAGAAATTTTTCAGAAATAAGCTACTGGATCCATATCACATTAAAAGTTGAAAATATATTTTTCAAATAAGTCTGGGAACTTTTCCAAAGCTTGAGGCTTGGTGTACTGCTTTAAAATAATAAAAGTGCATTAAGTCACATAAATCCTGTGTTCTCGAGTAGCTCAATTCAAATTTCACTATTTTGGTAGCTTGCATGCAGCCAGCTGTTAGTTGAAAATCCACCTTTCCCTTTCTCCTACTGTTTTTACAGTTATCAGTTCTAGCTTATTAGTATGGGACAGACACACTTTTTCACTTTCAAAAATTGAGAAATCTTCTGGCTTGTGCCTTTGTTATTGTTTGGCAGGATCATCTCACTTTCCTTGATTGGGTTCAATGAAAACACCCATCAAAGGTTAATGACTTCAAAGGGATCACCCACAAGCTTGTGCTTATCAATACAGCCTACTGTGTAGTCAGAAACTCCTCCCACTTTGCAATTGAAACCCAAAAGCTTTGGCTTTTGGGTTTCAATTGCAAAGTGGGTGGAGCTTTCGTGATGCAGTGTAAACAAGAAATCAATGGTACACACCTGCAGCATCTATGCAAAAACAACACTAAACATAATTTTGAATTTTGATTGCACAATCTGAAACATGTGATTCTGACTTTAGTGTTTTTATAAAAAAAGGTCTGTGTCAGAAAAAGGGTATATATATCAGTACATTTCAGTCCAGAAATTATTAACTGTATCCATTCAGTCACATGTATTCTTTACCTTCTGCTGTTCAAAGAACCTTTGCAAGTACTATTATTTTTATTTAGTTTTGTTGGAAAACTAATCATAGAATTCAAGACAATGTTCTCATTCCCTGCCTTAGCTGGGACTTTGTCTCCTCCAACATGTGAAGACTTCTCACTGAACAGAGAACCTAGGAGCTACATGGAGAATCCACCAACCTCACCACTTTTCAACTTGATGCCACTAAGTCCAGTACCTACTGATCTGAAACAAGTAACTTCAACTGCATCATCTCCAGTGAAACAGCCAAAACATTCTGTAGATTCCATTCTTCAGTCTTCAAAGGATGCACCTCCAATGAGAAGTACTTTATTTGATTCACCTTTATTCAGAACAAGTTCACCACTTCCTGGTTTTGTTCCTCCACCAGTGTCTGGACATAGTGTTAGTAACCCCCCTGGGACTGATTATTTACAGAAGTTGAAAAGTAATCCCATGTTTGGTGATTTACAGGCAATTTTGGCTCAGGAGTGTTTACATCTACAGGTACCTGCTAATTTAATAACCACAAACTGGAATAGTGTACAGAGTACAGGGGAGACAAATCTTCAGATTTATGTTAACCATATGCATCTACAGGAGGACTTTGTTAAAGTACGTAGTAAACCTCATATGACACTTCCTGTTCTTCAGTTGGAGAATCAGTATTGTACTGAAGTTGGGAGGATAGAGATGGGACGTTATCAGGCTCTCTATTCCAACATGCAGAATGTTCATGTTAAGCAGGCAGTAAATATATATTATGATAAAGAAAGACTTTCCTTGATTTCTCGAATTAAAGAGCAGCTAAAGAGACTTGAGAAAGATAGTGACAATTCATCAGCATCTGATATTCCTCTTTCTGAAAGTGAAGCTGATTCAGCATTAGATTTGTCTTGTCGAGTGACTGATAGTTCTCCAGAAAATTCAGAAGTGGACTCAAGTGAGCATGACAGTGGTGTATGTTTTTCACCTGTTGACTTATCAAGCCATTTAGATTCACGTAGAAGTTTATTCCAGTCACCTGTCTCAAACCAGCCTTCACCTTCTGTGTGTAAGTCTCCAGATTCTACAACTGACTTTAATACTACTACAAGTTCAACATCTAAATCTGGACGTACTCTTCATCCCAGAGCAACAAGACATCTTCAGGAATGGTATGAAAGGAACATTCATTATCCGTATCCATCTGATGCTGATGTTGAGAAGTTGTGTAGTGTAACAGGACTTAGTGCTACTCAAGTTAAAAAATGGATGGCAAACAAACGTGTACGATCATACAATACTCTCTCTATTAGTGGTAATGACCATCCTATTAAGGTTCGTTCACATAATAAAAGGAAAGTTTCTGATGACTTGGATGACAGTAACAGTTCTAGTGCTAAACGTGGTAGTTATAACCAAATCAGTATGGAAGCTCGTGATATTCTTACAAACTGGTACAACTCACATAGTGACAAACCCTATCCCACAGAGGAGGAGAAAATGGAACTTGCTGACAAATGTGCTATAACTGTCAATCAAGTTAAATCCTGGTTTGCAAATAAGCGTAGTCGTAATCAGAACACTAAAAAACAAGTGCCAAACTATTTCATTAAAAAATTTCCTCAGTACTATCCACTTGTACAAATGGTGAAACAGAAGAAAGAAGTAGCAAGACTGAACTCAAATAATATGTATACTTCATGGAATATGTTTTAAGGTAGTGCTTGGGGATATTCTCAAAATCAGTGTGATCCAGTAAGTGCTGAAATGTTTTTTTAATTCTTTAAAAATTGTTTTGTTACAATTTATTGAAGAGTGCCTCAAGGCACTCTTTAATAAATTGTAACATGGCAAATCCATACCATTTGCTCTTAACTATATATAAGGTTTTTGTTAGCCCCTTGCACACTCTTGTTAAAATTTCAATCAGCAAATTTTTCCCATAATGCAACTTGGAATTTAACCAGTTCAATCTTGTCAAATTATATTGAACTGTCTAAATTTGAAGTTGTGTTATGGAAAAAAATGATACTTGGTATTTTGACATCAGTGTGATTAGATAAAAAAAAAAAAATTGTGACAAAGTCTCAAAAATGGGTTTCAAAAGAGGATATTATCAACATCAGTGTGATATTATAGCTTTGTATTTAGCATTAATTTTGTTATAATTTATTGGCAGAGTACCCAAAGGCAAACTCCAAACTATTTGCTCTCAACTGAATACAAGGCTGATGCTAAGAAAGCCTTATTGTGGTAAAAAATTCTTCTAAAAATGAGTTCCAAGTTTTAACCCTTTGCACAATGGTGTCTAAAAAATAAAATTTCTGGAAGTAAATTTTTTCCATTATGCAACTGGGAATTTCGTTAATTCAGTCTTGTTTGACAGTTCAATGAGCTCTATCACACAATACTGAATTGGTTAAATTCCTTGTTGCATTATGGAAGAAATTTACTTTATGAAATTTAAATTTTTTTTTACCCCAATGCATTGGAATAATATCAAAATAGTCCAATATATTTTGTATGTTAATGTATTAGGCAACATTTTTTTCATTCATCAGGAATTGTTTTGTTTCGATAGTGCCTGCTTCCACTCCCAATAAAGTGTAACAGATCAACTCTGTAACGTTAGGTCTCCGTTAAATGTGAGGTTAAGAAACCTGTATTGTGTCTCCCCAGAAGGCATTTCAAAACTTCAAACCTTAAAATGTCCCAAATATGTGTTTCAAGTATTGAACCAGTAGATGACCATTTCTGACAACTTATTAGCTAAATCTACCTGTTGCCATGTATGAAAATTGCCTTTCATATTCATATTTTTTTCTCCATTTTTTTCTCTCTATACAATAGCTTCTTACTACTCATTGAAACAAGCTTCAGAAGCTCCTTTCTTTGGGAAGTCAAAAGCTATCATGTTGAAAAAAAATCAAATTTTTTGGGTTATTCAATATCTGTTATCCAAGTTTTATGAGCACATTCCATTTATGATCTCGCATTAGAAGAGGCTTTATGAGCTTCTTCCACTGAAAGATCACAAACTTTGGTGTGTATGGAAAAACTGTACTGTCTTTTAGATTGTCTTAGGTAAAGGACTGACTTTTCCCTTTTTAAACAAGCGTATATAGTTTTTCAGCATTAGTGTGCAGGCAGTTAACTTATTTGCTGGCAATGTTCATAACAATTCTTTTGGCAATACCATGAGACCTGAACTACAACAATAATCCAATTGAAAATTGGAGGACCCTGAAACAAAATTGGAGTTCATGATCTGCTTTGTATACTATATTGTGGTTCATGGACTGTAAATCTGCTTGTTTCTACTGGATCATCAAGTTAGGGAAAACAGCCTATGATATGTCACATAATTTTTAAAAAAATATCAAAAAAATTTGATAACCTTATCGAGATCCCACATGGAATGAGCTAATTCCAGTGAGGGGTCACATATGGTTCTGTTAAAATAAATTAAAATTAAAATAACAAATGTTGATATTGTGTGCACAGGGTACAGTAGAAGTCAAAATAAGTTGTAGGATAACCACTATAAACTATTTGTCTTTCTCTTCCAACACTGATAAGACCAGAAAATGATGTCAGATTCTGATCATATCAGTGTAGGAGCAGCAGTATAATTAGTTTAGGCCAGTTATGTTACAACTTATTTTGACTTGTACTGTATGGAGTTAATCCTCTTTGCACTGACATCTAAATATCAAAATTTCATGTTGCAAATTTCTCCCATTATGCAATTCAGAATTTTTCATATTCTACAATCTTGTTTTAGAGGTCATGATGAGCTCTGTCAAATGAGATTTAATTGATTAAATGCCCAGTTGCATCATGGGAAATATTTGTTGCTTGAAATTTTGATTTTATGACATCAGAGAGTTTTTGTTCACTTTACAATGAATTGTAACAATACATATTGGTATGGTCAACATATTTTTACATCATCGGAATGTGTAATACACTCTCATCCTGTGGGCTTCTGTCACTCAAACATGTGATGAGACTTACAAGAAACAAAGGACATATCTCCATTTGACTAGGATCACTGAAAAAATGTACAGTGTTTTATAATTAAATGTCCAATTGTTAAATTGTGTGGAAGGGACAAGAACATATTGTAAATAGAAACATTCATTGCAACCAGGGCTTCTCCCAAATTATATATTGGGGTGCAAATTTGTAAATAATGTAAATAAAAATATTTATAATATATCTGTAGTGTGAGAATTCATGCTAAATAAATAACAATAACCTAAAATGAATTTTGTTTTATTTTGAAATGAAAAAGTGTGTACAGTAACTATTTGAAAGCATTAACCCCTTGAACAATGTCAATCTCCAAATGGCAAACTTTTCCCATAATACAACTGGGAATTTAATCAGTTAAGTCAGTGAGCTCTAGTTGCATTATAGAAAAATTTTCAACTTGAAATTTCGACATTAGTTTGTTTTTACCTTTACCTAATGAAATGGCCACAACCTCAGGTGTAATTTAACTTAATTGAAAAAATGTATTTTTCAAAACATTTCAACAAACCATATTGTGTGAATCCTCATTGGAATGAGTTTGTCAAGCTCATTCCAGTGAGGGGGTCACATGACATGGTTTTGTTGGGGTTTTTTGTGAAAAACACTAATTAAAATAAATTTTGATATCCTGTGCATTTGGAAGTGTGATAATGCTTTTGGATTAGGGTTTCAGTTCCTCCTTGAATTGCTGAACTTTCACTAAAATATTAGAACCATCTTTGAATCCTTGATGATGTACATTTCAACAGTGTTCAGCTTGTCTGACAGCAAGCTGAATATTGTTGGAATGAATCTTGTCAGCCTGGTTGAAAGTATTGAGTTCAAACACATCAGTTTGCATGTGCATGTGTCTAATAATAATTTGCCATGGTCCTCTAATGAGGAGGCCTACATAATTACTCCTTCCTCCTTGGATACTTCCTCCCCCACTGTCTCACCCATTCTCCCAGCATTCAGGTACAAACTGTTGTATGAATTCCCACATTGGCTCTTTCTCCATCTTCCCAGCTATAATACTGGCCCATTCCCTCAAGTCATCCACTCACATTTTCATACCATTCTTCCATTATTTTCTCCAAGAGATTCTACTATTTGGGATATTCTAAAATGAAGTGTTGCAGGGTCTCCATCACTCCTAAACTGCTCAGCTGGCACCCTTATTCCTCTTCTTTCCCAATTTTCTCCCCTCGGCTGTCATTTCATTTTGAACAACAATGACCACCCAAAAGATCCATATAGGTCCTCCTTAAAAGCTGACGCATCCTTTTTATAAAACCTGTCCAGAGAGCTCTTGGTCCCAACTCCTGCTCGCCTGTTTCTATTGCAATCCTTGAGAACCCTTTCCCAGATAAAATTACCCCTTCCTGCTTCAGTCCCCCTTCTAGAACTTCAGTCTCAGTGGAATAATTCTCCATTAACTCCCTAACCTGCCTTGTCAGTCCTGTCTGGATGTTGTAATCCCATACATAGTTAAATGTCGTCTTACACCGCCTGCTGTTTGGAAGGTTCATCAGGTAATTCAGGTATCATAGTTTTCCCACATATATTCTATCTTTAACTGGCATCCAATCAGTATGGATGTGGTTCTTGATCCGGTTATCTGCCAACATGCACCATTTTGCAGAATCTCCAAGTTCCACACTACCATTTGCCTCAAAATCTGTTTCCTACATTATACTTGGTAACCCCACCCTTTCCCAAATAGTTTTTCCAATGATCACCTTGTTAAAGTTATTCCTTCCTAAAAGTTTTACCTAAGGCCTAAATAAATAAAAAATCTGTTTCTCAAGCCCTCCCACATGGTCCTTTTGGCTACCGCATGCTCTCTTTTTATAACCAATTTAAACTTAAAAAAAATAAAAATTAAATGGTTTATGTCTGATATTTTATCCAAGTTAAAAATTGATGAATTTGTCCCTTGAGTGCAAGAAGGCTTTGCAATGCTTTAGCATTGCAAAGCCTTCTTGCACTCAAGGGATGAAATACACCACCACCCTTGCTATTCTGTAGATTGAGGCCTAAAACTTGAACCAAGAACATGAACTTTTGATGGCAAAAAAGTAATTACTGAAATAAAAAATAAAATAAAAAAACGCTCTCCCGCATGCAATTTCACAAATAATGGCCTGAGAAACAGAAGATCTACTTTGTGTGGCCTAATTGAGTATTCTTTTCCCTTTTGTGTTAAGTTTGTTGGTGTGATCTCTGTATTTCCATCTTTTTTTTTTTTTATAAACAATACATTTTATTTCCATAACTGAAATGTGGTTTGGCGAACAGGCATGGCCTATATAAATGCCACCCCATACACAAATATACAGTCACATTAATATAGAACAGGTCCCTCTTCCTGTGACAAATAAGTTCACTCCCTAAGTATGAATATTCTCCTGTTTTCCACACTGTTAAATCCTTGCTTTCCCCTTCACCAATAAAAAACTTCCCCACCCACCAACTTCAAGATATTGCCACAAACTTGTTTTTGTTCTGTTCAAATCGCCATTTATCCCCGTACTTTTCAACAATGGTTAACATTTTTTTTAGCTTAACTTGACATAGTCAAGATAAGCTATTGTCATCACGCGTGTGGAAGTCTGTGAGTCTGTTAGTCTGTTCACATTTTCTTTAGTACGGGCTACACCCCACAGTTCTTGTCTGATCGTCATGAAATTTCATATGCAGGTTTGGAGTCATGTCAAGATGAGAACGTCCCCTTTTGGTCGCGATCAGTCAACTGGTATGGCTGCCCGAGCCCAAAACCCGAAAACCATTAGCACAGTCTACAGGTCGTATTTATGAAGAGATTTCATTGTAACCTGGTAGGATGCATCTGTATAATGCCTAGATGAGAACGTCCCCTTTTGGGCATGATCTATCAACCGTGATGGCTGCCCAAGCCCGAAACCCAAAAACTCTTAGCACAGTCTGCAGGTCATGTTTAATATGGAGAGATTTCATTGTAACTTGGTAGGATGACTCCTTATGATGTCTAGATGAGAATTTCCCCATTTGGGCGTGATCTGCCAACCGTGACGACTGCCCGAGCCCAAAACCTGAAAACCTTTAGCACAGTCTACAGGTCATATTTATTGAGGAATTTCATTGTAACTTGGTGGGTTGACTTCATACAATATCTAGATGAGAAAGTCCCCTTTTGGTCCTGATTGGGCAACCGTGATGGCTACAGGGGCCCGAAGCCCGAAAACCTTTAGCACAGTCTACAGTTCATATTTATGAAGAGATTTCATTGCAACTTGGTAGGATGACTCCAAATAATGTCTAGATGAGACCATCCCATTTTGATCGCGATCATTCAGCTTTGATGGGTGCCAGAGCCCAAAAACCTTTAGCATAGTCTATAGGTCGTATTTATGGAAGGATTTCATTGTAACTTGTTAGGTTGACTCCATATAATGCCAAGATGATGACATCCCCTTTTGGTCGTGATTGGTCAACTGTGATGGCTACAGGTGCCCGGAGCCCAAAAATTTTGACCACAGTCTACAGGTCATATTTATGAAGAGATTTCATTGTAACTTCGTAGGATCACTCCAGATGATGCCCAGATGAGAATGTCTCCTTTTGGTTGTGATCATTCAACCATGATGGCTGCCCAAGCCCAAAGCCCAAAAACCTTTAGCACAGTCTACAGGTCATATTTATGAAGGGATTTCATTGTAACTTGGTAGGTTGACTTCATATAATGTCTAGATGAGAACATCCCCTTTGGACTCAATTGGGAAACTGACGGCTACAGGGGCCCGAAGCCTGAAAACCTTTAGCACAGACTACAGGCCATATTTATGAAGGGATTTCAATGTAACTTGATAGGATGACTCATTTTGGAATAATTTCACTGTTACTTGGTAACTTTCGTTGATATACGTTAACTGTGAGGGCCACAGACATTAACTGTGAGGTCATATTAACCCACCCCTCAGCTCTTTAGTACAGAGTACACCTCATATTATTTTTATCAAAGACATCGCATACAGGGAACAGAAATGAACATATTCCCAATTATCACAATTCTTGTCTTATTTCATAATCCTTTCATAAACATTGAACATTATCCTTTTCATCAAACACAACACTCAAGTTAAGCTACAGTGTCATTGACACTTTCATTTAGTTCCTCTTCACTCTTGGCTAATAAAACCATATTATTGGAAAAAAAAGAATAATTCTAGAATTTTTTTGTCTCGCCAACATTGATATTACAGTACCCCACCTCCCCCCACACCACCCCTCCTGCTTACAATCAATTTTAAAACTTTTGTATATAATGCAAATGGAATCTGAGTCAGGATGTACCCATGATTAGGTCCTATCTCCAATAGGACCCTTTTTGTTGTTTCACAGGTTGAGTACCTTGTGAACATCCCTGTATGGTGCTTTCATGATTCTGACAAAAGTTTCTCTAACCAGAGGCCATCAGGTTTCTGCCACATTCTGTCTTTCCATACTTTGTTGTATGCCTTTGCATCTAGGAAGGCCATAAACATCTTTTTCTTATTGACTTTTGTTGATTCTATTTATGAGTAAATTAGTGGGCAGTGACCCTTCCTCCTTTCAGGAACCCATTTTAGATTTCCCCAGGAAATCCTCTCTCTTCCCCAACTTCTGCCATAGAGAATATTGCAGAATAACCGACCAATATAGCTACCAAATGGATATCCTTCAATAATTGTCTAAAATTTCCCCTTTTTTTGTATGAAGAAAGGTTACTCTGTTTTCCTTCCACTCATTGCGGACTTCTTGCTTTCTGATAGCCATGTTAAATAATATTGTAGATCCACATTCTTTATTCATGTTACACATACATGTAAAACGATTACAAATAAACATATTGCACAAATGTAATAAGTAGTATACCGTTGGAAGTGGCATAGCCAGATTGGCTGTCTACCTGCCACTCCCTGGAAGATGTGGTGATTGCAAACAGACCAGGACCAAATGAATGAACTTAGAATCAGTTATGTGACACATGATGGGGATTTGAGATTTAACCATTTCTGTTCTGGGGCCAGAGATATGGTTAATCATACATGCCAGCGGAAAGTTGGTGCTTCAAGGTTGGCAAGAAGCAACCTGTAAGATTGCTCATATATTAGTTGATCCCCTCCTCTTTTTAACCCTTTACCTAACATGAAAAGCAGACAACACTTGCAATAAAAATTCATGAATAACTAGTTTTTTCATTTTTTGTCTCAAAAACATAGGTTATGACCCCTCGTTGGAACGAGCTCGACGAGCTCGTTCCAACAAGGGGTCATAACCTATGTTTTTGAGAAAAAATAATGAAAATTAATTGGCGAATTTTGAGAATAGCGCCGGCCGGTTTTGGCCGTTACGTTGGGTAAAGGGTTAAAAACTCATTTGAAATTTCATCAGTACCTGTTGCTTTGCCATTCGTTAACATGGTAACTGCATTTCATACTTCCCCCACCTCAATTTCACTTCATACTAATTTGGATTGGGATCTCACATTCTAGAGGAACCCCTTTTCCCATTTTCTCTCATTTACTCTCCTTCCTTCCGCTTGACCATTTCTGCTGCAATACTATCCTGCCATCAGTACTATTACCATCCACATTAACCCTTTACCTTACACAAAAAGCTAACAACACTTGGAAACAAAATTCTTGAATAATTATTTTTTTTTTTTTTGCATCAAAACATAAACTTATGACCCCTCATTGGAACAAGCTCGATATTTTTGAGGCAAAAAATAATGAAAATTGAATGGTAATTTTTGTGAATAGCGCTGGGCTGTTTTAGCTGTTATGTTAGGTAAAGGATGGATACTCTATTTTGTGCAGTGAAGCACACTTAATTGGATATCTCTTAATTGATAACCCTGTTAATTGAATATAATGTCCCAACACAAAACCATTTACCATACCTCAAATACAAATTTGACCTGTTAAATGAATATAGAATATAGAGTAAACTCCTTTTAATCGAATACAAAATCTTGTAACCTGTCCTAAAATTACCCTGACTCTTCCCAGTTTTCCTTTGTTTATAGACCTACATGGCCTCGGCACATCCAGTACAGGCATTTAATCTATTATATCTTGTTTGAGCAAGCTCATGGAGCTCTGTCAAACAAGATATAATAGAATAAATACTAAGTTTATCTCTAGAATACAGGAAAGTGACACAATCCCTGTTAAATGAATACTCCTGTTAATTGAATAAGTTCCATTGGCAAAGTGGCCATTCGATTAACAGGGTTCCACTGTACCTCTGTTGCGGTCACGATGTAGTCAAAGATGCTGAAAATGACTTGAAACAAAAACAAATAAATAAATACATTTCTCTTTCCACTTGGTTTGTTGTATTTACTTTTGATAACTCTTTGATGGCCGCAAGACCTAACTTCTTGATGCACATACCTACTCCCCCCTCCCCACCTCTGACCCTCCAATCGCCCTCATACCCTTTGATCTGATCCTTTCCACCTGTCTGATTCATGTCTCACTAAGGCCTATTATAGCAAAATTCTCTTCCTTTCCAATGGCTGTGATTTCACTGGATTTTCTACAGTGACCCTGTATATTGCTGTGTCCTAGTTTGAAAACACATGAGATAATATTCTTACCTCTTTTTGTAGACCCCTTTTTTATATTTTTCTTATGTTTTATCTTTCTAAAGTGCTTTACCATGTAATCCTTTCCCACACACCCTGCCTTATTCCCCAATAGGTTCCCCTATATGTAACAAATTCCTCCCCAGCACCTCTGTACCCATTGGTCTTAGATGGAGACTGTCCCTATCTTATAAATTATGCTTAACTACCCCCCCCCCCCCCCCCCCCAAAAAAAAACCAAAAAAAAACAAAAAAACAGTTGTCAACAAAATATACCCCCAACATCTTGCCGGATTTTTCGAAGACCTTTGTAAGCCCCCCTTAATCCTAGAATTTCATTCATTCCATCCACTCATTGTGGTGAGACCCTAACTTCTACCCTCACATTCCTACTATGTACCATCAGCTGAATTGACCTCTTATCCCTCATATTGTTTGTGCCAGTGCCCAACCTCACCATTGGGTCTGATCCAGATCCGGCCATAATACTGTTCACCATATCCCTCAAGTTCTCTATCTTTCCCCCCTGGAAAACAAGACAGTTCTGTTTAGACTGTCCAGACTACAAACTGTTCTATCCCAACCCGAACAAGTCTTCTCCCATAACAATCAGCTTTCTTTTGGCTGTCTTCTTGCTTTTCACCCTTGACTCTCTATCATATGCTTCGCCTGGATATCATGTTCCTTCCTACCATTGTGGGCAAGGGTGCCATGACCCTGTTCCTTCCATTGCTTTTGGCCACCACTTGTATTCTCCTTCTCATCATGATGCAGACATATAGATGCTGAAAGTAAATTGACGCATTCTCAGAGAAACAACATGATGGTAAATTCTTTTGTGACCATTTTATTGACACAGATATGTTGGATGTCTTTTTATTCTTTTTATGTTTTGCTTGCTTCATTGCTGGGATACAATGCTGATTTTCTGGAATAGATCTCTGGTCAAACTTGGTTGAGAAATAGTGAAGGTTTACTATCACCTTCAATTCTCTGCTCACTGATGTTGAAATATCAAAATTTCAAGCTGAATTTTTTCCCATAATGCAATTAGGAAATTAACCAAATCAGTCATGTTTGACAGAGCTCACTGAGCTCTGTCAAACAAGATTGAATTGCTTTAATTCCGAGTTGCATTATGGGAAGAATTTAGTGCTTTATATTCCAGTTTTTTGACATCAGTGTTCTAAGGATTAACCACCCACAAACTTCTGTTCTCGGTTTTCTTATTATTTTCACCATCAAATTTTCACCATCATTCTGTGTTTATTACATGCCTTCACACTATAAAAAATTATTACAAGGACACTCAACAATTCATTTGACAACTATCAACAGAAAGAACACATTTTATCGCCAACCAAATTTGCGAGGAGAACCAGTGTTGCTATTTCATCCCCTGAGTTCCAATGTGTTCTATGTGCCTACTCAGGGGATGATTTTCAGCTATTGCTAGCGATTCAAATTGTAGTTGCGTTGCACGATTTGCAGAAAATTCCAGTGAAATTTTGCTTCTTTTTAAAATAGTCCGTCAACAATATCCGTTCTGCTCATCTTAACCAAATGAAACTTATAGGGAGAAACAGTTTCAATAAGGTTTTCGTGGGGAAAACCATTTGGAAAATGGTGGGGCTGCCAAGTATAACATACGGTACGGAAGTGGTACCCCTAAACCAGACGGCCGTAAAGAGCTTGGAAATCTTGCAGAACGATGCAGGCTGATGGATAACGGGGTCGAGTAATGCCGCAGCGCTAGAAGCAATCAGGGGTGAGCTTGGGTGGATGAGGATCAAGGACAGGATAGACCTGTTGAAGCTTGGTTATCCTAATTATTTGGTAAATCGCCCCGACAGCCGATGGTGTAAAGTAATGTTCCTGAGAATTTTCAACTCAAATATCAAAACGGGGTGGATGGTCCAAGTGAGGGAGCTAGTAGAGAACTACTCATTGGAGATCTCGGACCTGGACGTTGGGGCAAATCAGGGTAAAAAAATCGTCAGAGAAAAGGTCAGGGAGGATTGTAACTGTAATTGGCGAGAGGGGGTCAAATCAAAGAGGTCTTTGGGTGGCCTGCGTGATAAAGAGAAGCCTGGTTTTGAAGAGTACCTTGATGGCACCTTTGGGGGGTCACTGTTGTTAAGCTGAGGTCGCGGTCCCTGGAGCTGAGGGGAAAAATTGGGAAACACAGTGAAAAGGAGTGCCAGATGTGTAACGTGGGCTTGGTGGAGACCCTGGAACACTTTCTTATAGAATGCCCAAAATACCAGTCTAAAAGAACAAGATTCACAGGGAGTATAATGGAGAAGTGGGATGGGAGAATGAAGGACATGTGGTTAGGGGTGACTCAAAGGAGAGGGTTAATATACTAATCTGAGAGATTGGGAAGAATAGGGGCAAGGGATGTCATCAAGCAGTTCGTCTCCGAGTGTTGGGAGGAGAGAAGAAGCACGGGAATAGGGGGAGGCAGTTGGTAGAACATGGGTAACCAAGGCCTTCTCATACGAGAACCGCGACAAATCAGCGGCCGGCCGAAGTGTTATTATTATTATGTGAAAGTTTTAGGAGTAACTCCACTGAAGAGAAAATTCATGAGCTTTCAGCAATCCCAGAATCTACTCCAAAAAATAATATGTTTTCTCATGAGTTCAAGTATTTTCATTAGTACAAGGAATCCTATTAATTAAATAACCACTTTGCCAAAGATAAATATTTAATTAACCCTTATCTAACGAATTACCACATCCGTCCGCGTAATATGCAAATTGAGCAGTTGAAAAAATTAAATTTTTCAAAATATTTCAACAAAACCATATCATGTGACCCCTCATTGGAACGAGCTCATTGAGCTCATTCCAATGAGGGGTCACATGATATGGTTTTGTAGAAATATTTTGAAAAATTAAAAAAAATTATATTTAAAATAATAAATTTTGATATCGTCTGCATTGGGTAAAGGGTTAACAGGAGTATGCAATTTACAAGAATTTGAGCATTTTCTTATCTTCTAGTTATAATCTGAGCATTTAGTCTTCTTTTGTATCTTACTAGTGGGTGTTACCCGGCGTTGCACGGGAGAAGCTGTTTTCAAAATAGAAGGTCAAGGTCACCAATTTCAAGGTCAGGGTCACCCCGCACGGGCACCCTGGGCACCCCGATAAAGTCAAAATGATCGATGGGTCAATATACCCGCACATATGAAATTTTAGCCCTATCGGCCCAGCCGTTTTTGAAATAAAAGGTCAAGGTCATCAATTTCAAGGTCAAGGTCACCCCACACGGGCACGGCACCCATCCCATGTTACTCGCAGGGACGAATTACCCCCTTGTACAAAATGTGAGATTGATCGGTCGAGAAACGGAGGAGTTCACCCAGAACAAAGAGACAGAGAGAGATTTTGATACAGACATTCGCATTTATATATTAGATTTGACAGAGTTCACTGATCCATGTTAGACAAGATATAATGGATTGAATGCATTTATTGGATTATTGAGGTAAAAAATGTCTATAAATGTGGGGAATTCAGTGAATGCTGGAGTAATTCTTCATCTTATTACAAGAATTTTTATTCAATTAACAAGAGTTAACCTATGTGCAATAAACAGGTCAAATTTATACTGAGGATATATTGACATGTTTTGGAGTTTAGAAATTATATGAAATTAACAGAATTATACAATTAACCCTCTGCACTCTGATGTTAAAATGCTTAAATTTTCAGTTGCAAATATTTCCCATAATGCAGTTTGATATTTAACCAAATAAACCTTGTTTGATTGAGCTCATTGAGCTCTGTCAAACAAGATATTATTGGTTAAATTCATAGTTAAACAAGATAAAAACAGACTGATTGTAGAAAATTCCGTGGCACTACCAGTACACTAAGGTTTAACTGGTAGAATGCTAGAAGCCCATATTAAGGCTTCATTCTGAAGTGCTGGTACCATAGTTGAAAGACTTAGTATTCTGTGGATGTGCTTCATATTATCTTTAAAGTGATATTATTTTATCTCTTAGGATTATGCCTTGTTCCATAAATTGAAACAAGCCAAAAATTTCAGGACCAAAAATAACTTAGCACTTTACCAGTTAAGAGATATCCAATTTAAGTGTTCTCCACTTCACCAGTTTCATAGCCTTCAGTGGCATACTAAACCCAGTTGGTTGGAATGTCTGCCCAATGATCTGTCTGTACAAACTCACAGAATGGTGTTTGAGTGGATTCCTGTGAAATGGAGGTTGCGTGGTTCTATTATTTGACATCAGAAGAATGGAGATGGCCTGTTGTTTTGTATTTGACAGTCAACCCCAAGCTTTGTTAAACACTTAGAGGTTATTACTTGATTACTTTCATATTGGCCAAGATCAAGTCTGGAAATAAGTAGTCTGTCATTTGCAGAATGAGGTCCCTAGAGGGTGAATTTGCTGATGCTATCCCATACAGTATGCTAGAACCCCCAATTTATCTGGGTACCTCTGTCTGTTTAGGCCCGAGACCTTGATTCAGATTGTGGTTCCCAGAGGGTAAATTTGGTAATGCTACCCTGCTGTAGCAACAGGAAGAAAGTAAAATTTAATTCAGTTTTAAGGGTCTTTACCGTTGGAAGTGAATTATTTTTGTGTTGTAGAATCCTTCAGCTTGGAATGTGCACTGTGCAATGATTAAGGAAGTGTTATGATTCAGTTGCAAACTTAAAATATTCGGAAAGAATTTTATTTTCAAATAGTTCATTCAAGGTCATGAATGAGTTTTTTTTCATTTGTTAATATTTTCCATTTATCTAGATGCTTCTTGAAAGCTAGCTCTTCTTTTTATGTACCCCGTCTAACAAACTTTTTGGCTCTAACTACAGCTTGCCAGTTTCTGTTATAAATCTCCTCATGCACCCTTCCTTCTGACAAATCTGCTCACCAACTTGTCCCCCTTGTAGATCTACCAGTACTCGGTCAGATTTTTTTGTGCAACACAGAAAATTACCAATACCCTCATATCCTTTTAGTTGTTTTGTATAGTTTTTGAGTGGAGAAATTTGTTTATGGACTAAGATAATGAGAGGTTGATTTAGTTTCCATTTAATATTGACAAGTTTGTCTGAGTGATTGTTTAAAAATCATTGGCTTTATCCGCAGTGTCTTTTGATGAAATACTGAACAAACAAACAACTCTTTTCAGTAGATTGTTGCCCTCTCTACCTCACCTGTTATGTACACATTTTTGCATAAAGTGAAAGTTGTGAATACAAGGTTAGGCAACAAAGTTATTTATTTATTGGTGTTTAAGGTCACATACTTATGCACAATGGCTAATCGTGACCGTGACAGTTTTACGGGTGGAGGAAGCCGGAGTACCCGGAGAGAACCACCGAGCAACGACGAGCAGCTGTCAGCTCTCCAACATTGTAACTCTGAACTCTGCACCGCAGCACAGGCAGGGTTAGATTGGTTGAAGACATGCGCACCATTGACGTGCAGTATGCCTCAGTACACAGCGTCATCGTGCCCCCATGTAGTCAATCGGGGTGAAGTGTCTTGCCCAAGGACACAACACGGTTGCCGCAGGTGGGATTCGAACCGAGGACCTCTCGGCTTGCAGCCTGCACCTCTATCAACTGAGCCACCGCGCCCCCTAGGCAAAAAAGTAATTACAGTGGAGCCCACTTAATTGCATATCTCATAACTGAAGAACCCTGTTAATTGAATAATTTCCCAACACAAAACCATTTACCATACCTCCAGTACAAATTTGACCTATTAAGTGAATATAGGTTATAAAGTAAGCTCCTGATAATTGAATAAAAAATCTCCCCAGTTTTCCTTTGTTTGTTGACCAATTTGGCCTCAGTACATCCAATACAGGCATTTAATCTGTTATATCTCCTTTGACAGAGCTCATGGAGCTCTGTCAAACAAGATATAATTCAATAAATGCTAAGTTTATCTCTAGAATACAGGAAAGTGACACAATCCCTGTTAATTGAATATTCCTGTTTATTGAAAAAATTCGTTGGCAAAGTGGCTATTCAATTCACAGGGTTCCACTGTACCAAATTGGAAAGGAGAATTAATATAAATTTAAACCTACATCCCCATGGGGCAGGGAGTGTGGTGACTCAATGGATAGGGCAATGGACTTCAAATCAAAAGGTCCACACTTTGATTCTGACCAGCAGTAACTGTGTTGTGTCCTCTGGCAACTTAAATGTGATTGCCCATGGGGGGGGGGGGGGGGCACTTAGGGTACTGAGGCATACTGCACATCAATGGTGCACTTGTCAGTGCTAAGCCTGCTTGTGTGGCATTAGTACTCTCTCTCTATAGAGAGTGAAGATCTAGAAGGGGAAATGAAGCAGGGGAGTAGCTTCAAGAGAAAGGTGCTCGGGATTGCAATAGAAATTGACAAGGTGGAATTTGGAACAAGAGCTCTTTAGACAGGTTTTATGAAAAAGGTTCACCAACTTTTGAGGCGTACCATACCAAGGTTGATCTTACTAGTGGTCTTTGTTGTTGCTAGAGTTTATGGGAAGATTCGGTAAGGCGAGGAAAGAGTGTGCCAAATGTGTAATTTAGAAATAACAAAAGACCCTGGAACATTTCATTTTAGAATGCCCAAAATATTTCCAAGTAGAACAAAACTCCCGGGAAACCAATGGAAAAATGGGATTAAAACATGAAGGATAGGTGGATGGGGAATAACATGAGGGAAAGAGTCAATTTTATAATAAGGGTGATGGAAAAATTACCGATGGGAGGAATGATCAAACACTTTTTGACTGAAAGCTTGAAGATTAGGAGGGAGAGTGTGGAGGATTAGTCAGGCGAGGGACTGAGTTGAGGTAGGACTCCTTGTTAGAGGATTGTGACAAATCAGCAGAAGAGCAAGGAATTTATTTTTTATTATAGTATTTTTCCAATCAAGCATCACAAATAATCATGGAAATTTATTGAAAACTAATTAAAAGGTCATTGGAAGTCATGGAATTTTTTTTCTGACAGAATGTATAAAGTCGAATGATGATAATAATAATAGTTGAATTTGTTTGGTGACAAAATATTGGAAATCAGTTTATGTTTGGAAATCATATTTCTTTTACTCAGACATATCACAGAAAAAAAAACTTTTTACATCAAGTTGAGGAAAAAGTATCTATTTAGGCCTCAATAAAGTTAAAAATCTGTTTCTCAGGCCCACCCACATGGTCCATTTTGCTACTGCATGCTTTCATGTTATAACCAATGCAAACTTAAAAAAATAAAAATTAACTTGATTTTGTCTTATATTTTACCCAAGTTAATGAAACTGATAAATTTGTCTCCTGAGTGCATTGCAAAGCCTCTTGCACTCAAGGGATGAAATACACAACCACCCATGGTATGCCGTTTCCCGTTTGAACCCTGGGAAGAGAAGCTGTGCCTGTTCACTGCGGTAGACCAGCTCTGTTTTACTGGAAAAATAGGACCCAGTCACCAATGCTTGGGAAGTGCAAAATGAGCAACATGGCTTATTAATGCTTACCCCTGGTCTTGAGTTCATACTCATGTTGTGGTCATGATTAGCCATTGTGCAAAAATATGTGACCTTAAACACCAGTAAATAAATAATTAAATGGTATGCTGTAGATTATGAGGCCTAAAACATAAAACAAACCAAGAACACAAACTTTTGATGGCAAAGAAATAATTAGAAAAATTAAAATTAAAAACGTCCTGCCCACATGCAATTTAGAAAAAAAAATGACCTGAGAAGATCTACTTTGTGGGGCTTTACTTCTTAACTGGTAGAGCGCTAAATTATTTTTGACCATCAATATTTGTTCACATGTCTTTGCCTTCTTACAATTTGTGGGAGAGTGCCTTTAGGCACTCTCCCATAAATTGTAACAAGGCAAACCTATACAGACTCAATAATTTCACTTCAAAGATAATATGAAGCATATCCACGGAGTATGAGGCCCTTATATTACTGTCACTGCACATCAGAGTAAAGCCCAAATATGGGCTTCCAGCACTCAACCAGTTAAGTTCAGAAAAAAAGTATCTATTTAGTATGCTAAAAATTTCCAAACTTCTCCAAATCAAGTTGAAAGATAGTGGCTGTTGTTAATAAAAAAAAACAAAGTGTTGTTTTAATGACTTTGTTACTAAAGATGCTGTTTTGACAAACACTATTCCCATTTGAATTATTAAACAAACAATCATGCTTGTATTATCATTAAATGTTTGAGTCCTTGATTGAGGTATCTCAAACATCTTAACAAAACTGTTGTTACTCATTTTGCCAATGAGGAGGAGTTAGTCCTTAGTGTCTTGCTAAACTGTATATATTGAAAGATGAAGTTACATCAGTCAAATAAGTATTTTTCACAATTACTATTAGTTCTGTACTCTGGTATTAGAAATTACAGAATGTTTGATTTCAATGCTATGTATGGGAATACTCCTACCTGTTCTACTACAAATTCAAAAGTACATGATGGAGAAAGTAATCAGTCTACCAGTGTATTTACCAATAAACCTGTCAGTCTGGTTACTAGAGATGAACAAGATAAGACATTATCTACACCAAAGCCTCAAAAACATTCTGTTGAGTCAATCTTATCAGCATCAAATGACAATTCTAAGGAAAAAGGATTTGGATTCCAAACGATGTCACCATTTGCCACACTGAACTCACCACTAACTCCTGGTTTCAATCCACCATTGGATATTGACTTTGGTGCATCGCCACTGTTCAAGACAAGTTCACCTCTGTTTGGATTTATGTCACCTAATGGAGGATCAGATGTCAAAACTACTTCATTCTCAAGAACCAACTCACCACATTCAAACAGTCCACAGACTTCATCTGCAGATAAAGATGGAAAATCGACTGAAAGTTCCAATTATTTACAACGATTGAAGAAAAATCCCATGTTTGGTGATTTACAGACAATACTAGCTCAGGAGTGTTTACATCTACAGGTACCCGCTAATTTAATTACCACAAACTGGAATAGTGTACAGAGTACAGGGGAGACAAATCTTCAGATTTATGTTAATCATATGCATCTCCAGGAGGACTTTGTTAAAGTACGTAGTAAGCCTTTCATGACAGTTCCAGTTTTAAAGTTAGAAAATCAGTATTGTACTGAAGTTGGAAGGATAGAGATGGGACGTTATCAGGCTCTCTATTCTAATATGCAAAATGTTTATGTAAAACAAGCTGTTAATATGCATTTTGATAAGGAACGATTAAATCTGATATCCAACATAAAAGAACAGTTAAAGAAACTGGTGGAATCAGTGGAAAAATGTCAGCACAATAATAATAGTGTTATGAATGGTATGCAACAGAAATCATCAGATAGTGATTCAGTATTGGATTTATCTAGTGGAATTAGTGATCAGAATAGTTCTCATAGTGATGAGGGACTTAGTCCTCCACATCATAATAGAGTGATGGTGACACCAACAATGAACAATGATAGTGGTATATGTGTTAACCTGTTGATTTTCAACCAAACTGTTTTAATTCTTCAGTTGATGTTCATAATAATATTGTGTCTAGTGACTTGTATTCATCACTTATTCAATCTCCTGATTCAACAAATATGGATAATAATGTAAAACCTGATTCAACAAATTCATCATATATCAATCGATCTTTACATCCATCATCAACTCGACATCTTCAAGAATGGTACGATCGTCATATTCATTACCCGTATCCAGAAAAATCTGATGTTGAAAATCTATCCCATCTCACTGGTCTAACTGTTGCTCAAGTTAAAAAATGGATGGCTAACAAGAGAGTGAGATCATACAATACATTGTCAATTAGTGGTAATGAACATCCAGCAAGAGTTAAAGCAAGAAAGAGAAAAGCATCAGATGATTTGGATGAAAGTGAATCTCATAGTGCTAAACGTAATTATAATCAGCTTAGTTTGGAAGCTAGAAATATCCTCACAGATTGGTATAATTCACACAATGACAATCCCTATCCAACAGAAGAGGAGAAAATTGTACTCATGAATAAATGTGTTATCTCTCAACATCAGTTAAAATCATGGTTTGCTAATAAGCGTAGTCGAAACCAGAACACTAAAAAACAAGTTCCTAATTACTTCATCAAAAAATTTCCACAATATCATCCATTGATACAGATGGTGAAACAGAAACAAGAAAAGATTGTTACAACAAACTGTGGGGTTTACAATGCTCTAAAGTTATGCTAAACTTGTTCAGTAGTTCTGTGTATCTACAGATAGAGTGAAAACATGTACAGTAGCAGCTGTAATAATTTGTGGAATTATCACATGAATATTCTGATATTTTTTTTTTCTTCTGTTGATATTTCAACACTTTAATTCATTTCCTAGGAAGCTTTCCTTGAGGGCATCTCAAGAAACAATATCAAGGGTTGACATTATCAACAGATGAAAGAATACCCAAATTTTCATATGATTATTTAACAACTTATTTTGGCTGCTACTATAGTTATAAGTGCTAGCAAATAATGCCATACTCCTTTTTTACTTGCAAATGCCTATTACAGCACACACATTTGGTTGAGATACTTACACAGTTGATGGATGCCAAGAATATTGTAACTTGCTAGTTTTGGAGAAATTTGATGACCCAACAAGCTAGAATGCATTTGATGGACTACCCAATGATTCATGTACAGCTGTCTTGCTTGCTGTGTCCTCATATTTCTACTGAAGTGGCAAGCAAGGTTACGTGTTAACCCTTAAAACTTTACCCAACGCAAAGATTATCAAAATTTATTATTTTAATTACTATTTTTAAAAAAATTTCGAAATATTTCTATAAAACCATATCATGTGACCCCTCATTGGAATGAGCTCATCGAGCTCGTTTCAATGAAGGGGCACATGATATGGTTTTGTTAAAATATTTTTTAAAAATAATTTTTTTCAACTGCTCAATTTGCATATTATGTGGGTGGATGCGGGTGATTCGTTAGGTAATGGGTTAAGCCTCCATACAGCCACAAATTGCCCCTTTAATATTGTTCTGAAAAGGTTGTTCTAAGTGTATTCTTCCCTGTGAACTCTACTGGTAGGTTGCATTTATCTTTACAGTGTTTTTACATCATTGTTGGCTGCCTGTATGGCAGCTAACATTAATGTAGAAACATTGTTTAGTCATCTGCAGCTGTATACATGTGTATACGATACTTATTAGTGTAAATTTAATCAGAGCTTGAGGGTTAATGTATCTAGGATATCCTAGTACAAAATTATGACACATAATTTACCTTATACTAACCTCAAAGACCCACCAATTTTGAAAATGACAGGTAAGCAACTCTTACAGTATGTGGAGAGTGGATTGTAACTAAATCACCCGGGGAGTGGAGCTGACACCCAAAGTATTATTTTCAAATTCTGTTAATGTGGGCAAAAACACAAGCAATGTTTCAGCCAATGGACCTCTGGGTACAACCCGGAGGTCCATTGGCTGGAACTTTACTTGTGCTACTTATATTTTGTAACAAATTTGCAATTATTACTCAAGTGGAATCTCCACTCCGCATGTGATTTAGTGATAATACACTCTCCACGTACTGTACTTACCAGTTCCAGAGAAACTTGAGAACCCAACAAGCAAGATTGCAGTTTATGGACTACTACTTATTTGTATATGGACTGATGTGTTACTTGTTGGGTCCTAGACTTTCCTTACAACTAGCAGGTAACAGTGTTCATGGATACTGTCTACCCACTGGGAAGCTTAGTACCAAATCACTGTTTTGTACTTTTTTTATTTACTGTTAACCCAATATGGGTGGCAGACAACACTTCCAAATTGTGCTTTTAAATACCTAACTTATTCTTTGCTTTAACCCTTTACCCAACGTAACGGAAAAAAATGGCCAGTGCTATTCACAAAAATCGCCAATTAATTTTCATTATTTTTTTCATTTCTTGTCTCAAAAACATAAGTTATGACCCCTCTTTAGAACGAGCTCAATGAGCTCGTTCCAAAGAAGGGTCATAACCTATGTTTTTGAGACAAAAAATTAGTTATCCAAGAATTTTTTTTTGCAAGTGTCGTCTGCTTTTCATGTTATTAGGTAAAGGGTTAAAAACTTAACTTATGACACCTGATTGAAATGAGCTCAACAAGCTTGTTCCAATAAAGGTTCATAAGAGATGCTTTGGATGCAAAAAGTGGTAAAAAGTACAGGCAGCTAAGACTTAGCTAGAAATCACTCTCAAGCTGTGTACTAAGGCATACTGCACGTCGATGGTGCGCATGTCTTCAACCAATCTAACCCTGTCTGTGCCGCAGCGCAGAGTTACGATGTTGCAGAGCTGACAGCTGCTCGTCGTTGTTCGGTGGTTCTCTCCGAGTACTCCGGCTTCCTCCACCCATAAAACTGTCACGGTCATGATTAGCCATTGTGCATAAGTATATGACCTTAAACACCAATAAATAAATAAAGAAATAATGTTCTGGAGCTTCACAAGAACTGCTAGAGAACTATCAACATGGGAAGTAATCCAATCTTCGATTTATGTTGGGTACTACTAATCTTTTGTGATTATTTATTTTTTTTATTGAGGTTTTAATGAAACTTTTGACAGTCAGTGTCACCTAATATCAGACAGTTTTATTGCTGAAGGAAGCTGGAGTACTTGGAGAGAACCACTGAGTAGTGGTGAGTAGCCGTCACACTCCCCAATGTACTAACTCTGCACAAACAAGGTTAGCATTGGTTGAAGACAAGTGCAGTATGCCTCAGTACACAGTGTCACCATGTCTCCAATTGGGCAGTCAGTATTGAGTTCCCTGCCAAAGGACACAATGCATTAATTTTGCCAATGCCTGAACCACTCAGCCACTGTGCATTCTTTGTGATCATTGCATTGTAGGATGCTTGCAAGTGGTTGTCTTGATAAAAAGGATTTCTCATTTTGACCACTGCTATTTGTTTTAGTGAAGCATTGTACAGAGAAAAATGATCAAAATATATATTAATGTTTATAACATGTTCAAATGAATGAACATAAATTGTACAAAGAAATTAGAGATTATTTTTGTCGACAAAGAAATATGAGATTATTTTCATCAATCATTGCTGTGTTGTAGTTCCTCCAAAAAAATGTATATAGTTCTACTCAAAGTAAGTTTAATTATAACCACAGCAAAAATTATTTTTCCGATTTTTCTTTGCTGTTAAATTTGCAGCCACTGATATTGATTCTTCGAAAACTCATCTAGTGAGCTTTCCAAGAATCATTGTCAGGGACTGTTATGGTGAGGGAGGAAAACATAGAAGAGAAATTTTTATGTGGTTATTCCATATTTTCTCTCAACCTGTTCAGCGCATTTGCACACCGATGTCACAATTCTGAAATTTCAATTTGTATTTCTTACCTTAATGTAACTAGGAATTTAACCAATTAAATCTTGTTTAATAGAGCTTAGCTCAACTCTTAACCTGCTGAGTATTTTAAAAATGTTTTTCATCAAATCTAATTATGGCTGCTTCACAGCATCCATGACTAGATTTAATGAAAAATTCATGAAAACTTGGGGGAATTTTTGTTAAATGTATAACCTGAAAGTTTGCTTGTGTTATTTGTGCTTTTTCCTGAGTTTTGAAAGTCTTCAGATGGAATATAATGTAATTCTGTGTTTTAATAGACTCCACTCTGAATACTGTACCAAGTGTTGAATGAAAAATTGTTTCATGTTGGCAGTGAATTATCTGTATTGTTAAGAATGGTAGATTCATTATTTTTGTTGTTTTGTTAATGTTTAATAAGTTGTATAGTTGTGCATAATGTTACTACATTATTTTTCATGAAGTTTTTGTGTATGAATATTCGGTTTTAAATAAACAACAGAAAAAAACTCTTCATATTTTTATTCAGCTCCTTTACCTTCTGCTGGTAAGTTTTCCTGCCTGGTGCAGTAATGATCTTTCACCAATTAGAGGTATGACTTTGGTCCTTGTTAGCTCACTTTGATGAAGTCAAGGTGAGCTTATCTAATCGCTCTCGGTCTGTTGTCTGTCATCACCATGTTTTGGGCTTCTCCAAAACCACTGGGCCAACTAAAGTGAAAGTCTGTGTGAGTGATGGTGCTGAGAGGGCATTGCATTTTTGTTCAACTGAATGTGCACAGCCCCTTAGGGAGTGGGTGGGGGAAAATGCTCCAAATTTTTTTTAAATCTTCTTTTCATAAATCAGTGAGTACAATGACTTGATATTTGGTGTGGAGCTTCCTTTTGAGGTGTAGATTCAAGTTTATTGAAACAAAGTTCGTGAAGCAATATTTGTCTTTGTAATTGGAGGGACAAGATTTTTGGCACCACCCAACTTAATTTGTTTTTTCTGAACCGATGGTCCGATTTGAACCAAATTTGGTTTGTGATATTATTGGGTCATATTGAAGAAATAGAAACTTTTTATTAAGTACCCTCTAGAGGTGTGTGTAACTAAGATTAATCCACATAGGTTGTAAATCAAGGGGCTTCATAGGGGAGCTTTACTTTTTACATTATGATTAACTGAAGAAAAGTCATTATGCTTGGACTATTTTAGTCACTACTGAGGGGCTTAAGGATTGACAATGGATCCTATGGAGATTGATTGCTTAATGTAGATTCATTCGTGGCCTCAATTTATATCAGATTCTGTTCAAGGTGAGCACTTCAGGCCCAGTGGGGCCACTTGTTAATTTCTTCTTCTTCAGATCCACTAGTCAGAATGCTTTCATATTTGGTATATAACATCTCTGGGGGGTCAGATTCAAGTTTGTTCAAATCAGGTCTGTATGTTAATATTTGTGCTCGCTATAGAAGCCCAAATTTTAACTCAGTGCAATATAAAGAAATTTATTTAAAAATCTTCTTCTTCAGATCCACTAGTCAGAATGCTTTCATGTTTGGTATATAACATCTCGGGGGGAGGGGGGGGGGGGGTTCAAGTTTGTTCAAATCAGGTCCGTAGGTTAATCTTTGGGCTCGCTATGGTGGCCCAAATTTTAACTCCGTGCTATATGAAGAAATTTCTTTAAAATTTTTTTTCTTCAGATCCAACAGTCAGAATGCTTTCAAGTTTGGTATACAACATCTCTAGGGAGGTCAGATTCAACTGTGTTCAAATCGAGAGCCTGGCTCAAGTTTGTTCAAATCAGGTCCGTAGGTTAATCTTTGGGCTCGCTATGGTGGCCCAAATTTTAATTCCGTGCTATATGAAGAAATTTCTTTAAAATTTTTTTTCTTCAGATCCAACAGTCAGAATGCTTTCAAGTTTGGTATACAACATCTCTAGGGAGGTCAGATTCAACTGTGTTCAAATCGAGAGCCTGGCTTAATATTTGGGCTCCCTGTGGGAGCTGGAATTGACCATTTAGCTGAAGAATTAGAAATTTTGTATTCAGTATCCTCTAGAGGTGTGAAACTAAGATTAATCCACATAGGTTGTATCAAGGGACTTCATTGGGGAGTTCCATCTTTTACATTATGATCAACTGAAGAAAAGGCATGATGCTCAGACTATTTTTGTCACTCCTGAGGGGCTCAAGGACTGACAATGTATCCTATGGAGATGGATTGCTTAAATTATGATAAATAATAATGTAGCCCCATTTTTGGACTCTGTTTATATTTATATCGTGTTCTATACAAGATGAGTGCTTCAGGCCCTGTGGGGCCTCTAGTTTCATCATATCAAGGCATGGGCTGCATTAGAGCAGCCATGACTTGATTTTATACGAAATTCAAGAGAGTACTCAGCCATTTAAAATTTGAATGTTGAATGTGATGGCTTCTCATATCTCAATCCTCTGAACACTGATGTCGAAACTTCACAATTTCAAGCCACAAGTTTTTTTCCATTATGCTATTAGGAATTTAACCAATTTAGTATTGTTTGAAAGAGCTATACAAGATTGAATTTGTTAACCCTATACCTAAATGAAAAGCAGACGACACTTGCAAAAAATATTCTTGAATCACTAATTTTTTTCATTTTTTGTCTCAAAAACATAGGTTATGACCCCTCATTGGAACGAGCTCGACGATTCTTTTCTTAAACCACTTTTGTTGAAATTGTGAGGTCTCTCATTTGGAAGGGTGGGGGAAAAGTTCTCCCATTTTTAAAAAATCTCATTCTCATCGACTGATGGATAGAATGGATTGATATTTGGTACCGAGCTTCCTTTGAAGTGTTGAATCAAGTTAAAAGTTCATGGGGTAATATTTGCCATTGTAATTGGAGTGGCAATATTTTTTTGCCCTGTCCAAAATTTCAGTTTTCTGAACCAATAGGTCCATTTGAGCCAAATTTGGTATACAGTATTGTTGGTTCATAAGTACTTAATTCATGTTGAAAACAAAGTTCCTGCATCCCAAGGAGAACCCTAAAAATTAAAAAAATTCAAACACTCATATTTCCAAAACTGCATGGAATAGAGAATTATTGTTTGGAGTGAAATTCCTCAGGACCACTGGAAATGCATGGGCCAGAAAAAATGCAATTGGTTGTGTAGTAGGGTGCCATATAGAGACGCCCATTTTAACACGGTTGATACATGTAATGGAAAATGCAAAATCATGCTGAATTCTTCTTCAAAAATATTTGGTGTACAATCTCCTCGAGGATCAGATTCAAGTTTGTTCTAATTCCTTGCATTCATATTCTTTAAAAATCTTCTTCAGATCCACCACTCAGAATCTACAGCATCCTTGTGGTTCACATTCACTTATAGCAGTATGAGGAAAATTCTTTAAAACTCTACCCGTCAGAATCTGTTGATATTTGGTATACAGTGTTCTGTATCAAGTCCTGGGATTCATATTTGGGTTCACTATGGGTGACCCAATTTTAACTTAGTACAATATGAATAATATTCTTTAAAAATCTTCTTTAGATCCACCAATCAGAACCTGTTGATATTTGATACACAGCACTCTGATGGGGTGGGGGGGGGGGGGGGGCGTGGGTAAGGCAGATTCATGTTTGTTAATGTCAGGTCCCTGGGTTTGTATTTGTGTTCACTGTGGGAACTGAATTTTAACTTGGTGCAGTGTGAAGAATATTCTTTAATAATCGTCTTCTTCAGATCTACCAGTCAGAATCTGTTGATATCTGATGTACAGTTAATCCTCGGATGGGTAAGTGTCTGAGTGATCTATTCGGTCTCTCGTGTTGTGTCCTTGGGCAAGGCACTTAACCTTGATTGTCCACATGGGGGCACAATGACGCCATGTACTAAGGCGTACTGCACTTTGATGGTGCGCATGTCTTCAGCCAATCTAACCCTGCCTGTACTACAGTGCAGAGTTATGATGTTGGGGAGCTGGCAGCTGCTCGTCGTTGCTCGGTGGTTCTCTCTGGGTTCTCCGGCTTCCTCCACCCGTAAAACTGTCATGGTCATGATTAGCCATTATGCATAAGTATATGACCTTAAACATCAATAAATAAATAAATAAATAATCTGATGTACAGTATCCTTAATGGGGCCAGATTCACATTTGTTCAAATCAATTCTTGAGGTTCAGATTTTGGGTCGGTATTGGAGCCCGAATATGAAAAACATTGTTTATAAATCTTCTTTGTTAGCCTCACCAGTCACAATCTTTTGATATTTGATGTACATCACTCTTGGTGTGAGATGGGGCGGGGCATGTCAGATCCAAGTTTGTTAAAATCAAGTATCTATAAAGATATATATAATATAAGGGAAATGTTTAAACTCTTCTTATGTAGATCCACTAGTCAGAATCTTTTGCTATTTGGTATTTTGCCAACCTCGAGGGAGTCTGATTCAAGTTGTTTCAAATCAAGTTCCTGTGTGCATATTTGGACTCTGTGTGTCATACCAACTTTTGACTTTATGCAGTTTGAGGAATATTATTGAAAATCTTCTTTAGATTTCCCAGTCAGAATCTTGATATTTGATATACAACATTGTTGAGGGAGAGGGCGTTTTCCCGTTTCATTAACCCTTTACCCAATGCAGACGATATCAAAATGTATTATTTTAAATATAATTTTTTTAAAATTTTTAAACAATTTCAACCAAACCATATCATGTGACCCCTCATTGGAACAAGCCCGATGAGCTCGTTCCAAAGAGGAGTCACATTATATGGTTTTGATGAAATTTTTTAAAAAATAATATTTTTTCCGCTGCAGAATTTGCATATTATGCATGCGGATGTGGCCAATTCATTGGGTAAAGACTTAAACCAAGTCTCTGGATTCATGTTTCGGCTCCATATGGGAGCCTGAAGTTTAACTTGGTACAATATAAGAAATCTTTCAAAATTTTCTGCAGATCACCATTCACAATATTTTCATATTTGGTATTTACAATCAGGAGGAGTGTCATATATGGACTCATTATGTCAGTACCCAAGTTTCAGCTAAGTGCAATGTGAGAAATATTATTCAAAAATGATCCAATGCAAATCGGCCAGTCAGAATCTTTTGATGTTTGGTAATAAAACAAATTTTCTCTCAAACAAATGTTCAGGTTTCATTAATGATTCCATTAGTTCAGATGTGTTTTCATTAATTAATCTGTTCTGGTGTAAGGACACACAACCAGAAAGTCATAATTTTTTTTTTTTTATTATTTATTATTCAGATATAGTATTACATTAGAAATGTACAGTGATAATCGATACAGTTGTGTAGGTGATTTACAAAAAAATAAGCAACCGGAATATGCACAATTGTGTAAATGAAAAAAAGAAAAGAACTCATATTCAGTGAAACAGTAGTCACTTCAGGAATGTTAGCCGTAGGCGGTATTTCTGTCTCAATCTCATGGAAGTGAGGTTTGAAACTGTCTCGTTGATAGTCTAGAAGGAGAGTTACATGAAAAATACTCTGCTATAATTCACGACTGTCCCTCATGCCATCCTCATCCACTTACCTCTGGTGCTTTCATCCCATTTTTCCATTAGTTTTTCAAGGAATCTTATTCTTCCAGGCAAATATTTATGGCATTCTAAAATGAAATGTTCCAGGGACTCTTGTTACCCATAAGCTGCACATTTAGCACCCTCATTCCTTGCCTTTCTCAATTCCCCCTCAACTCGAGTGACTTTGCACTCACTTTGAACAACAAAGCTGCAACTGCAGATGATTTAATACCATTAACCCTCAAGTTATCAGATTAAATGTACATAAACAACTAACGAATATACACGTACACAGCTGAAGATGACTTAACAGTCTTTCTACATCATTGTTGGCTGCCTGTACAGGCAGCCAACAACGATGTAAAAACACATACAGTGGAACCCACTTAATTGGATATCTCTTAATTGTATATCCCTGTTAATTGAATACAATTTCCCAACACAAAATCATTTACCATACCTCCAGTACAAATTTGACCTATTAATTGAATATTAGAGTAAACTCCTGTTAATTGAATAAAACATCTTGTAACATGTCGAGAAATTACCCTGACTCTCCCCAGTTTTCCTTTCTTTCTAGACCTATTTGGCCTCACTGCATCCAGTACGGGCATTTAATCTATTATATCTTGTTTGATAGAGCTCAAGGAGCTCTGACAAACAAGATATAATAGAATAGATGCTAAGTTTATCTCTAGAATACAGAAAAGTGACACAATCCCTGTTAATTGAATACTCCTGTTAATTGAATAATTTTCATTGGCAAAGAGGCTATTCATTTAACAGGGTTCCACTGTACTGCCAACATAATTGAATCTTACAGAAGAGTTCTCTAGGAAGAACACTAATGGGACAACTTATCAGAGAAATATAAAAGGGGCAGTTTGTGGGTGTGGAGTTGAAGCACTATATCTTTGTTGTGTTAACTATAAGGAAAGATAATTGTTGTACATGTTTTTTTAAGAACAGTGAATGGAAATGTTGTTTTAATAAATTTGTTAGAAAAGATGCAGTTTTGACAAACACTACTCTTATTTGAATTATTAAACAAACAGTCATGTTTGTACTATCATTTCATGTTTGACTATTTGATTGAGGTATCTCAAACATCTTAACAAAACTGTTGTTACCTTTTTTGCCAGTGAGGAGGAGGTGTTCCTCAGTGTCTTACTAAGCTGTATTTATAGGAGGGTTGGAGTTTTTTTAATCAAACAATTTCTTCTTACCATTGCAGTTGGTGTTAGTTTTATTTTTTGGTATTAATGAACTGGTGAAAATGTTTGATTTCAATACTATGTATGGGACTATCCCAATCTCTTCTACTATGAATTTAAAAGTACGAGATTCAGATGAAAAAGAAAATCAAGTATCTGGAGTATTTACCTATATACCCATCAGTCCAGTTGCTGGAGATGAACAAGACAAGACATTATCCACACCTAAGCCACAAAAACATTCTGTTGAGTCAATCTTATCAACATCAAATGACAATTCTAAGGAAAAAGGATTTGGATTCCAAACGATGTCACCATTTGCCACACTGAACACACCACTAACTCCTGGTTTCACTCCACCATTGGATATAGACTTTGGTGCATCTCCACTGTTCAAGACAAGTTCACCTCTGTTTGGATTTATGTCACCTAAATCAGGATCAGATGTTAAAATAACTTCATTCTCAAGAATCAACTCACCACATTCAAACAGTCCACAGACTTCGTCTACAGATAAAGATGGTAAATCAACTGAAAGTTCAGATTATTTACAACGATTGAAGAAAAATCCCATGTTTGGTGATTTACAGGCAATACTAGCTCAGGAGTGTTCACATCTACAGGTACCCGCTAATTTAATTACCACAAACTGGAATAGTGTACAGAGTACAGGGGAGACAAATCTTCAGATTTATGTTAATCATATGCATCTACAGGAGGACTTTGTTAAAGTACGTTGTAAACCTTTTATGACAGTTCCAGTTTTAAAGTTAGAAAATCAGTATTGTACTGAAGTTGGAAGGATAGAGATGGGACGTTATCAGGCTCTCTATTCTAATATGCAAAATGTTTATGTAAAACAAGCTGTTAATATGCATTTTGATAAGGAACGATTAAATCTGATATCCAACATAAAAGAACAGTTAAAGAAACTGGTGGAATCAGCGGAAAAATGTCAGCACAATAATAATAGTGTTATGAATGGTATACAACAGAAATCATCAGATAGTGATTCAGTATTGGATTTATCTAGTGGAATTAGTGATCAGGATAGTTCTCATAGTGATGAGGGAGTTAGTCCTCCACATCATAATAGAGTGATGGTGACACCAACAATGAACAATGATAGTGGTATATGTGTTACACCTGGTAATTTTCAACCAAACTGTTTTAATTCTTCAGTTGATGTTCGTAATAATATTGTGTCTAGTGACTTGTATTCATCACTTGTTCAATCTCCTGATTCAACAAATATGGATAATAATGTAAAACCTGATTCAACAAATTCATCAAATATCAATCGATCTTTACATCCATCATCAACTCGACATCTTCAAGAATGGTACGATAGTCATATTCATTACCCATATCCAGAAAAATCTGATGTTGAGAATCTATCCCATCTCACTGGTCTAACTGTTGCTCAAGTTAAAAAATGGATGGCTAACAAGAGAGTGAGATCATACAATACATTGTCAATTAGTGGTAATGAACATCCAGCAAGAGTTAAAGCAAGAAAGAGAAAAGCATCAGATGATTTGGATGAAAGTGAATCTCATAGTGCTAAACGTAATTATAATCAGCTTAGTTTGGAAGCTAGAAATATCCTCACAGATTGGTATAATTCACACAATGACAATCCCTATCCAACAGAAGAGGAGAAAATTGTACTCATGAACAAATGTGTTATCTCTCAACATCAGTTAAAATCGTGGTTTGCAAATAAGCGTAGTCGAAACCAGAACACTAAAAAACAAGTTCCAAATTACTTCATCAAAAAATTTCCACAATATCATCCATTGATACAGATGGTAAAGCAGAAACAAGAAAAGATTGTTACAACAAACTGTGGGGTTTACAATGCTCTAAAGTTATGCTAAACTTGTTCAGTAGTTCTGTGTATCTACAGATAGAGTGAAAACATGTACAGTAGCAGCTGTAATAATTTGTGGAATTATCACATGAATATTTTGATATTTTTTTTTTCTTCTGTTGATATTTCAACACTTTAACCCTTTACCCAACGAATCGCCCGCATCCGCCCGCGTAATATGCAGATTCAACAGCTGAAAAAAAATATTATTTTTCGAAAAATTTCAACAAAACATATCGTTCCAATGAGGGGTCACATGATATGGTTTTGTTGAAATTTTCGAAAAAAAAATAAAAAACGATATTTAAAGTAATAAATTTTGATATCGTCTGCGTTGGGTAAAGGGTTAATTCATTTCCTAGGAAGCTTTCCTTGAGAGCATCTCAAGAAACAATATCAAGGGTTGACATTATCAACAGATGAAAGAATACCCAAATTTTCATATGATTATTTAACAACTTATTTTGGCTGCTACTATAGTTATAAGTGCTAGCAAATAATGCCATACTTCTTTTTTACTTGCAAATGCCTATTACAGCACACACATTTGGTTGAGGTACTTACACAGTTGATGGATGCCAAGAATATTGTAACTTGCTAGTTTTGGAGAAATTTGATGACCCAACAAGCTAGAATGCATTTGATGGACTACCCAGTGATTCATGTACAGCTGTCTTGCTTGCTGTGTCCTCATATTTCTACTGAAGTGGCAAGCAAGGTTATGTGTCAACCCTTAAAACTTTACCCAATGCAGAGATTATCAAAATTTATTATTTTAATTATTATTTTTAAAAAAATTTCGAAATATTTCAACAAAACCATATCATGTGACCCCTCATTGGAATGAGCTCATCGAGCTCGTTTCAATGAAGGGGCACATGATATGTTTTGTTAAAATACTTTTTTAAAATTATTTTTTTCAACTGCTCAATTAGCATATTACGTGGGTGGATGCGGGTGATTCATTAGGTAAAGGGTTAAGCCTCCATACAGCCACAAATTGCCCCTTTAATATTGTTCTGAAAAGGTTGTTCTAAGTGTATTCTTCCCTGAGAACTCTACTGGTAGGTTGCATTTATCTTTACAGTGTTTTTACATCATTGTTGGCTGCCTGTATGGCAGCTAACAATAATGTAGAAACATTGTTTAGTCATCTGCAGCTGTGTACATGTGTATACAGTACTTATTAGTGTAAATTTAATCAGAGCTTGAGGGTTAATGTCTCTATGTAGGATATCCTAGTACAAAATTATGACACATAATTTACCTTATACTAACCTCAAAGACCCACCAACTTTGAAAATGACAGGTAGGCAACTCTTACAGTATGTGGAGAGTGGATTGTAACTAAATCACCCGGGGAGTGGAGCTGACACCCAAAGTATTATTTTCCAATTCTGTTAATGTGGGCAAAAACACAAGCAATGTTTCAGCCAATGGACCTCTGGGTACAACCCGGAGGTCCATTGGCTGGAACTTTACTTGTGCTACTTATATTTTGCAACAAATTTGCAATTATTACTCAAGTGGAATCTCCACTCCGCATGTGATTTAGTGATAATACACTCTCCACGTACTGTACTTACCAGTTCCAGAGAAACTTGAGAACCCAACAAGCAAGATTGCAGTTTATAGACTACTACTTATTTGTATATGGACTGATGTGTTACTTGTTGGGTCTTAGACTTTCCTTACAACTAGCAGGTAACAGTGTTCATGGATACTGTCTACCCACTGGGTAGCTTAGTACCAAATCACTGTTTTGTACTTTTTTTATTCACTGTTAAACCAATATGGGTGGCAGACAACACTTGCAAATTGTGCTTTTAAATACCTAACTTATTCTTTGCTTTAACCCTTTACCCAACGTAACGGAAAAAAATGGCCAGTGCTATTCACAAAAATCGCCAATTAATTTTCATTATTTTTTTCATTTCTTGTCTCAAAAACATAAGTTATGACCCCTCTTTAGAACGAGCTCGATGAGCTCGTTCCAAAGAAGGGTCATAACCTATGTTTTTGAGACAAAAAATTAGTTATTCAAGAATTTTTTTTGCAAGTGTCGTCTGCTTTTCGTGTTAGGTAAATGGTTAAAAACTTAACTTATGACACCTGATTGAAATGCGCTCAACAAGCTTGTTCTAATAAAGGTTCATAAGAGATGTTTTGGTTGCAAAAAGTGGTAAAAAGTACAGGCAGCTAAGACTTAGCTAGAAATCACTCTCAAGCTGTGTACTAAGGCATACTGCACGTCGATGGTGCGCATGTCTTCAACCAATCTAACCCTGCCTGTGCTGTGGCACAGAGTTACGATGTTGGAGAGCTGACAGCTGCTCGTCGTTGTTCGGTGGTTCTCTCCGAGTACTCCGGCTTCCTCCACCCATAAAACTGTCACAGTCATGATTAGCCATTGTGCCTAAGTATATGACCTTAAACACCAATGAATAAATAATGTTCTGGAGCTTCACAAGAACTGCTAGAGAACTATCAACATGGGAAGCAATCCAATCTTCGGTTTATGTTGGGTACTACTAATCTTTTGTGATTATTTATTTTTTTTATTGAGGTTTTAATGAAACTTTTGACAGTCAGTGTCACCTAATATCAGACAGTTTTATTGCTGAAGGAAGCTGGAGTACTTGGAGAGAACCACTGAGTAGTGGTGAGTATCTGCCACACTCCCCAATGTACTAACTCTGCACAAACAAGGTTAGCATTGGTTGAAGACAAGTGCAGTATTCCTTAGTACACAGTGTCACCATGTCTCCAACTGGGCAGTCAGGATTGAGTTCCCTGCCAAAGGACACAATGCATTAATTTTGCCAATGCCCGAACCACTCAGCCACTGTGCATTCTTAGTGATCATAGCATTGTAGGATGCTTGCAAGTGGTTGTCTTGATAAAAAGGATTTCTCATTTTGACCACCGCTATTTGTTTTAGTGAAGCATTGTACAGAGAAAAATGATCAAAATATATATTAATGTTTATAACATGTTCAAATGAATGAACATAAATTGTACAAAGAAATATGAGATTATTTTGGTCGACAAAGAAATATGAGATTATTTTCATCAATCATTGCTGTGTTGTAGTTCCTCCAAAAAATGTATATAGTTCTACTCAAAGTAAGTTTAATTATAACCACAGCAAAAATTATTTTTCCGATTTTTCTTTGCTGTTAAATTTGCAGCCACTGATATTGATTCTTCGAAAACTCATCTAGTGAGCTTTCCAAGAATCATTGTTAGGGACTGTTATGGTGAGGGAGGAAAACATAGAAGAGAAATTTTTCTGTGGTCATTCCATAGTTTCTCTCAACCTGTTTAGCGCATTTGCACACCGATGTCATAATTCTGAAATTTCAACTTGTATTTCTTACCTTAATGTAACTAGGAATTTAACCAATTAAATCTTGTTTAACAGAGCTTAGCTCAACTCTTAACCTGCTGAGTATTTTAAAAATGTTTTTCATCAAATCTAATTATGGCTGCTTCACAGCAGCCATGACTAGATTTAACGAAAAATTCATGAAAACTTGGGGGAATTTTTGTTAAATGTTTTACCTGAAAGTTTACTTGTGTTATTTGTGCTTTTTCCTGAGTTTTGAAAGTCTTCAGATGGAATATAATGTAATTCTGTGTTTTAATAGAATCCACTCTCTGAATACTGTACCAAGTGTTAAAAGAAAAATTGTTTCATGTTGACAGTGAATTATCTGTATTGTTAAGAATGGTAGATTAATTATTTTTGTTGTTTTGTTAATGTTTAGTTAGTTGTATAGTTGTGCATAATGTAACTGCATTTAATATTTATCATGAAGTTTTTGTGTATGAATATTCGGTTTTAAATAAACAACAGAAAAAAAAACTCATCATATTTTTATTCAGCTCCTTTACCTTCTGCTGGTAAGTTTTCCTGCCTGGTGCAGTAATGATCTTTCACCAATTAGAGGTATGACTTTGGTCCTTGTAAGCTCACTTTGATGAAGTCAAGCTGAGCTTTTCTAATCGTTCTCGGTCTGTTGTCTGTCAACACCACGTTTTGGGCTTCTCCAAAACCACTGGGCCAACTAAAGTGAAAGTCTGTATGAGTGATGGTGCTGAGAGGACATCGCATTTTTGTTCAACTGAATGTGCACAGCCCCTTAGGGAGTGGGTGGGGGAAAATGCTCCAAATTTTTTTTAAATCTTCTTTTCATAAATCAGTGATTACAATGACTTGATATTTGGTGTGGAGCTTCCTTTTGAGGTGTAGATTCAAGTTTGTTGAAACAAAGTTCGTGAAGCAATATTTGCCTTTGAAATTGGAGGACAAGATTTTTGGCCCACCCAACTTAATTTGTTTTTTCTGAACCGATGGTCCGATTTGAACCAAATTTGGTTTGTGATATTATTGGGTTATATTGAAGAAATAGAAACTTTTTATTAAGTACCCTCTAGAGGTGTGTGTAACTAAGATTAATCCACATAGGTTGTAAATCAAGGGGCTTCATAGGGGAGCTTTACTTTTTACATTATGATTAACTGAAGAAAAGTCATTATGCTTGGACTATTTTAGTCACTACTGAGGGGCTTAAGGATTGACAATGGATCCTATGGAGATTGATTGCTTAATGTAGATTCATTCGTGGCCTCGATTTATATCGGGTTCTGTTCAAGGTGAGCGCTTCAGGCCCTTCTTCAGATCCACTAGTCAGAATGCTTTCATATTTGGTATATAACATTTCTGGGGGGTCAGATTCAAGTTTGTTCAAATCAGGTCTGTAGGTTAATATTTGGGCTCGCTATAGAAGCCCAAATTTTAACTCGGTGCAATATGAAGAAATTTCTTTAAAAATCTTCTTCTTCAGATCCACTAGTCAGAATGCTTTCATATTTGGTATATAACATCTCAGGGGTGGGGGGGGGGGTGGGGTGGGGGGGTCAGATTCAAGTTTGTTCAAATCAGGTCTGTAGGTTAATCTTTGGGCTCGCTATGGTGGCCCAAATTTTAACTCCGTGTAATATGAAGAAATTTCTTTACAATTTTTCTTCTTCAGATCCAACAGTCAGAATGCTTTCATATTTGGTATACAACATCTCTAGGGAGGTCAGATTCAACTTTGTTCAAATCGAGAGCCTGTGTTAATATTTGGGCTCCCTGTGGGATCCGGAATTGACGATTTAGCTGAAGAATTAGAAATTTTGTATTCAGTATCCTCTAGGGTTGTGTAACTAAGATTAATCCACATAGGTTGTATTAAGGGGCTTCATAGGAGAGTTCCATATTTAACATTATGATCAACTGAAGAAAAGGCATGATGCCCAGATTATTTTTGTCACTCCTGAGAGGCTTAAGGATTGACAATGTATCCTATGGAGATGGATTGCTTAAATTATGATAAATAATGTAGACCCATTTTTGGACTCTGTTTATATTTATATCATGTTCTATACAAGGTGAGTGCTTCAGGCCCCGTGGGGCCACTTGTTTCATCATATCAAGGCATGGGCTGCATTAGAGCAGCCATGACTTGATTTTATACGAAATTCAAGAGCGTACTCAGCCATTTAAAATTTGAATGTTGAATGTGATGGTTTCTCATATGTTAATCCTCTGAACACTGATGTCGAAACTTCACAATTTCAAGCCACAAGTTTTTTTTCCATAATGCTATTAGGAATAAAATTTAACCAATTTACTATCGTTTGAAAGAGCAATACAAGACTGAATTTGTTAACCCTTTACCTAACATGAAAAGCAGACAACACTTGCAAAAAAATATTCTTGAATAACTAATTTTTTGTCTCAAAAACATAGGTTATGACCCCTCATTGGAACGAGCTCAACGATTCTTTTCTTAACCCACTTTTGTTGAAATCATTGTGAGGTCTCTCATTTGGAGGGGTGGGGGAAAAGTTCTCCCATTTTTAAAAAATCTCATTCTCATCGACTGATGGATAGAATGGATTGATATTTGGTACCAAGCTTCCTTTGAAGTGTTGAATCAAGTTAAAAGTTCATGGGGTAATATTTGCTATTGTAACTGGAGTGGCAGTATTTTTTGCCCTGCCCAAAATTTCAGTTTTCTGAACCAATAGGTCCATTTGAGCCAAATTTGGTATGCAGTATTGTTGGTTTATAAGTACTTAATTCATGTTGAAAACAAAGTTCCTGCATCCCCATGAGAACCATAAAAATTAAAAAAAATTCAAACATTCATATTTCCAGAACTGCTTGGAATAGAGAATTGTTATTTGGAATGAAATGTCCTCAGGACCACTGGAAATGCATGGGCCAGAAAAAATGCAATTGGTTGTGTAGTAGGGTGCCATATAGAGACACCCATTTTAACACGGTTGATAAATGTAAATCATGCTGAATTCTTCTTCAAAAATATTTGGTGTACAATCTCCTCGGGGATCAGATTCAAGTTTGTTCAAGTAAAGTCCTTGCGTTCATATTCTTTAAAAATCTTCTTCAGATCCACCACTCAGAATCTACAGCATCCTTGTGGTTCACATTCACTTATAGCAGTATGAGGAAAATTCTTTAAAACTCTACCCGTCAGAATCTGTTGATATTTGGTATACAGTGTTCTGTATCAAGTCCTGGGGTTCATATTTGGATTCACTATGGGAGACCCAATTTTAACTTAGTACAATATGAATAATATTCTTTAAAAATCTTCTTCAGATCCACCAATCAGAACCTGTTGATATTTGATACACAGCACTCTGAGGGGAGGAGGGGGGAGGCCAGATTCATGTTTGTTAATGTCAGGTCTCTGGGTTTGTATTTGTGTTCACTGTGGGAACTGAATTTTAACTTGGTGGAGTGTGAAGAATATTCTTTAATAAATGTCTTCTTCAGATCTACCAGTCAGAATCTGTTGATATCTGAAATAGAGTTAATCCTCGGATGGGTGACTGTCTGACTGATCTACTTGGACTCCCGTGTTGTGTCCTTGGGCAAGGCACTTAACCCTGATTGTCCACATGGGGCACGATGACGCTGTGTACTAAGGCGTACTGCACATCGATGGTGCACATGTCTTCAACCAATCTAACCCTGTCTGTAGTACAGTGCGGAGTTACGATGTTGGGGAGCTGGCAGCTACTCGTCGTTGCTCGGTGGTTCTCTCTGGGTTCTCCAGCTTCCTCCACCCATAAAACTGTCACTGTCATGATTAGCCATTGTGCATAAGTATATGACCTTAAACATCAAAAAATAAATAAATAATCTGATGTACAGTATCCTTAATGGGGCCAGATTCAAGTTTGTTCAAATCAATTCTTGAGGTTCAGATTTTGGCTCGGTATTGGAGCCCGAATATGAAAAATATTGTTTATAAATCTTCTTTGTTAGCCTCACCAGGCACAATCTTTTGATATTTGATGTACATCACTCTTGGGGGGAGATGGGGTGGGGGCATGTCAGATCCACATTTGTTAAAATCAAGTATCTATAAAGATATATGTAATATGAGGAAAATGTTTAAACTCTTCTTATGTAGATCCACCAGTCAGAATCTTTTGCTATTTGGTATTTTGCCATCCTCGACGGAGTCTGATTCAAGTTGTTTCGAATCAAGTTCCTGGGTGCATATTTGGACTCTGTGTGTCATACCAACTTTTGAATTTATGCAGTTTGAGGAATATTATTGAAAATCTTCTTTAGATTTCCCATTCAGAATCTTGATATTTGATAAACAACATTGTTGAGGGAGAGTGCATTTTCCAGTTTCATTAACCCTTTACCCAACACAGATGATATAAAAATGTATTATTTTAAATATAATTTTTTTAAAATTTTTAAACAATTTTAACCAAACCATATCATGTGACCCTCATTGGAAAGAGCCTGATGAGCTCGTTTCTAAGAGGAGTCACATGATATGGTTTTGTTGAAATTTTTTGAAAAATAATATTTTTTCAGCTGCTGAATTTGCATATTACGCATGCGGATGTGGCCAATTCGTTGGGTAAAGAGTTAAACCAAGTCTCTGGATTCATGTTTTGGCTCCATATGGGAGCCTGAAGTTTAACTTGGTACAATATAAGAAATCTTTCAAAATCTTCTGCAGATCACCATTCACAATGTTTTCATATTTACAATCAGGAGGAGAGTCATATTTGGACTCATTATGAGTACCCAAGTTTCAGCTTGTGCAATGTGAGAAATATTATTCAAAAATCATCCAATGCAAATCGGCCAGTCAGAATCTTTTGATGTTTGGTAATAAAACAAATTTTCTCTCAAACAAATGTTCTGGTTTCATTAATGATTCCATTAGTTCAGATGTGTTTTCATTAATTAATCTGTTCTGGTGTAAGGACACGCAATCAGAAAGTCATAATTTTTTTTTTGTTATTATTTATTTTTCAGATATAGTATTACATTAGAAATGTATAGTGATAATCGATACATTTGTGTATTCACATAGGTGATTTACAAAAAAATAAGCAACAGGAATATGCACAATTGTGTAAATGAAAAAAAGAAAAGAACTCATATTCAATGAAACAGTAGTCACTTCAGGAATGTTTGCCGTAGATGGTATTTTTATCTCAATCTCATGGAAGTGAGGTTTGAAACTGCCTCGTTGATAGTCTAGAAGGAGAGTTGCGTGAAAAATACTCTGCTATAATTCACTCTACATGGGCGTGTTGGCTAAAATTGCTTAAAAAATAATGCAAGATCAAACAACATTAGATAATGAGTTCCACCTCTCTTGAATGGTAGTTTTTTTTTTGGTGGAATATACATATAATGACATTAATTTGATCTGTTTATAATATTTCAGCCGTTCAATATTATATTTCATTTCTGAAATGATTTTGGGCAGAACTGTTTTTATGCAGTTCGCTATTGCACTTGATCCAATTTTTACATTGACATTTATTAGCGATTTTGGCCTCCAATTTTTCATGTACAGTTTTGATTTGTTTTGTTTTGGGATACTCATTATAATGCTTCCTTTTTGAACAGTTGAGAGCTCTCCTGATTGATAACCATAATTTAGGGATTTAACTTGAAAGCTACCTATGGCCTTCCAGAAAAATTTGTAAAACTCGGCAGTGAAGTTGTCAGAGCCAGGTGTTTTATTATTTGCCATTTTTTTCAATACATGGAGGCATTTTGACGCAAGTAAATCGCCCTCTAGAGAAATTTTTTCATCATCATTTAAAAAATTCAGGAAAAGGTTCTTACTGTCAAAAAATTTATTCTCATTAATCGTGTCATCCGCCCCCTGGATTGCTAGATGTATATAGTTTTTCATAAAACTGTTTCTGTTCAGAAAGAATTTCAGTTAAGTTTTGTGTTTCAGATCCATCATCCCTAATTAATTTGCTGATTATTTTTTCAGTATAGTGTCGTTTTTCAAGGTTACAGAAATATTTTGTAGCTCTTTCCCCTTCAACTTTCCATTTGGCCTTCGATCGCAAAATAGCGCCTTTAATTTTTTTCTCCCTAATTATTTTTAGATCTGACTGTAAAGTTTCTGTTTCTTCCCTGACATTTAAATCACCCTCATCTAATCTTCCTTGCAAAGTTTCTCTTTTTTTTCTTTTTCTGATTGTTCTTGTTCGGACTTCTGTTTGAGAGATGCATAATAAGGAATTGTTTTGCCCTTTAACATGAGTTTTTAAGTGTTCCCCAAAATAATTGGTCGCTAATGGAGAATCCATTATTATTATTATTATTATTATTATTATTTTTATTATTATTATTACTACTGTATTGTAGAACAGTTTCTGCTATTACCTTCTTGACTAAAAACACATATTCTGCATCATTTAGAATGCTGTTGTTATATTTCCATATTCCTTTCCCTTTCGATTGATTTACGAAAGATAGTTTTAGAGTTATTGGGTTATGGTCTGACCTATATCTAAATTCTATGTCTGCACTTTTTAAAAACAATTGCAAATTGGAGGTCATCAAAAAGTAATCCAATCTGGCCATTTTATTATCCGGGCCCCTCCATGTGTATCTTTTTGTACTCGGATTTTCCTCCCTCCAAACATCATATAAATAAAAATTTTCAATTAAGGTTTTAATTGTTTCGTTTTATTTTTTATTATTTTTCTGTCTGTAATTTATTGTATCAGCCTCATAAGAAATTGGGACATTCCAGTCGCCTCCAACTAGTATTGTGTCATTACCCATCTCTTCAATTACATCAAACAAATTTGTAAAGTAAAAAGGTTTATCGTCATTGGGACCATACAGATCCACTAACGTGAGCCTTTGGTCATATATAGTTATATCCAGTACAATGAAATTACCACCCGGGTCTTTCCTACTATCGTGTATTTTGTAGCTTATAGTGTTTCGAAATAGAATTGCAGTCCCTCTACTAGAGCTAGTGTAGCAGTTGAAAATTGCCTCGTAACCCCACTCATTTCTCCATAAATTTTCCACATCACTACACAAATGAGTGTCTACCAAGAGAGTGATATCAAACGCCTTCCTACACCATGAGAAGACATCCCTACATTTTACAGCATCGGAAGACAGACCTCGACAGTTCAAACTACCAAATGTAATGTTCGCTATATTGATTGTTTTGTTTAGTGATTGACAAACACCATGAAGGACAAATTTCAGATGAGTAATCCTCGTTTGTAACAAGATCATGGAGTAACATTTTGCTTGAAAAAAACATCACAACTGTTAGAATATATCTGCACTGTAACTTATAAAACACGCGGAAATACACAACAATTCTTATCTGAGGTTTCAATTTGGGGAAAACAAACAGTATTAACAATAGAATTATACAAGAAAAAATAATACATTTCATTGTTCGGTTGAGATGGCGGTTTTTTGAAAGCAGTATCATGTAATCCGTTTTAAGTTTCTATGGTCGCTTTACATTGTAGTGAGGTTGAATCCACTGGAATTGGGAGCGCGGTGGCTCAGTAGGTAGAGGTGCAGGCTGCAAGCCGAGAGGTCCTCGGTTCGAATCCCACCTGCGGCAACTGCGTTGTGTCCTTGGGCAAGACGCTCCATCTCCATTGCCCACGTGGGAGCATGATGACGCTGTGTACTAAGGCGTACTGCACGTCGATGGTACTCGTGTCTTCAACCAAACTCACCCTGCCTGTGCTGCAGTGCGGAGTTACGATGTTGGGGAGCTGGCAGCTGCTCGTCGTTGCTCGGTGGTTCTCTCCGGGTACTCCGGCTTCCTCCACCCGTAAAACTGTCACGGGCTTGATTAGCCATTGTGCATAAATATGTGACCTTAAACACCAATAAATAAATAAATATCCACTAGAATTGTATTTGTAGTGGAAAACGGACGAGACAGTTCAGTCCAATATTAAAAAGAAAGGGACCATATAACAATCGCAATCTACAACATATAGCTGTATATTGCGAGTGTTATTGGATCTCTGAAAAGTTCATTATTCTGTCATTGATAGTTCAACACTTAGAAAAAAGCCTTGTAACCTCTGATAGGTCAGCAGAGAAACCATTGATTCAATGGCCCACAAAATAGTAGGTTCTATTTTTTCAACCGATCTGTAGGTGTCTGAGTGTAGCTGTTTTACCACCAAGTGCCTTGAGTACCTCCCCCCCCCACCCCCAATCTCATCGTAAATCAGAGGGGAAAATCAGTCCAATATTAAAAAGAAGAGGACCAATTAACAATCACAAAATACAGATATTATGAGGTTAATGTCTAAAATATGAGACTTATCAGGAAAGAATCAATTTGTAGCAATTCTTGGGGGGTTGTGTTAAAGTTTATGGTCAAACAGCTGGGGTTAGCATTGCCCCCTCTTCAGGTTTATCTTGGGGGGGGATCTAACCATGTCTAACCCCCCCAAAAAATTCCGAAGAAACAACATTTTAGCGGTTGTCCGAACGTATTAAAATGATAATTTTTTCCACAAAAATTTAAGCCCACAACTCCTGTTTTCCTGCGCGCCAGTCTGTCTGTCTGTCTGTCCATCTGCCCATCCGTCCATCTGTCGTCCGTTCGTTCGTTCTTTGTTCATTCATTCATTCCAGTTGAACCCATCAATTCATCAACGAAGCGTTGGTTTAAACTGACAAAAACTCTTAATATGTTTTGAATTTTCTATTTCTTCATCAGAGTAAAAATTCAGTATAATGTTATTATTAGTCTGTTAGGTTTGATTTTGGTAAAACAGTCTAAACTAGACTTTATGATTCTGGAGAATCATGGCTTTTCCCGATGAGATTCCATGATTTGTCATGACCCCACAGTGTATGATGAATTGCTTTTGACTGTCTCACTGAAGTTCCTTCATTGATGTCATGAAAAAGGTGAGAATAGAAGTCTCAAATGACTCAGTTTGATAAAAAAAATTGTTTAGGTAAAAAACCATCATTAACGGTGGAGAGGGTTAATATCAATATCGTCGTCCAACAAGTTAATGACTGACAAAAGGAGTTATGTTTGTTTGACACATACCCACTGAGTGCTGTATCTATTTGAAAATGGTCCGTTTTATCTCAAATGTATCCAAAATATTGATGTCTGGCAGTTTGTTAAGGGTTAACAAGTGCTAACAGGAATATTTATTCATGCAACTTGTAATTTCACACCAAAAACTGTGAATGGCCATTTTTACTTAAAAATCTACGAGATGTTTTCAGAGAAATCCAGGGAGAACATGAATTTTAAGATGTTGATGGATATAATTGTTTATCCAGCCCAAAATGGGTTAAGGGTTATTTTTTTAATATGCTCATTACTTATAAAAATAATTCTCAGTGAATTCTACTTCCACTTATGTTGATTTCTCCTCTTAACTTTGGGTGCTGCGGGTATGCAAACACAGCCCACTTTTTCAACATTTTGATGTTTGAGAACCAGCATGGGGTTAACAAATGCTTACTGGAATATTTTGTACATGCAACTTGTAATTCACTCTATGATCTGAGAATGGCCAGTTTTTCTTGAAAATCTACGTGATGTTTTTAGAGAAATCCTTGGATAACATGAATTTTTAACCTTTTGAGGGGTATCACTCTGTAACCAGCTCTAAACGGGTTAATGCTTGGTTTTATGAATACCTTCATTACTTACAAAAATGATCCCCGGTGAATCCCACTTCCAATGAAGGTGGTTATGTTCATCTCGCAGGTACACATTGGGTGCGATGGGTGGCCAAGTACAGCCCATTTTCTCAAAATTTGCTGTCTCTGGAGGGTTAACAAATGCTTACCGGAATCTTTTGTTCATGCAACTTGTAATGTCACTCCAAGACCTGCAAATGGTCAATTTCTCTTGAATACTTACTAGATTCTTTGGAGAAATCCACAGAAAATGGGAATTTTAAGCTTTTAAGGGGTACATCTCCTTAACCGGGCGAAAATGGATTAAGACCTCAATTTTTGAATACCCTTACTAAAAATTTTCCCTATCAGCTTTGCGTCCGGTAAAAGAAGTTAGGTTTCTCTGCAGCATTCCCATTTGATGTTGTTGGTGTCCAAAAACAGACTATTTTTTTCGAAATTTTGACATTTAGCAGCCCATGGAGGGTTAACAAATGCCTATCTGAATATTTTATCCATGCAACTGGTAATGTGACTATCAACGGCCATTTTCTCTTGAAACCCTACGAGACGTTTGTGAAGAAATTCAGGGAAAACATGATTTTTTAAGCTTTTGATGGGTATTGCTATTAACCATCCCAAAAGGGGTTAATGCTTGGCTTTTTTGAATACCCTTATTACTAACAAATTTGGTCCTCGGTGAATTCCACTTCCAACAAATTAGACTATGATTATCTCTCGGGTATGGTTTGGGTGCTGTGCGCATCTGAAAACAGCCTATTTCAACAAGATTACGATGCTTAGCAGCCTGTAGAGGGTTAATAAATGCTCACTGGAATATTTTGTCCATGCAACTTGTAATGTCACACAAAGACCCGCGAATAGTCAATTTTTCCTGAAAACGTACAAGTTGCTTTTAGAGAAATCCACAGAAAATGGGAATTTTAAGCTTTTAAGGGGTATCTCTCTTTAACCAGTCCAAAATGGGTTAAGACTTTGACTTTTGAATACCCTTACCACTATCAAAAATGTTTCCCCATCAATTTTGCGTCCGATAAAACAAGGAACCTTTCTCGGTGGTACACCAAGTGGGTGCTGTTGGCATCTCAGAACAGCCCATTTTATCACAATTTTGACATTTAGCAACCCGTGGAGGGTTAACAAATGCTCACCGCAGTATTTCGTCCATGCAACGTCTATTGTCACACCAAGGCCTGGGAGTGACAAATTTTTCTTGAAAATCTACAAGACTCGTTTAGAGAAATCCACGGAAAATACGAATTTTTGAGCTTTATGGGGGTATTGCTGTTTAACCACAGACCAAAACGGGTTAATGTTTGGTTTTCTGAACACCCTTATTACTGACAAAAATGATCCTCGCTGAATTCCACTCCCAATAAAGGAAGATATGTTTATCTCTTGTGTACTGTTTGGGTCAGTGGGGGCCTGAAACCGGCCTATTTCATCAAAATTTCGATGTTTGGCAGCCTGTGGAGGGTTACCATATGCATCGCCTGATATGTCGTGTGTATCAAAGGGCGTGTCACAGACAGGTCTAGCAATGACGAATGTATAAAGAAAATCTACAAGACGTGCTTCGAGAAAGTGCCAATAAACCCCAATTTTGGCAGTTTTTTGCCAATTCTGACGAAATAAGGGTTAAATCGAAAATTCCGCTTAGGTACATTTTTAGATTTTGTGCCCCTCTATGCGTGTGCAAAATTTCGTGATAATCGGTTTGAAAATGCCTTCTGAATCGTACGGACAAAATGTGTGGAAAAAAAAGAAAAAAAAAACCCAAAAATAACTAGACTTTATGATTCTGGAGAATCATGGCTTTTCCCGATGAGATTCCTTGATTTTTCATGCCCCTACAGTGTCTGATGAATTGTTTTTAACTGTCTCACTGAAGTTCTTTCATTGATGTTATGAGAAAGGTGGTTATAGTAGTCTCAAATGACTCAGTTTTATAAAAAAAATTGTTTAGGTAAAAACCATCATTAATGGTAGAGTGGGTTAATATCAATATCGTCGTCCCACAAGTTAATGACCGACAAAAGGAGTTATGTTTGTTTGACACATACCCTTTGAGTGCTCTGTCTATTTGAAAATGGTCAATTTTATCTCAAATGTATCCAAAATATTGATGTCTGGCCAATTGTAGAGGGTTAACATGTGCTAACAGGCATATTTATTCATGCAACTTGCAATTTCAAACCAAAAAGTGCGAATGGCCATTTTTACTTAAAATCTATAAGATGTTTTCAGAGAAATCCATGCGCATGCGCTCTTTTCGAATTCGAAGTGACGAAATGCGAAATTCGTATCGCTCTTCATGGAAAGTGATGCCGCAACTATCCATGAACAACGAGTGAAAATTTCATGGAAATCTGCCTAGAATTGGTTGGGATATAGCGTTTTGAAGAGAGGAGGTAACTGTCTGAATTTGGTCCTTCCTTTTCAAGCCAGTTCGAAAAAAAGACGTCGTGAATGGGCGCAGACTCCTTTAGAGCCCCCTCCCCACCCCTCTCTCTCTGTAAATGGAAGTTGCTTCATTAAGACCGCCACCCAGGGATCCCAACACAACCTTTAAACCTAAGAGAATCGTCAGAAGTTTAAAGTGAAAAGAAATTGGCGGTGATTGGGTTTCTGGCAGGCAGGAAAAGATTGACGAAGATTTGCATATTGGACATTAAAATAGCACTTCTGACATACACGAACCGTGTCCAGACCACTGGAGGCAGCGACTTGAAATTTTCAGAACTTGTTCTACGAACCCTGGCCGACATTTTGGGATCTGTTTGGAGCGTCCGAGCCGCCTGGAAAACACCACGCATCGCTTGGAAGGAGAGAGTACTATTCGTCCCGACTCTATCAGTTCAGAATGGAAATGGGCAGTGTTGTAGATGACTGTGGAGCTGCGATTGAGCTTAAAGTCCCAGGTTTCGGTGCGGGGGAGGGGGGGGGGGGGTGTATCCTGACACTATCTTTAAACCATAGATAATCGGAAGAAGTTGCAGTGAAAAGAAATCGGCGGTGAGTAGGTGTTTTGGTAGGAAACGATTAACGAAAATTTGCCAATTTGCCATTAAAATTGCACTTCTCACAAACACGAACCGTGTCCAGACCGCCGAAGGCAGCGACTTCTAATTTTCAGAACTTGTTCTACGCACCCTGGCCGACATTTTGGCATCTGTTGCAAGTGTCGAGACCGCGTGGAGAACACCACGCATCGCGTGGAAAGTGAGAGTACTATTCGTCCCGACTCTATCAGTTTGGAATGGAATTGGGCACTATTGTAGACTACTGTAGAGTAGCGATTGAGCATAAAATCGGAGTTTTTTTGTGCCAAATTACCTAACCGGCTCCAAGGTATGATCTTTCGTCTGTACATCGTCCAGATCGTCTGAAGTTTATACCGTTACCATACGTTGAAGTAGCCTTTTGTCATTTTCGCCACTTTCGACCCAGATTTGAGGGTACCTTCCTTCAGCGAAATCTAGCCATGCTCACAACCACGCCCTCTCCCCGTCGGCCCGGGTGCTTCTAAAGATAGAAAGGTCAATGGGGAGGGGCCCGTTAGCAAACAAACGGGGGCAGGCGTAGTTGGTGAAAAACAGCAGGGGGGGGGGCACGTGGCCTAGGTAAAAGAAACAATAGGGGGCAGGTGTCCTAGGTAAAAAAACAGCAGGAAGGGGGGGGGGGCGCAGATGTCCCCGCTAATTAATTTTAATAACAGGCAGGTGTTCATGGGGCAGGCCCACTGCTCGGTGTTCCAAATTTTCTATAGTACTTGGCCTTGACGGAAACAACACTTCAACAAGAAACAACGGGAAACCTATTTGCAGTAAAGCTGCAAATATAAACATGATTTTAGGACCATTCCATGGACAGTTTAAAGCCTACTGCGATATCAGCGTTTATTACTCTCGAACTTTCACTGCATCACTGCAGTATTTCACCCGAGTCGAGTTCTGACGTCATGCAAGTTTGACGGACATGCTTTCAATTTTGTTATTGAAAACAACATATTTATAATTTCGTGATTACTGATCGGAATTTTGAAAACGACACATGCAATCGCGAAAGAGTTTTCTGAAAAACACGATTCTGCAAAAGGTTTTAGTGAAATTTGATTATTTTTTTTATTTTCAATTTCGATGGCTCTTGTCGAAAAGGTGTTAATCACTGATCGTCCCAAACGAGATCAAAGACTGACGCTGTATATTAATAACACACAGAGAATCTTCTAAGAATATACACGCGCAATCCTAAAATGAAATAAATCAAGTCTTTTTCAGGTTTTACGAGAGAAATATGTCCAATTGTATCATTGAATCATGTTTAGGTATATGTGGGCGAGACATTTTCTATACGGACAAAATACAGACTCAATAAAATATTTGCCATTATTTTCCGCAGACGTATTTTTGTCTTTGCTTCTTGGGGAAATCCATGCTGCTAAATACAACGAAGGAGTGTTATCTAATGAGGTCAGAACCGTCAGGTGGTCGGGTCCGACACCGCACCCCGAAGTAGATTTAGTGGGGGTGTCGATTTTACAAGTAATGTAGGCAGCGTACACGGCATGGGCTGTCTGTCTTTAATCCTATAAACAGGGTTAAGGCTTGATTTTTTGAATACCCTTATTTATTTATTTATTTATTTATTTATTTATTTATTGGTGTTTAAGGTCACATACTTATGCACAATGGCTAATCGTGACCGTGACAGTTTTATAGGTGGAGGAAGCCGGAGTACACGGAGAGAACCACCAAGCAACGACGAGCAACTGTCAGCTCCTCGACATTCTAACTCTGTTCAAGCTCCGCTCAAGCAGGGTTACAGAGGGTGAAGACATATGTTCCATCGACGTGCAGTATGCCTTAGTACACGGCGTCATCGTGCCCCCATGTCGGCAACCGGGCTAAAGTGCCTTGCCCAAGGACACAACGTGAGTCGTCCCGGACGGGGATCGGACTCGGGACCTCTAGCATAGAAGTACAACAGTCTACCACTGAGCCACCACGCTCCCTTGAATACCCTTAACACTATCATACATTATCCCTCATGAATTCTGAGTCTGATAAAAGAGGTTATGTTTACCTATTACATACCCATTTGCTGCCCGAAAACAGCCGATTTTATCAAAATTTTGACGTTTAGCAGCCTGTAGCGGGATTAACAAACGACTAGCGGAATATTCTATCTATGCACTTTGTAAGACCTGCCAATGTCCAATTGTTCTTGAAAATCGCCAACAAGCAGTTAGCGAAATCCACAGAAAATGTAAATTTTAAGCTTTTAAGGGGTATCTCTCCTTATCCAGTCTAAAATAGGTTAAGTTTCATTCTTTTAAATACCCTTACTACTTACAAAACTGATCCTCTGTGAATTCTACGCGAGTAAAAGAAGTTATATTTCTCTGTTACATATCCATTGGGTGCTCTTGGTGTCTGAAAACAATCCATTTTATCAACATTTTGATGTTTAGCAGCTCGTGGAGAGTTAACGAATGCTCAACGGAATATTTTGTCCATGTAACTTGTAGTGTCACATGAAGACCCGTGAATGGCCATTTTTTCTTGAAATCTACAAGATGTTTTTAAAGAAATCCAGGGAAAACATGAAATTTTAAGTCTTTGATGGGTACCGCTGTTTAACCAGCCCAAAACGGGTTAAGACCAGCACTAAATGGGTTAATGCTTGGTCTGATGAATTCCACTTCCAAAGAAGGAGGTTATGGTTATCTCGCAGGTACACATTGCGTGCAATGGGTGCCCAAGAACAGTCCATTTTCTCAAAATTTCTATGCTTTGCAGCCTCTGGAGAGTTAACAAACGCTTACCGGAATATTTTGTCTATGTAACTTGTAATGTCACTCCAAGACCTGCAAATGGTCAATTTGTCTTGAATACTTACTAGATTTTTTGGAGAAATCCACAGAAAACTGGAATTTTAAGCTTTTAAGGGGTACATCTTAACCAGGCAAAAATGGGTTAAGACCTCGATTTTTTGAATACCCTTACTACTTACTAAATTTTTCTCTGTCAGTTTTGCATCCGGTAAAAGAAGTTATGTATCTCTGTGGCATTCCCATTTGTTGTTGTTGGTGTCCAAAAACAGACTATTTTTTCAAAATGTTGACATTTAGCAGCCCATGGAGGGTTAACAAATGCTTACTGGAATATTTTATCCATGCAACCGGTAATGTGACTCCAAGACCTATCAATGGCCATTTTCTGTTGAAAACTTACAAGATGTTTGTAACGAAATCCACGCAAAACAATTTTTTTTTGGCTTTTGATGGGTATCGCTAATAACAACCCCAAAAGGGTTTAATGCTTGGGTTTTTGAATACCCTTATTACTTACAAAAATGGTCCTCAGTGAATTCCACTTCCAACAAAGGAGATTATGTGTAACTCTCGGACATACATTGTGTGGTGTGTGTGTCCGAAAACAGCCCATTTCAACAAAATTATGATGCTTGGCATTCTGTAGAGGGTTAATAAACGCTCAACGGAATATTTTGTCCATGCCACTTGTAATGTCACACAAAGACCTGCAAGTAGTCAATTTTTCTTGAAAACCTATGGAATGTATTTAGAGAAATCCACAGAAAATGGAAATTTTTAGATTTTAAGGGGTCTCTCTCTTTAGCCTGCCCCAAATGGGTTAAGACTTCGTTTTTTGAATACCCTTACTACTTACAAAAATGTTTCCCTATAGATTGTGCGCTCGATGAAAGAAATCACTTTTCTTTGTGGCGTACCCATTGGGTGCCGTTGGCGTCCAAAAACAGCCCAGTTTATCACAATTTTGAGTTTTAGTAGCCCGTGGAGGGTTAACAAATGCTCACCGAAGTATTTTGTCCATGCAACTTCTATTGTCACATCAAGGCCTGGGAGTGACAATTTTTTCATGAAAATCTACAAGACTCGTTTAGAGAAATCCACGGAAAACCTGAATTTTTTAGCTTTTTGGGGGTATTGCTGTTTAACCAGCCCAAAACGGGTTAATGCTTGGTTTTCTGAACACCATTATTACTTACAAAAATGATCTCCGGTGAATTCCACTTCAAATAAAGGAAGTTATGTTTATCTATCTTGTATCGTTTGGGTGCTCTGGGGGCCTGAAACCGGCCCATTTCATCAAAATTTCGATGTTTGGCAGCCTGTGGAGGGTTACCATATGCATCGCCTAATATGTCGTGTGTATCAAAGGTCGTGACATGGGCAGGTCTAGAAATGATGAATGTTTAAAAAAAATCCTAAAGACGTGTTTCGAGAAAGTGCCGATAAACCCCAATTTTGGCAGTTTTTTGCCAATTCTGGCGAAATAAGGGTTAAATCGAAAATTCTGCTTCGGTACATTTTTAGATTTTTTGCCCCTCTACGCGTGTGCCAAATTGTGTGAAAATCGGTTCGAAAATGGCTTCTGAATAGTACGGACAAAAATGTGTGGAAAAAAAAAAAAAAAAAAAAACCCAAAAAAAAAAAAAAAAAAAAATAATAATCCGTACAAAAACAATAGTCTTTTCCAGAGGGAAAAGCCTAATAATCTGTAGAAAAACAATAGTCTTTTCCAGAGGGAAAAGCCTAATAACTATTCTACTTTGATGAAAAGTATTTCGTTCGTTCTTCGTTCATTCATTCATTCCAGTTGAACCCATCAATGAAGCGTTGGTTTAAACTGACAAAAACTCTTAATATGTTTTGAATTTGCTATTTCTTCATCAGAGTAAAAATTCAGTATAATGTTATTATTAGTCTGTTAGGTTTGATTTTGGTAAAACAGTCTAAATAACTATTCTACTTTGATGAAAAGTATTTAATGCCACTAATACTGAGAAATTATTAATACAACTAATTGAGAAGTCATTGGATAATCCAACATTCAAATATACTATGTCAAAGAGACCTCTTTTTAACCCTTTACCTAACGAATGGGCCACATCCGCCCGCGTAAATTACAAATGAAGCAGTTGAAAAAATTTTTTTTTTCAAAAATGTTTAATCAAACCATATCAGGTGACCCCCTTCATTGGAATGTGCTCAACTAGTGCATTCCACTGAGGGGGTCACATGATATGATTTGATTGAAATTTTTGGAAAAAAATAAAAAGAACAGTAATTAAAATAATAAGTTTTGAAATCGTCTGCATTAGGTAAAGGGTTAAATCATTAATAAAAATAATAACAGCACATTGGCCAGCTGCAGATTTGCCATGGTTCTCATTTGAGATGGCCTTGATTATCCCTGTCTTTCCAAATACCATGCCCCCTCACCTCTTCTCTCCTCTCAACATCCAGAAACAAACTCTTTGATGTACCTCATTTGCCTCATCCTTACTTATCAACATTCTGATCCTCTCCTTTGTATTTCCAAATATCTCATCAGATCACCGAAGTTAAGCAACATCGAGCCCGGTTAGTCCTTGGATGGGTAACTGTCTGATCGATCAATTCGGACTCCGGCATTGTGTCCTTGGGCAAGGCACTTAATCCTGATTGTTCACATGGTGGTACGATGACGGTATGTACTGATGTACGTTGATGGCGTGCATGTCTTCAACCAATCTAACCCTACCTGTGCTGCAGTGCAGAGTTACGATGTTGGGTAGCTGGCAGCTGTTCATCATTGCTCGGTGGTTCTCTCCGGGTACTCCGGCTTCCTCCACCCATAAAACTGTCATCGACATGATATGAACTTGGCTGTTAATGTGTCATTAAACCCTAATAAATATAATATATATATATTTCCTAATAACCACATATCCTTCAATCTCCTATCCCATTTCTTCATTATACACTCAGTGAATCTTGTTCTGTGAGATAACTGGTTCAGTGGAAGAAGCCACTATCAGGGCTTTCAGAAAAATGAGGGTGCCAGTGCAAAGGCCAAAGCTTTCCTTGTTCATTATAATATTTGTTCAAATAAATTTGTTCTATTACAAATTGCTGGAGAGTGAGTGTGTGTACTTTCCAATAATTTGTAATAAAACAAATCTTGAATAACAAATTCAGATCACCAAAAATAATCTAGCCCTCAACCAGTTAATATTTTAGACAGTCTAAGAGACAGCTTTTCTGGGTCTCAGACTATATCACACTCAAATTACTCAGTGGCACTCCTTGTTACCATCTTCCCAAATTTCCCCAAGCTCCATCAACATCAACCTCAGTACCCCTCAAATGCTTCTCCTTATCAGGCGGGGGCCCTGACAAGCTCTTTGTTCTGACCTCTTCTCACCAATTTCAGTTCCAAACCTCCATGTCTCTCTGATGATGCTGAGTTGTCCCCATTGTTTGTGTGAGATCTCTGTTGACGAGTTCTCCATTAACTCCCTTACATGCCCAATCCAACCTGTCTAAATATTAGAATTCCATATTTTGAGGGCTTCAAGGCATATCCAGGAAACTAAGTTGCCTCAGAATAGGTATGCCCTATTAATTATGCCCCCGAAAAAAAAAAATGTCGGGGGTATATAGTCGAGGTCTCCATACGTCCTTCTGTCTGTCCATCCGTCCATGCAAACATTTTGTATTATAACTTGAGCATCAGTTGTCAGATTTTAATGTTTTTTGGTATGGTGATAGGGCAGCTTGGGGGAACAGATGCCCGCATACCTAGCATTTCGTCTATTCATGTTTGGTAGAGTTATGGCCCCTGTTTATTTTTGGCCTTTGTTTCTGACTAAGGTAAATTGTACCATAGCCTGTAAGGTTGTTTGGATGAACCAATTCTCTTCAAACATTCAGAAGTTATTTATTTACAAAATACGACTTTGCTACCCTCGGGGGCATCAGCATACGCGTTAGCGTTGCTCTTGTTAATCTGGTAGAGGGCTGAAGCTATCAAGGAGAAGAATGATAAATTCCAGACTGAAGTTGTTTTGTTCTTTTTACTCGTCCTCCATTATTTTTAGTCCAAGCCCTGTTTTATTTCTAAAATTACAGAAGATGATTACACTAGTGCCTCAGTATAAAGAACAGAGTAATTAAAAAAATTGAAGAAAAATTATACAGCAGTAGTCATTAGCTTTTGTGAGCTGTCTCCAAGACTTTAGTTAGCACACATTCCCCATTACACTTCAAGTGAAACTTTTTTCTGTCACTGTCAGAATGATATTTTGAACACAATCTTGTAGAAAGTGGACCAGGGTCTTCATTCTTCCCAAATTTCACATTTGGCATTCCTAATATCACTGTCTTTCACTTACTTCCTATGGAATATGAAGCATATGGATGGAGGATAAATTCTTTTAACCCTATACCCAATGTAACATTCAAAACCAGCCACCACTAGTCACAAAAAGCTCCAATTAATTTTCATTATATTTTCATTTTTTCTCTCAAAAACATAGGTTATGACCCCTCTTTGGAACGAGCTCATTGAGCTCGTTCCAATGAGAGGTCATAAGTTTATAACCTATGTTTTTGAGACAAAAAGTTTTAAAAATTAGTTATTCAAGAATTTTGTTTGCAAGTATCGTCTGCTTTTAATATTAGGTAAAGGGTTAACCCTCAGCACACTGATGTCAAAAATTAAAATTTAGTTTTGCAAAATTTTTTCCCATAATGCAGCTTTGTATTAAACCAATTCAGTTTTGTTCTAATCAGACAAAGTTGCTTCTTTTAATTTTGATAATTGGTTAATTGAGGCACCAACTGTCTTCAGAAGAGCCCAAATATGGGCTTCATCCAAAACAAGGTGACCCTGGCTGATGAACATGCTAAACCCCAGTAATTTCTCTTTTTTACCTGCCTCGCCAGCGGCAGAGCAGGTCTAGTAATCGCTCGACTCCGTCCGTCCGTCCGTCCATCTGTCCATCTGTCAGTCCGTCCGAAACACTTCTTCCCTCAAAGTTTTCTTGGCTTCTATGAAAGGGAATGATTTTATATTTGGTCTGCTGCTTCATAATGATGAGTTGTATCGTGTATCTAATTTTGCCGTGCATCCACTTCCTGTTTGCCGATACTTTGAAGTCTGTTCATCTCTGTAATCAATTACATGCAGCGACACAGGTCCAGACCCGGTATTGGTCTTGGCTTGTTTTCAATATGCATTTCTAGCTCTCAACCAGTTAATTTCTATGATTGCTACATTAGCTTATATAAAAAAAAACATGTAGAATTATAATTGAGATTGATTGAAAACTGTAACTTGGTCCTCAGATTAATTTTATGTTATCCCTTTACCCAAAGCAGATGATATCAAAATATATTATTTTAATTACTATTTTTTTAAATTTTAAAAAAACCTCAAAAAACCATATCATGTGACTCTCATTGGAACGTGCACGGTGAGCACGTTCCAATGAGGGGTCACATGATATGGTTTTGTTGAAATATTTTGAACAATTTCTTTCTTTCAACTGCTGAATTTACAAATTACGTGGACAGATGTGGGCGATTTGTTAGGTAAAGGGTTAATAACTACTGTATATACATAATGATAATAATAGTGAGGGAGATGACACACATAAGCTCCAAGCTTCCTGTTAAATCCCTCCATTACTTAACAATTTGTTTAGTGTTAAATATATGTTATATTGTGAGCTACTGTGCGTTGTACTGTTAATTTTTTGTTGTTCATTTCTGTAACATATAACATATTCTTTGAATAAATACTGTTTAAACTATTAATGATGATTTGGCTTTCTGCTGATTTGGCACAGTCCTCAACCCTGTTATCTGCCTAGGCACTCCTCCCCTACTAGCCCTTGTAATGTCCCAGCATTCTGACACAAACTGTTTTATTATTTCCCCAGTTGGTGCTCTCTCAATCCCCCCCAACAATGATATTGACTCTCCCTCATGCCATCCTCATCCACTTACCTCGGGTGCTTTCATCCCATTTTTAGCTCAACTTTGACAAAGTCAAATTTGAGCTATTGTCATGGCCCATCGTCCGTCTGTCCGTACGTCAACAATTGGCTATGGCTCGGGCTAGAGGTCGTATTTATGAACCGATCTTTACAAAACTTCTTGGGTACCTTTGTTATGACCGTGGGACGAGACCGAGTGTTTTTGGGTGCGGTCCGAAATTCAAGATGGCTGCCAGCCGCCGATGATGCAGAAATCTGTTTTTTGTACAGAACTTCCATATGAAAGCTCTGATTTGAATAATTTTTTGTATGAATGTTTAGTACCATGGGGTACATCACATATAATACGGGTTTTTTTCTCGTGCGTAAATTGTGCAAATTAGACTAATTTTGATGTTTTTTGGTGTTAATTTCAGCACTGTAAGTGCAAATGCCAATTCGGCTCGGGCTAGAGGCCGTATTTATGAACCGATCTTTACGAAACTTCTTGGGTACCTTTGGTATCACCGTGGGACGAGAACGAGTGTTTTGGGGTCCGGTCCGAAATTCAAGATGGCCGATGGCAGCCATTTTGTACAAAATTAGGTGCAATCAGATTTTTGCACAGAACTTCCATATGAAAGCGCTGATTTGAATAATTTTTTGTGTGAATGTTTAGTACCATGGGATACATCACATATAATACGGGTTTTTTTCTCGTGCAGAAATTATGCAAATTAGATGAACTTTGATATTTCAGTGCGACTTACACACATTAAGTACACATGTCAATACGGCTCAGACTTGAGTCTGTATTTATGAACTGATCTTCACGAAATGTCTTGGGTACCTTTGTTATCACCTTGGGACGAGAACGAGTGTTTCTGGGTGCGGTCTAAAATTCAAGATGGCTGCCAGTGGCCATTTTGTACCGAAATTAGGTCTAATCAGTTTTTTGTACACAACTTCTATACAGCTCAGACTAGAGGCCATATTTATGAACCAATCTTTACGAACCTTGTTGGGTACCTTTGTTATCACCGTGGGATGAGAGCGAGTGTTTTTGGGTGTGGTCCAAAATTCAAGATGGCCACCAGCAGCCATTTTGTACCAAAATTAGTGCAATCAGTCTTTTGTACAGAACTTCTGTATGAAAGTTCTGATTTGAATAAATTTTTGTATGAATGTTTAGTAACATGGAATACATCACATATTCTAAGGGGTTTTTTTTCGTGCAGAAATTATGCAAATTAGATGAACTTTGATTTATTCAGTGCTACTTGCACAATGTGAGCACACATGTCAATACGGCTCAGGGTAGAGGCTGTATTTATGAACCGATCTTCACAAAACTTCTTGGGTACCTTTGTTATCACCTTGGGACGAGAATGAGTGTTTCTGGGTACGGTCCAAAATTCAAGATGGCTGCCAGTGGCCATTTTGTACCAAAATTAGGTCCAATCAGTTTTTTGTCACAAGTTCTATACAGCTCGTATTTATGAATTGATCTTCACAAAACTTCTTGGGTACCTTTGTTTTCACCTTGGGACAGGAACGAGTGTGTTTTGGGGTGCCTTTGAGAACAAATATTTTGGAGTTCAGTCAGACCCACTCTGGGACTCAAAGTTTTCTTTTCTAGTTTAGCATCTGACTGTCACCCACCTTTACAATACTTTACCTATACATTTGTTACAGGCAACGGTCAGTATTTATGTACAGACCATTACAATACTTTATATGTACCTTTGTTATCAGGTCATTACCTAGATGTTTGTCATTGCTGTGTCACATACTATACATGTGCATGTCTTTGTCTTGACAAGTTGAGCTACAGTGTCATTGACACTTTCATTCCATTAGTTTTTCAAGGAATCTTATTCTTCCAGGCAAATATTTATGGCATTCTAAAATGAAATGTTCCAGGGACTCTGTTACCCATAAGCTGCACATTTAGCACCCTCATTCCTTGCCTTTCTCAATTCCCCCCTCAACTGGAGTGACTTTGCACTCACTTTGAACAACAAAGCTGCAACTGCAGATGATTTAATACCATTAACCCTCAAGTTAACAGATTAAATTTACATAAATAACTAACGAATATACATGTACACAGCTGAAGATGACTTAACAGTCTTTCTACAAAAAAAAACATACAGTGGAACCCACTTAATGGGATGTCTCTTAATTGTATATCCCTGTTAATTGAATACAATTTCCCAACACAAAACCATTTGCCATATCTCCAGTACAAATTTGACCTATTAATTGAATATTAGAGTAAACTCCTGTTAATTGAATAAAAAATCTTGTAACATGTCGAGAAATTACCCTGACTCTCCCCAGTTTTCCTTTCTTTCTAGACCTATTTGGCCTCACTGCATCCAGTACGGGAATTTAATCTATTATATCTTGTTTGATAGAGCTCAAGGAGCTCTGACAACAAGATATAATAGAACAGATGCTAAGTTTATCTCTAGAATACAGAAAAGTGACACATTCCCTGTTAATTGAATACTCCTGTTAATTGAATAATTTTCATTGGCAAAGAGGCTATTCAATTAACAGGGTTCTACTGTACTGCCAACATAATTGAATCTTACAGAAGAGTTCTCTAGGAAGAAAACTAATGGGACAACTTATCAGAGAAATATAAAAGGGGCAGTTTGTGGGTGTGGAGTTGAAGCACTATATCTTTGTTGTGTTAACTATATGGAAAGATAATTGTTGTACATGTTATTTTAAGAACAGTGAATGGAAATGTTGTTTTAATAAATTTGTTAGAAAAGATGCAGTTTTGACAAACACTACTCTTATTTGAATTATTAAACAAACAGTCATGTTTGTACTATCATTTCATGTTTGACTATTTGATTGAGGTATCTCAAACATCTTAAAAAACTGTTGTTACTCTTTTTGCCAGTGAGGAGGAGGTGTTCCTCAGTGTCTTACTAAGCTGTATTTATAGGGGGGAGGTTGGAGTTTTTTTAATCAAACAATTTCTTCTTACCATTGCAGTTAGTGTTAGTTTTATTTTTTGATATTGGTGAACTGCTGAAAATGTTTGATTTCAGTACTATGTATGGGACTATCCCAACCTCTTCTAGTATGAATTTAAATGTGCAAGATTCAGATGAAAAAGAAAACCAAGCATCTAGAGTATTTACCTATATACCCATCAGTCCAGTTGCTGGAGATGAACAAGACAAGACATTATCCACACCTAAGCCACAAAAACATTCTGCTGAGTCAATCTTATCAACTTCAAATGACAATTCTAAAGAAAAAGGATTTGGATTCCAAACGATGTCACCATTTGCCACACTGAACACACCACTAACTCCTGGTTTCAATCCACCATTGGATATTGACTTTGGTGCATCTCCACTGTTCAAGACAAGTTCACCTCTGTTTGGATTTATGTCACCTAAATCAGGATCAGATGTCAAAATAACTTCATTCTCAAGAATCAACTCACCACATTCAAACAGTCCACAGACTTCGTCTACAGATAAAGATGGTAAATCAACTGAAAGTTCAGATTATTTACAACGATTGAAGAAAAATCCCATGTTTGGTGATTTACAGGCAATTTTGGCTCAGGAGTGTTCACATCTACAGGTACCCGCTAATTTAATTACCACAAACTGGAATAGTGGACAGAGTACAGGGGAGACAAATCTTCAGATTTATGTTAATCATATGCATCTGCAGGAGGACTTTGTTAAAGTACGAAGTAAACCTTTTATGACAGTTCCAGTTTTAAAGTTAGAAAATCAGTATTGTACTGAAGTTGGAAGGATAGAGATGGGACGTTATCAGGCTCTCTATTCTAATATGCAAAATGTTTATGTGAAACAAGCTGTTAATATGCATTTTGATAAGGAACGATTAAATCTGATATCCAACATAAAAGAACAGTTAAAGAAACTGGTGGAATCAGCGGAAAAATGTCAGCACAATAATAATAGTGTTATGAATGGTATGCAACAGAAATCATCAGATAGTGATTCAGTATTGGATTTATCTAGTGGAATTAGTGATCAGGATAGTTCTCACAGTGATGAGGGAGTTAGTCCTCCACATCATAATAGAGTGATGGTGACACCAACAATGAACAATGATAGTGGTATATGTATTACACCTGGTAATCTTCAACCAAACTGTTTTAATTCTTCATTTGATGTTCATAATAATATTGTGTCTAGTGACTTGTATTCATCACTTATTCAATCTCCTGATTCAACAAATATGGATAATAATGTAAAACCTGATTCAACAAATTCATCAAATATCAATCGATCTTTACATCCATCATCAACGCGACATCTTCAAGAATGGTACGATCGTCATATTCATTACCCGTATCCAGAAAAATCTGATGTTGAGAATCTATCCCATCTCACTGGTCTAACTGTTGCTCAAGTTAAAAAATGGATGGCTAACAAGAGAGTGAGATCATACAATACATTGTCAATTAGTGGTAATGAACATCCAGCAAGAGTTAAAGCAAGAAAGAGAAAAGCATCAGATGATTTGGATGAAAGTGAATCTCATAGTGCTAAACGTAATTATAATCAGCTTAGTTTGGAAGCTAGAAATATCCTCACAGATTGGTATAATTCACACAATGACAATCCCTATCCAACAGAAGAGGAGAAAATTGTACTCATGAACAAATGTGTTATCTCTCAACATCAGTTAAAATCGTGGTTTGCAAATAAGCGTAGTCGAAACCAGAACACTAAAAAACAAGTTCCAAATTACTTTATCAAAAAATTTCCACAGTATCATCCATTGTTACAGATGGTGAAACAGAAAGGAGAAAAGCCTGTTCAAACAAACTATGGAGTGTATAATGCTCTGAAATTATGTTGAGGTAATATTTCTTAATCATTTACGTAACCATTATGTCCCCATACACTGAAAGGAATGGTTTCGCGTGCCGGAGGCATGCAGGGACGGTATGGGGAACAAGCCCCTTTCGACCCTAAATGACTGTAGATGATCAATTCTCACATGTCTAGGCATGTTGAAGGAGGAACGGGCACAGGTACTTGGCAGGTGTCACCGGTTGTGGCGTGATGGTCTCTTTGGCTGATGTCATACAGCCACAAACTGCAACTTTTATACGGCTCTGAAAAGTTGTATTCTTCTTTGAGAACTTTACAAGTATATATTGATTTTGACAGTGTTTTTCCAATTTTGTTGGCTCCTTGTACACACTGTTAAGAAAATAGTAGAAGCACTGTTAACTCTTAACCCGCTGAGTATTTTCAAGATATTTTTCATCAAATCTAGTCATGGCTGCTTTGAAGCAGCCATGACTAGATTTGATGAAAATTAATCTAAATACTAAATACAACACAAGAAATCACTGGTTGAAAAAATCCATTAAATTTACAGGGGAAAATATGATTAAATGTGCCCAGATTATACTTATTTCAATGACAGGAGAAATCTTGTGCTGGGCAGGAACATCCACCAGTAGCATGCAAAGAGTTAAGACATCTGCAATTGTGTAAATGTATATGCATAGTTATTAACATAAAATTAATCTTAGGACTTAACACTTGGCTGCCAAAAATGACTATTGTCACCTATTTTATGATGATTATCTTATGTTCTTGTATGCACAGATCAAACCTACCATCTGATTAATTGTTGGAAAGGGATCAGAGAGCCCTTTCCAACAATTAATCAGGTGATAGAGTTTCAAGTATGTCATAAATTTAAAAAACTTCCTCGCATACAGGCGTACTTGGAGGTCCTCCATGTATTTCTAAAGTGGGTGTGTCAGTAAAAGGGTTAAGGGTTAATTTAATAACCATATCTGGCCAGTGCTAATTCACAATAATTGTCATTCAAATTTTATTATTTTACTTTCCATTTTGTCTCCGAAACTCGGCTTATGACACTCTCATTGGAACAAACATTGAGTTCATTTCAATGAGGGTGCCGTAAGCTATGTTTTTGAAGCAGAAAATGAAAATGCTAAGTTATTCAAGAAACAAGAACGTCTTACATGAAAGTCATATGAGGTAGAGGGTTAATCCTTTATGTCAAAAGTACATATATTGCACACCTGTAAACACAGTTGAGTGTACATCCACCCATCCGACAATGATCTAAATCAAAACCTTATCAACTGACCCCTCATTGGAACGTTCTCGTCGAGCTCATTCCAATGAGGGGGCATATGATGTGGTTCTGTTGAAATTTTTTGAAAAATAAAAATGAATGTTTAAAATAATAAATTTTAACATCGTCTGCATCGAGTAAAGGGTTAAATGAGCTTAAATTTTACTTATTTTAGTGGCATGAGATTTCCTGTCACATACAGGAATATCCACCAGCAGCATGCGAGAAGTTAAAGTTCAGTTCAGAAATTGATTGCATGGTTTGGTATTAAGACACACTGTGTGTATCATACAATACAGATATTATGATTATTATGATTTGGTTTCATCTTATTCTTTTTGAATGAATTATACAATGTAATCCTGTTAATTGAATAATACTTTGTCTTTGAAAAATATTCAATCAACAGAAATCTGAATTTGGCCATATTCCTACATTCTTGCGATGTATTGAATATTTATTCCATCATATCTTGTCTAACCCTTTACCTAATGCACACGATATCAAAATTTATCATTTTAATATTTGTTTTTTCAAATTTAAAAAAAAATTCTACGAAACCATATCATGTGACCCCTCATTGGAACAAGCTCGATGAGCTCATTCCAATGAGGGGGTCACAAGATATGGTTTTTGTTTAAATTTTTTGAAATATATATTTTTTTTAACTACTTAAATAGTAAATTACGCTGGCGGATACGGCTGATTTGTTAGGTAAAGGGTTAACTGGTACAGTGCTGGAAGTCCATATTTGGGCTTTAATTCAAACCACGGCAACCCCACATAAAAGGCTTCGTACACAATGGACATGCTTCATATTATCTTTGAAGTGAAATTATTCAGTCTGCAAGGATTTGCCTTGTTACAATTTATAGGAGAGTACCCGCAGACACTCTCCTATAGATTGTAACAAGGCAAAGGCCTGTGAACAAATTCCTCGACCAAAAATAATTTAGAACTCTACCAGTTAACAGAACTCATTGGGCTCTGTCAAGATATAATGTAATAAATCCTTATATTAAATGTTTTTGAAGCCTACAAAGCTGCCAAATTTTGGGGTTGTCAGTATAATTTTTAGTTTAATTACAATATTTTCCTCTGCACACTGATATCAAAATACAGAAATTTAAAAAAGCTAGTTTTTCCATAATGCAACTTGGAATTTAATCAGTTCAGTCTTCTTTTAAAGAGTTCATTAAGCTTTGTCGAACAAGATTGAATTGGTTAAACTCCAACTTGCATTATGAAAAAAATATTGCAGTTTGAAATATTTTGACATCTGTGTGCAAGGCTGAAGATAGATATCACAGTGATTTTGCTGATGAAGCACCGTTATGTGACACTGTTGTAAAGGGTTCTCGGCTCTTTCCAACAATGTTTTTCATAGCATTATATTTCCTGCTTAACCCCTTACATTATGTAACATCTGATCAGAGCTATTTACAAAAATTGTCATTCAAATTGTACTATTTTTTTTCTTCCAATTTTGCCTCCAAAACATAGCTTATGAATCCTCATTGAAACAAGCTTTTTTCACTGAGAGATCACATGCTGCATTTTTGATACCAAACAATTGAAAAAAAAATTGATAATCAAGAAAATTCTGTGTCATCTTGTGTTGTACTGGTTAAAAAGATTAATGAAAAAAACTCAGGTAATGTAAACTGGCCATGCACTCTGATTGACCTTTGAAGAACCGGACAATTTTCCGCAATTTTTGCCACACATCATGTGGCTGAGTGAGACTTGGCTAAAAACCACTACCAGCCAACTTTGAAATTAACTTGCAAGTCAACACAAAGATATGGGGTTGGGTCATCTGTTCTGGAAGAGAAAATTTTTACATATTCTGAATTCATCCCTCAAGGATTAAATATATGAAAATCATGAGTTGATATACATGTATTGCTTGTTGGGAACATATTGTTCAGAAACCTCATTTGCTACTCAAACACCTTACATGGGGTTAATTTTCAGATAAAGTTCAACAGATTATGATATCTGAGAAAAAGCAACACGAATACCAGAAAACTTTCAACTAATGGACTAATGGTTTTTACCCTCTGGTTCATAAGTTTGGAAATGATCAGTACCTCATGAACAATTTTTTCGAAGTTGTCAATAGTTGTCAGGTAGGAAATCCCACCCATGATGTTTTTCCCTGTACATTCCATTGTATATAGCTATTGGTGACAGCATTCACTTGTTGAAATGACAAAAGATGTTCAAATGAACATAAATTGTAAGAAAAAAAGTTTCTTGAGTCAGTTCTATCTCAGCATGGGGAACTGCAAAATAGTTTTTGTTGTTGGAAGAATAAATGACATACAAATGTTGAATCTTCATACTGTTATTTAATGTTAGATTGTTTATTGTGTTTTGTTATATTTAAGCAGTTGTATAGTTGTACATAATGTAAATACAATATTTATCATAAATTTATTATGGATGAAAAATCCATTTAAAATAAACAATTGAATAACCACTATTTTTTTGTATTATTCACCCCTTTCCCAACAAATTGATAAAATTAACCATTCTATTCAAAATGCAATGAATTGTCAATCATAATTTGTTATTTTTTTTTTTTAATTTTTGCTTCCCAAATCGAGTTGATGATCCCTCATTGGAACAAGCTCTTGCATTAAGCTTGTTCCTGTCAGCGTTTATCAGCTATCTTTTGTCAAAATTGTTAGTTGTTCAAGAAAATATATTTTTTTAAAATACAGAAAAATATATTATCTCTTGATTGCATCAGGGCACCATCTGCAATGCTAAAGCATTGCAGATGGTGCCTTGTTGCGCTCTAGGTACAATATTACAAAGTGTAGAGAGTATTTCAACTGGATTACTACTGGGCGGAAGCATGGTGGCTCAGTGGTTACAGCATTGGACTTCAAACTGAAAGGTCCATGGTTTGATCCCCACCAGGTGTAACTGCATTGTGTCCCTGGGCAAGTCCCTTAATCCAAATTACTCACATGGGGGCACACTGGTGGTGTGTACTAAGGCATGCTACACATTTATGGTGTACTTGTCTTCAACCAGTTTTAACCCTGCTTGTGTGGAGTGAGTATGCTGGGGCATCTGACAGTTGCTTCCCACTGCTCGGTGGATCTCTCCGTGTACTCTGGCTTCCTCCACTTGTAAAAACTGTCCAAGACGAGGTAACCCTGGCTGTCAAAAGTGTTGTTAAACTCCACTAAATAAATAAATATGAAGTTGAACTATAAAATTGCATGCTGCCAATTTTTCTTGTATTATTCGGATATCAGATCAGTCTTGTTTTACAGAGCAAATTGAGATCCATCAAACAAGAATGAAGTGGTTAAATTCCTAGTTGCATTGTGGGAAGAATTTGTTGTTTGAAATTTTGGTATTTTGACATCCGTGTACAGAGGGTTATTCCATTAGGCAATATCCAACTGAGCCACTGTATAAATAAATACACGAACATACTGATGAGATTCATGTATCATTGCTTTTGCTGATGAAATGTCGTATGACATAGTTGACTCAGAGTCAGGGAAGTGATGTCCAGTGATTTATTTTGGATTTGTTATTCTGAATCTTAAGTGTGTGGACTGTGGGAACCTCGGGAAGTGAAGCAGTGCTTGTTTACCATGGAAAACAAGCTCTGTTTTACTGGTAAAATAGAAGCCGGTCACTAATGACTTGGGTGGAAGTCCTCTAAAATGGGAAACATGGTTATATAATATTTTGCTGGACTTGACTTTATATTCATGTAGCAGTCACGATTAGCCATTGTGCAGAAATGTGTGACCTTAAACACCAAGAAATAAAGGTGTGTCATTGATTCACTCTGAATTCATTCTCAAATAATGATTATAGACGAAAACAATTATGTACAAATTACAGTGGAGCTGACTTAATTGGATATCTCTTAATTGTATATCCCTGTTAATTGAATATAATTGCCGAACACAAAACCATTTACCATACCTTCAGTACAAATTTGACATGTTTTTTGAATATAGGTTACAGAGTAAACTCCTGTTAATTGAATAAAAAATATTGTAACATGTCTGTAAATTACCCTGACTCTCCCCAGTTTTTCTTTGGTTATAGACCTATTTGGCCTCAGTACATCCAATACAGGCATTTAATCTATTATATCTTGTTTGACAGAGGTTCAGTAAAATTACCAGTCGTGCACATTTGGGAGGTAAACATGGCTCTCAGAGCCACATTTACCACTCAAGTGCGCACAACTGGTGATTTTTAATGTGACCTGAGTCAGTGGAGTGCAACCTTCACTTTTCTGGTATGAACTGGCGATTGCCACAAGTACACTCAATTGTTATCTTTACATGTCGTTGAACTTGTATATCCCATAAAGGGGCATCTAGAGAAATTAAGAATACTAATTGTGGTTTTTTTTCAACTTTATTGAGTGGTATCACTGACATCATTTTACATTAACAATTGAAGAATTGCAGAAGATAATAAAATGCGGTTTATGAATCATCACAAAATTAATGCTTGGCAACAATCGGTTGAATTGATCTTCCTGGAGCCGTTGCCGTTGTCATACGATTGCCCACAATTGGCAGATTGGGGTGTCCAATTCCGATCATCGGTTGAACACTAACCGAGGTATACCTCCTTAAAAATAACAAAACTGATACTGAACTCAAAAGTCCAATACTGCCCACCTCAATGTCTCAGGCAAGCAAATGTTCACTTATGCATTTTCAGAATTTTAGATGAGTGGGATGCCTGTGTGAAGTTGAAAATATTTTTTAGTCTACCCCACAAATTTATGGAGGTACCCTCTCTTAATATTATCTGGCATAATCCTTCTAACAAAGTTGGTATATAATGTTGAAAGCTGAAGATGTACTTATCATATATATGGTATGTCACTGAATTGTGTTATTGACAATTTTGAATCTCCGTTTTTTATCATAGAAAATGTAATCTTTTTTCTAGTTACTTCCTTATCAGAATGAATTTTAGAGCTTGAGTTTCCTTGATAAAATTGTTGTAGAATTAAATGGGAATGACAGTGACTGATCAATTTTCATTGTCTGCCAAACTAGTAATTTGTTGGAATTATGTAGGAAATTGATGTTTTGTTTTCTATTTTCAGAAATATCTTCAGGCATCAGACTTCTTACAGAATGTTATGTATATCAATGTACAGACCGGTGATGAAGACAAGGTATATATATATACGTGTACTGTAGACTATAATAGATCTATGATCCCAGTTTTTAAACACAAGAATCTCTGTTAAGACCCACGAAGTAGATCTGTTTCTCAGGCCATTTTTTGTAAACTTGCATGTGGGCAAGTGGTTTTTCATTTTATTTTTTAATTTTGTAATTATTTCTTTGCCATCAAAAGTTCATGCTCTTGGTTTGTTTTATGTTTTAGGACTCATAATCTACAAAACAGCATGAGTGATGGTAGTATTTCATCCCTTGAGTGCAACAAGGCTTTGCAGTGCTAAAGCATTGCAAAGCCTTGTTACACTCTAGGGACAAATTTATTAATTTTATTAACTTGGGTAAAATATCAGACCTAAACCATTTAATTTTTTTTAAGTTTACATTGGTTATAAAAAGAGAGCATGCAGCAGTCAAAAGGACCATGCAGGAGGGCCTGAGAAACAGATTTTCAACCTTTTTGGGCCTAATGGAAGATCTGTGAAGATGCAACCGATTGAATTTAGTTTCAAGCCTAGAAATAAAGACCCTGGTACATTGTAACTGCACAGTGGTAGACTGTTGGACTTCTGTGCTAGAGGTTCCGAGTTCGGGACGATGTGTGTTGTGTCCTTGGGCAAGGCACTTTATCCCAGTTACCTACATGGGGGTACTGCACGTCGATGGTGCACATGTCTTCAACCACTGTAACCACTGTAACCCTGCTTGAGCAGAGCTTGAATAGAGTTAGAATGTTGAGGAGCTGACAGTTGCTCGTCGATGCTTGGTGGTTCTCTCTGGGTACTCCAGCTTCCTCCACCCGTAAAACTGTCATGATTAGCTATTGTGCATAAGTAGGTGACCTTAAATACCAATAAATAAATAAATACATTGTAGCTTGTTATCAGGTTACACTTTATAACATGGTGGTAACCTACAGGAAAAAATTTTGCACTGCCTTTTCTGCTTTCTCTTTTTATTTTGCAACTCGTGTTGTTTATGTCTTGACAGAATTTCCACCAAAATAAATAGCAATAACAAATGCATGATACGGAATCGGAACACATGTGATACATACTGTTTCTCATGGTTTTCAGGCCAGAATATATATGATTGTTTGATAAATATCAATAACTAATGCGTGATCTCACTTTCGTGAGATCACATGTTAGTTGTTGCTATTTATTTTGATGGAAATTCTGTTAAGATGTAAATGGCAGCCAACTCTAGTCATATGAGGATGCAATTGGATGCAGTGTACAACCTTTGAATCGTGTTTGCTATGTTAGATTGTCATATTTGACTCGCGAAACTTGTGGGATTAGGAAGTTAATTTATGCTGTGTTGTTTTATGGTAATCTGTACTTCCTTCGCATATTTTACAATTGACGTAACCTAAACGATCGTTTGTGTGTTATTTCCAGGCCTCTAATTTTATATTGTCAGTGTCAAGCAGGAATTCCATTGGGCATTGTGCCTGGTTCAAACCACTGAACTGAAAACTCTTTAAAGTTTTCATGAAGTTGTCCATGGCAGGTGTTAATCCCAGGTCTATGGCACCCAATTGCCTAGCCATAGATGCTCTGCTGCCATACCAACTGAGGTAATGGCATTGTCTCTTTCATATCTTTGAAGCATTTTTAACTTCTTTGTAGGGCCAAGGTTTCTTTCCATCAGTATGTTATATCATAGCCTTCCCTCAACAAAGGTAAAGATGTGGAGTGCTTCTGACAGAGTCCAAAGAGACTGCTCATGCAGAAACATGATGTCGCTAAAAATTTGTTTTTATTACCCAAAACTGCATGGAGTTTTCAACAAAATGGCATTTGCACATTTGAATTATATATCATATTTTTCAAGTATACTATTTGGAGAATATCCCCAACGTTCGAATATATTTACTTTTATATGATTATATGGCCATCTTAGCAGTGAATGGTCACTACAAGGTGACTGCTAAAATTTTATATAACTTATTGAGCATGTATGTATAGTTGAGCATTTGACTTACTAGGTGGCCCTAGGTCTGCAGTTTAAGACATTATAGGGAAGTCATTATAGCCCACCTTCACCCTTCATACACTGATGTTGCAATACCAAGATTTCAAGAAGGAAATTTTTCCCATAATGCAAATAGCAATTTAACTTATTCATGAATGAATGATAGAGCTTGATGTGTGACATAGAAATTATTAGATACGTCCTGCTGCTGATACTTTGCACACCTGAATTGCAAATTGTATCTTGAGTACATTGTAGATGGCACCTCTTTGTACTCAAGTGACAAAATAAGGTGCATCTCTGGATGTTTTGAATACAACATTTTATCCTCCACTGATGTGAGTCAGTGGTTAAAGTATCGAGAGGTCCACGGTTCAATCCTGACAGGGTAACTGTGTTGTGTCCTTGGGCAAGATGCTTAACTGGTTGAGTGCTAGACGCCACTACCATGACTGTACTGGAAACTAATGGAAGCCACTTTAGTGGCTTTACACTGTATGTATCAGCTTGAGGTTTGATCAGTAGAAGAAGAAAAGAAATTTAAGTTTATAAAATTGTTTTGTTGCAATTTATTGGAGAGTGCTTATTGGCACTTTTCAATAAATTGTAACAAAACATTTATGGCCAAAATCTTGCTAAACTTAGGCCTCTTGTGATGGTAGTGGGGTATCTTTGAAAAAAGTACCCATGATTCAAATCATCTCTGAAAAATAGTTTAGCACTCAACTAGTTAACCCTCTGCACTCTGAAGTATTCAGCAGCAGATATTTCCCATAATGCAGTTTGATATTTAATCAAATATACCTTGTTTGACAGAGCTCAGGGAACTCTGTCAAACAAGATATTATTAGTTAAATTCATAGTTAAACAAGAGAAAAACAGAGTGATTGGAGAAAATTCTGTTGCACTACCAGAGTGCTAGGAGTTAATCATGCTTGTCCAGATGGGTGCATGGTTCTGTTATGTACTGAGGTGTACTGCATGTTGATATGTCGATGGTGTTCTTGCTTTCAACCACTGCTAAACCTGCACATGCAAAGTTAGTACATTGAGAAGTCTAATAGTTGCTCTCTATTGCTTGGTGGTTCTCTCACATTCTCCAGCTTCCTCTACTCGTAAAACTATCCGACACAAGGTGATCCTGGCTGTCGAAAGTGTCATTAACCCCCCAGTAAATAAATAAATAATTCCCCACTGACAGTGATCACTTATCATACCGTTCAAAGGATATGTTTGCATCATCAGGTTCCATCATGAATAAAATAAAACGTGGAACAAGGTAAGACATGGAATGCTTGGAAATTTTCGAAATTTCTTCGGTTTACTGGTAGAGTGCTTGAAGCTCATATTTGGGCTTTATTCTGAAGTGCAAGTACAGTGGAGCCCACTGAATTCTATTTCTTATCAACCTACCTTACAATTGTTTACTACAGGCTTGCACTACAGTGGAAGACCCTAACTCAGATAAAATACTCTCTATTTTAATCTTTCCCAAGAGATGGAGGAAAGAAAAGTGGTGTAAAAAACACCACGAAAAAATAAGCCAAAACTGGGCCAAGCGCCATCGGCGCACACCCAACTCGTCGATAATGGTTTTCCTGTGACTGGAATTATGGATCTGAAGATTGTATAATAACAGGTCTGTGTTTTATATATTCTCATTAATATTTTCAACCACATTCTCATTGAATTTTATTTATATATTCCGATTTCACGGATGTTTTTCGACATCGTGTCATCGAGTTTCGGACATAAAATTTTTCGGTTGATAAATTTTATTATTATTATTGGAGTTAGGTGTCAATGAGGGATTTTGTATGGACAAGATTTCTTCACTCTGTTGAGGGCTGAATTTCAATTTTTTTAGGTCCCTGTCGGCTGTCTGGGTTCTGTCGGGAACCCACCAGTTATTTTTTCTGCCACCTTCTCTCGTAGTTGGGGGTGTGCTTCTGCATTCTGTATCTGTTGAGTTCACCTTTTTCTTCTACTGCTCTCACCTCTGTTATTTCCAGTTTGGTTCCTTTAGGGCAATTCCTTTTGCCCTCGCTTTTGGTGCGTTCTCGTGGCTGTTCCTCCAGCACCTGTGGAGGGGGGGGGGGGGGGGGGGGGACGCTGTCATTTTGGGGCTTCTCAACACGACCACATCTGGTGAGAGTTATACCCCCTCTGTGGGGGATGTTCAGCTCCTCCCGCATTCAGGGGGGTGGGGGGAGGATGCTGTCCTTTCGGGGCCTCCTGACACGACCACATCTGGTGAGAGTTACCCCCCCCCCTCCGTGGGGGATATGCAGCTCCTCCCGCACCCACAGGGGTGGGGAATGCTGTCGTTCGGGGCCTCCAGACACGACCAAGTCTGGTGAGAGTTATTCCCCATCCGTGGGGGATGTGCAGTTTTTTTTACCGTGGTGGATACTGCGGGAGCTGTTGGATTTCTGGTGAAGAGATGCCTGGTTCCGGGACTATGCGCCCTCTCCAGTCGACATCTGAGGCTGTCACTAGGGTTGTGACTCTTCCTTTGGAGGCCGAGCTAGGTTGCTCTCTCCCCTTTTCCGCCAGTTTCAACAGCTCCCGGCGTATCTGCTGCTACTGCTGTTCCGTCTACAACGTCATCAGTCACCATTTTAGCCGGCCTCGGCTTAACCCTGCAGTGATGTCTGTAGTGTGGTTGTGGGGTATCGGCCTCAGCCTTCCCTGACTTCAACTTGGCGAAGTCGGAAGTGGCTGCCGACTGAACCTCCTGCTGTGTCCTCTCAGCCATTGAGCACAGCAGTTTTATCCCTGCAGAGGTCTGCAAAGGTGTCTGGTAGTGTTGACGTGGGGTATCTGCCTCAGCCTTCCCTGACTTCAACTCGGCAGAGTCGGAAGTGGCTGCCGACTGAACCCCCTGCTGTGTCCTCTTGGTCGTTGAGCACAGCAGTTTTCTCCCTGCATTTTCTCCCTGCAGGGGTCTGCAGAGGTGTCTGGTAGTGTAGACGTGGGGTATCGGCCTCAGCCTTCCCTGACTTCAACTCGGCAAAGTCGGAAGTGGCTGCCGACCGAACCTCCATGCTGTGTCCTCTCAGCCGTTGAGCACAGCAGTTTTATCCCTGCAGGGGTCTGCTGGGATGTCTGGTAGTGTAGACATGGGGTATTGGCCTCAGCCTTCCCTGACTTCAACTTGTCGAAGATAGAAGGGGCTGCCGGCCGAACCCTCTACTGTGGTCTCTCAGCCGTTGAGTCCCTCTGTTTTTCTCATTGGATTCGAATGTTCATGATGGGGTCACCATGAGCTCCGTAGCGTTTCCGTCCACGCACTCTGGTCCCATGGCCAGTTTTGTGTGACCAACGCTTTTTGTGCAGCCTGGATCTTCTGTCCCGCAGAGGTCTGTGGCGACTCTCCTGAGTTTCTGCTCTGTTGATCCTCGGGGTCTGTGATACCCCAATACACATCTGCCTTCAGATGTTTTTGACTGCAGCCCGTTGCCCCGTGTCGGGTGTATTTGAGGATCGTGACCCTTCGCTAGTAAATAGGTCAGGAGTGGAGCCACTTTGTCGGTTCGTTCCCACATTGTTCCGTTCTGACAGTCGGTGAGCTTAGGGAGGCCCTAACCTTGCTCACTTAGGTTCTGTCCAAGAGCCTTTTCTGTTGCTTCCAGCGAGGCTACGGGTGGTTTCCGGGCACCCCCTGTGGCGACACCTCCCGAGATTGGAAACAGGCCGCTTTTTGATCCCCTGGTGTGCCTACATCATGGGAGGTGTCGGCTGGTTTGCCCATGATGGGCTATGTGTCTTCCAAGTCGTGGGATGAGCCTGACATTCCTGACGTCGAGAGCCAACAGTCTTCTGACTTGGGGGCAGCTCTTGACTTTGTGTTTGGGTTCATTCCAGGTCTCAAACCGTCAAACCAGCCGACAGTGTCAGCCTGGCTGCGATCATCGGTCGCACGCCTACAGCCTGTGGAGCAACATGCTTCTGGGCGCCTTCGACCGTGCCTGTCGGTACAGGTGGTTGAAGCATTTCCCACTTTGGACTCTAAGCTGAGTTCTAAGGCTATGAAGATGTTGTTCTTCATCAAGGTTGACACTTTTTACCTCTGGTGCGTTATCGTTCCTACGATTTCGCCAATCCATCAGTCTGCCAGACTTTGATGGTCTTGGATCGGGACTCCAACTCCTTAGCCATATGGAGACTCTGGAGTCCAGGTTGGGCTTATCGGGAGGGATGCTGGAATGCGTTCTCCCTTCGATCACGTCGTCTCTGCTTTGCTGCTTATCTGCTCCCTGATGAGTTTGACGACAAACAGGTTTTGTTTTGTGTGGGCTGTTAAAGGCGCTCATGCATCTTCTCACACACATGCCTGTAACGCGGCTAGCTTGGAATTAGTTCGCAGGTATGCTGTGCTGGACACAAGACGTCCTCTTCTTGAGGGGCAGTGCGTTGCTCTTCGATCTGCCTCTTTCGGCGGGTCCACGACTTTTCCATGGTTCCGTGGCGACGGTCCAGGATGGCTCCCTTTGTCATTCCATTGATCTGCTACTGCTTACTCAGCTTGATCGGCCTTCTGTTGGAGGCAGGCACCGTCCAAAGCCTAACAAGTACCTTTCTGCTTCCTCTGCGAAGCTAAGGGCTGATCCTCCTACCACCACTTCTTCTCACTCACAGGGTTGGGTAGGCATCAGCAGTAACCTTGATTTCATCCCTGGTTGAGGCATTCCACTAAGTAGAGGGTGCCTCTTCCAACATGAGTCTCTTTCAACGTTACACATTGGGAACTTTTGATCCTGTCAAAGGGGGCAATCGAGGTCATCAAGAACTTTCTTTCAGTGGGATTTTGTTCCCGCATGTTCTTGGTGCTGAAGAAGGACGGCCGACTCAGATAGGTTATCGATCTGAGTATTCTGACACAGTCTATCATTGCTCCTCAGTTCAGCATGGACGATTTCAGATCGGTTCGCCTCTCCATTCCCCAGGATGTTTTCCAGTTCAAGGCCATTCCCTTTGGCCTCGGCCTGGATCCTTGGGCCATTACCTGTCTGATGTCACATGTGTTAGTCTTACATTGCACACAGTCCAGGGTATCTACTTTGGCTTGTCTAGTTGATATCCTCCAGAGGCAATCCAGTGCTGCTTTTCTGGAGCCTGATGTCACACTGTTGAGTCTACTCACGTCACTAGGGATCAAAGTCAACGGAGAGAAGTTGGACCTGGTCCCTTCTCCGTCTTGTCATCTGGGATAGCCTTCATCAGCTCGGAGTCTTCCCCGACTGCTTTGTCTCTGCATTTCGGTGACGGATCTCATTCCACTCAGTCGACTGCATGTCTGACCTCTCCAACACTTTTTGCTCAATCGTTGGAGGCTGAATGTCGATCCTCTGGTTCTGGTGCTTCTGTTACCGGAGTCTCTTCCTTGTCACCTTCTCCCCTGACAGATGTTTAGTGGATTATGCAGGGAGTTCCGTTGGACTTCCCCACGTCCGATCGTGTTCTGACGGTAATTGCCAGTGATCTTGGATGGGGTGTGACGTTGGATCCTCTAGGTCTTTTCCTTCACGGGTCATGGGACCAGGATCTAGCAGCTCTTCATGTCAAGCAGCTTCTTGCTCTTCTTCTGTGTTTCCGGCAGTGGATCCCCCGCTTTTCGAATTGTCAGGTCCTTCTGTGGTCTGACAATTCTACGGTGGTTGTTTACATTTGGAACCAGGGCGGTTCCCACTATGTTCCCATGTAAGCATTGGTTCAGGATCTTCTACTGCTCGCTCAGGATGTCAACTCCGGAGTGGTGGTTTGTCACTTTCCCTGTTGTCTGACCTTCCTAGCCAACTCCCTGTCACGACAGGGCAGGTTCTTTTCCATCGGGTGGATTCTCCCCATGGCGCTGTTCCAGTCTCTTTGCGATATCTGGTGTCGTCCCCAGATTGATATCTTTGCAACTTGTTGCTTGTCCCAGTTTTGGCTTATTTTTTCGAAGTGTTTTTTACACCACTTTTCTTTCCTACATCTCTTGGGAAAGATTAAAATAGAGAGTATTTTTATCCGAGTTAGGGTCTTCCACTGTAGTGCAAGCCTGTAGTAAACAATTGCGGTAGGTATAATAAGAAAGGAAATTTACTATAAAATTTATATATCTTTCAATTAAATAACCCTGTTAATTGTATATAGTGTGCAAACACCAAACCATTTACCATACCTTCATTTCAAATTTGACCTGTTAATTACATATAGGTAGGGAGCATGGTGGCTCAGTGGTAGACTGTTGGACTTCTATGCTAGAGGTCCTGAGTTCGATCCCCACCCAGGACGACCCGTGTTGTGTCATTGGGCAAGGCACTTTATCCTGGTTGCCTAAATGGGAACCCGATGATGCTGTGTATTAAGGTATACTGCACGTTAATGGTGCACATATCTTCAACAGCTGTAACCCTGCTGGAGCAGAGCTTGAACAGAGTTAGAATGTTGAGGTTCTCTCCGGGTGCTCTGGCTTCCTCCACCTGTAAAACTGCCCTACCACAAATAGCCATTGTGCATATGTGACCTTAAACACCAATAAATAAATATTGCATATAGGTTATAGAGTAAACTCCTGGTAATTGAATAAAAAATTGTGTATTCCATCGAAGAATTACTCCTACATCCACTGAATGTCCCTCATTTATAGACATTTTTTACGTCTATGCTTCCCATAAGGCATTTAATCAATTACATCTTGTTTGACAGAACTCAGTGAGCTCTGTCAAACATGATATAATAGAATAAATGCTCAATTTATAACTAGAAGATAGCAACATGACTTATTTCCAATTGTCTACTTCTGTTAATTGAATATTTTTCTCTGGCAAAGTGGCTCTTAAATTAACAGGCTTGCAATGTACCCCAACTTAAGGGATTCACATTCTTTGGATCTGCTTCAAAATATCTTTAAAGTGAAATTAATTAGTCTGTATTGATTTGCCTTGTTACAGTCTATGGGTGGGTGCCTATAGGCATTCTCACTTAGATTGTTAGAAGGCAAAGACATCTGAACAAATTTTGATGACAACAACAATTTAATACTCTACCTGTTGACCTTCTCTCATAATTGTGAAGTTGGTAATAGTTCTGAAAAAGGGACTTTGAATTTTTTTATGTTTCAGATTCTGAGATACAGTACACTTGCATCCCTATATTCCCAAATAGGATTCCATAGGAAGGCATCATTCTTTTATCGAGTTGCTGCCATGCAGTGTATTGCACCAAACAATCCCCAGCCCAGCTGGTTTCAATGTTACCACTTGTTGTTTGAGGCTCTTGAAGGATACAGTATATCGGTGAATCCCAAAGAGTTTATTAAAGGTATGTAATGATCTTATAGACTCTAATCAGCCCTCTACCTACCACAGTCTCAAAATGACTATAGCAAATTTATTCTTACATAATAATATAAATGCTTTTTCCTCCAATACCTGGTTTTCGAGTCCTTGTAGGACTGACCCTATCAACTTTATTCCAGTGATGGGTGGGGGAGTGAGGGGAAGGGACTGTAAGCTATTCACAGGGTTCATGGCTCCTTGAATTAAAAAAAAATACTGGAATTCAGAAATTCATCGCCAGGGATCTAGAAAGTCTGAATATTCAATGCTTCTTTGAAATATAAGTTATGGGACATTTAGTTGGCAGTTACTGTGTCACATAAGGCAAAATGAGAACATGTTAGGCTTGGCTAAGTATTACCTAATGTTGTTCTCATTTTTTCTCATGTGGCATCAAATCTGCCAACTAAACGTCCTATAACATACTTATTATGCCCGTGTTCAAAGTGTCTCCAAACCATATCATGTTCTTATTAAATGTCCTATCAGTATTCATTTGTTTACAACAGTAGATGAATAGTGATGCAATGCAATGCTAAGATGGGAATCCAACACCTCATTGACCACCAAGAAAATTGCATGTACTGATTTATTACCTCCGTCATTTTTGGGTTCATTTTCAATTCTGCATGCAGTTCAATGTCCTGAATTGAAAACAAACTTTCTGAAGTTTCAATTACTGGAAGACAAATTCAGACTGGAGTTTTTTTGCAATAAAAGCAAAATGGTGGGCAGTGACAATTAATATACAGTCAGTATCGGTATATTGAAATAATACAGGGTCACTGTTGACAATTATGGTTGGTGTATTCCTCAGCCCTCAGTCACTAGTTATGACCCTATATTGCTTAATCTATCCATCTGGCATAATAAAATGGGATATCAGGTGATCAAAGATTCAATTCAGCAATATTCAGCTCGCTTCACACCAAGCTGAATATTGATGAATTGGATCTCTGCCTAATGCAGTACGGTCGCTGTGGACTCTTCACTTTCCATTGGTGGGCACTATTTTCACTGATGTAATAATATAACATTCCAAACACATTAAAATTTTGCTGATGATGATTTTATTATCGGGTAAAGGAATGCGTGGACATCAGTGCCCACACGTGGATTAGGACCACTCCACGATGACTGTACTGTAGAATGTCCACCAAATAGAAATGAGAATCATACATTAGATCAGATCTTAAAATATGTGATGATTAACTCCCTTCACTCTGATGTCAAAATATCCAAATTTCAAGTAGTCATTTTTCTCATAATGCAACTGGGAATTTAACCAATTCAATCTTGTTTGACAGAGCTCAATTGGTTAAACTTCTAGTTGCATTATGGGAAAAATTTGCACCTTGAACTTTAGATATTTTGACATCAGTTTTTAGGGGGTTAACAAGAATCAGTTTTGATTCTCATGAACTTCTGCTGCAAAAATCAATTTTCTATTTTTTATTTATAATTTGAGAGTACTGTTATACCCTTGTCCTTGTGAGTGCAACCAGTTATATTCCAGAGTAAAAAAACACATCATATACTAATAATAACACTTTTGCTGGCCGCTTATTTGTTGCGGTTCTTCGGTGAGAAGGCCTTGGTTAGCCCTGTGCACCTAACTGCCTCCCTATTCCCATGTTTCTTCTCTCCTCCAAACACTCTTGAGACGAACTGCTTGATGACATCCCACACCCCATTATTCCCAATCTCTCCGATAAGCATACTAACCATATCTGTATACATTACTAGAGGTTAACCATGGGGTGCGGTGGTGTTGTGGTTACTGGTTCTTGTCAGATCACCGAAGTTAAGCAACGTCGAGCCCGGTTAGTCCTTAGATGGGTGACAGTCTGAGTGATCGATTCAGACTCCTGCGTTGTGTCCTTGGGCAAGGCACTTAACCCTGATTGCCCCACATGGGGCACAATGACGCTGTGCTCTGTGGCGTACTGCAAGTCGATGGTGTGCATGTCTTCAACCAATCTAACTCTTTCTGTGCTGCAGTGCAGAGTTATGATGTTCGTCGTTGCTTCTCTCCAGATACACCGGCTTCCTCCACCCATAAAACTGTCGCCGACACGATTTGACCTTTGCTGTTAAAGTGTCGTTAAACCATAAATAATTAAATAACTAGAGGTTAACCATTAGTGTCTAGTTCCAATTTTTGTGAACTTCTTGTTTCACTTGTCTATGTAGAACACATGTTCCAATATCCCGGTTTTTGGTAGCCTTGCTGATCAGATAGATGGTCTTGTACCTTGGAAGTGGTTTCTATTGAAGTCTTGGCTATTTGTACAGGCAGCCAAGACTTCATTAAACACCACTGTTAACTGCTAAATCAAAGTGTTACCTTATTATACCTTACCATATTATTATGGAGCAAAAAACAAGTAGAATTTTCCGGAACTTTAAGGATTTGCAAGAATCGATTCTGATTCTCACATGAATTTTAATAGATGGTAATACAATATTAATGTAGGAAGTATTGAGTACAAATTTCATCAGCTCATATGTTGAGTACAAATTTCATCAGAACTAACTACACATACAGTAGAATCCTCTTAATTGAATATCTATTTTGCCAGTGAAATTTATTCAATTAACAGGAGTATACAATTAACAGGGATTTGGTCAGTTTCCTGTGTTCTGGAGGTAAACTGAGCATTTATTCTATTATATCTTGTTTGACAGAGCTCATAGAGCTCTGTTAAACAAGATATAATAGAATAAATGCCTGTATTGGATGTAGTGAGGCCAAAAAGATTGATATAAGGGGAATTTGGTGCGTGTCACAGTCATTTTTTCGACATATGGCACAAATTTAAATACAGTTAACAGGTGTTTACTATACAACCCATATGCAATTAACAGATCAAATTTGTACTGAAGGTATGGTAATTGTTTTATGTTTGAAATTTATATTCAATTAACAGGGATATACAATTAAGAGATATCCAATTAAGTGGGCTCCACTGTAGTTAGTTCTTGGAGTAGAACGGGGTGCCTTCCTGAAAATCCTTGTATTTATCATCTCCTTGAAAGCCCTTGAAAATATGCCACAGAGATGCTGAAAACTCCTGGAATTTTTCATTTGCAAGAACCTTGATGATTGCTGAGGACGATTTTTTTTTTTAAACTTAATTGCCTTACTGCCCTGCTCTATAAAATCTTGCACATCCTACATGACTTGAGAATTATTGAGTTAATATCATAAAAAGAATCTTACTGTGGTATAAACTCAGTAATGATCTTCACTGCTTCCAATTACCTTTTTTTAAAAATCTTAAAAGTCTGTATTTACTTCTACTAAAGCATTTGAATGTTTTTGCCCTGGATGTGTCAACCTGGAAGTTTCAGCCTCCAATTGAGCCAAGATGTCTCAAGGCTGAAACAGGGTCAGGGATTTCAGGCAGTAGTGGCTTATAAATATGAAATTTTTCATGAAAAAGTGGGATGGGTGGATTACAAGTTCCCTGTCAATCTCCCCCTCCCCCTTCCACACTTCTTCTTATGCCATACATTTTTTTTATATGGTTGGCCCTTACCCAATGCACATGATAGCAAAATTTGTTATTTGGAATATTTTTTCACCAAATTTCCTCAACCCTTTACCCAATGTAGACGATATCAAAATTTATTATTTTAATTACTATTTTTTAAAATTAAAAAAAAATTCAACAAAACCATATCATGTGACCACTCACTGGACCAAGCTCACTGAGCTCGTTCCAATGAGAGGTCACCTGATATGGTTTTGTGGAAATATTTTGATAAATTAATTTCTTTCAACTGCTGAATTTGCAAATTACGTGGGCCAATGCAGGCGATTCATTAGGTAAAGGGTTAAAACCATGAAGAACTCGTTCCAATGGGAGGGGGAGGGGGGGGTCACATGATATCAGCCTGTTGTTAGGTAAAGGGTGAAGAGTAGAAAACTAAATAATCAATGTCTGATGTTGTTGTCATTTTGTTTTTCAGACCGTGCAAATGGTTGGCCAGTATTACAACAGAGGGTACTACATGAACTTGTATATTCCACAAAAAGAATGGGAAATTTTCAGTTGGCTGTGAGGTAAATATTCTTCTATTTGTTTTTTAGCTTAACTTGACATACTCAAGATAAGCTATTGCCATCACGTGTGCGGAAGTCTGTTAGTCTGTGACGTCTGTTCACATTTTCCTTTAGCACGGGCTACACCCCGCAGTTCTTGTCTGATCATCACGAAATTTCATATGCAGGTTTGGGGTCATGTCTAGATGAGAACGTCCCCTTTTGGTCGCGATCGGGCAACCGGTAAGGCTGCCCGAGCCCAAAACCCGAAAAACATTAGCACAGTCTACAGGTCGTATTTATGAAGGGATTTCATTGTAATTTGGTAGGATGCCTCTGTATAATGCCTAGATGAGAACATCCCCTTTTGGGCATGATCTATCAACTGTGATGGCTGCCTAAGCCCGAAACCCAAAAACTTTTAGCACAGTCTGCAGGTCATGTTTAATGTGGAGGGATTTCATTGTAACTTGGTAGGATGACTCCTTATGATGTCTAGATGAGAATTTCCCCATTTGGGCATGATCTGCCAACCGTGACGACTGCCCGAGCCCTAAACCCGAAAACCTTTAGCACAGTCTACAGGTCATATTTATTGAGGAATTTCATTGTAACTTGGTGGGTTGACTTCATGCAATGTCTAGATGAGAAAGTCCCCTTTTGGAAGTGATTGGGCAACTGTGATGGCTACAGGGGCCCGAAGCCTGAAAACCTCTAGCACAGTCTAGAGGTCATATTTATGAAGGGATTTCATTGTAACTTGGTAGGATGACTCCAAATAATGTCTAGACGAGAACGTCCCATTTTGATCGCAATCATGCAGCCTTGATGGGTGCCTAAGCCCAAAAAACTTTAGCATAGGCAAAAGGTCATATTTATGGAAGGATTTCATTGTAACCTGTTAGGTTGACTCCATATAATGCCTAGATGATGACATCCCCTTTTGGTCGTGATTGGTCAGTTGTGATGGCTAGAAGTGCCCGAAGCCCGAAAACCATGAGCCCAGTCTACAGGTCATATTTATGAAGGGATTTCATTGTAACTTCTTAGGATCACTCCAGATGATGCCCAGATGAGATTGTCCCCTATGGTTGCGATCATTCAGCCATGATGGCTGCCCAAGCCCGAAGCCCGAAAACAGCACAGTCTGCAGGTCATATTTATGAAGGGATTTCATTGTAACTTGGTAGGTTAACTTCATATAATGTCTAGATGAGAACGTCCCTTTTGGACATGATTGGGCAACTGTGACGGCTAAAGGTGCCCGAAGCCTGAAAACCTTTAGCACAGTCTACAGGTCATATTTATGAGGGGATTTCATTGTAACTTGGTAGGATGACTCCAAATAATGTCTAGATGAGAACGTCCCATTTTGATCGCGATCATTCAGCTTTGATGGGTGCCCGAGCCCAAAAACCTTTAGCATAGGTAAAAGGTCATATTTATGGAAGGATTTCATTGTAACCTATTAGGTTGACTCCATATAATGCCTAGATGATGACATCCCCTTTTGGTTGTGATTGGTCAACTGTGATGGCTACAGGCGCCCGAAGCCCAAAAACCTTGAGCACAGTCTACAGGTCATATTTATGAAGGGATTTCATTGTAACTTCGCGGGATGACTCCAGATGATGCCCAGATGAGATTGTCCCCTTTGGTTGCGATCATTCAACCATGATGGCTGCCCGAGCCCAAAGCCCAAAAACCTTTAGCATAGTCTACAGGTCATATTTATGAAGGGATTTCATTGTAACTTGGTAGGTTGACTTCATATAATGTCTAGATGAGAATGTCCCCTTTTGGACACGATTGGGCAACTGTGGCGGCTTCAGGGGCCCAAAGCCCGAAAACTTTTAGAACAGTCTACAGGTCATAATTATGAAGAGATTTCATTGTAGCTTGGTAGGATGACTCCAAATAGTGTCCAGATGAGAACATCCCCTTTTGGTCATGATCATTCAGCCTTGATGGCTGCCCGAGCCCAAAAAACTTTAGCATGTCTGTAGGTCGTATTTATGGAAGGATTTCATTGTAACTTGTTAGGTCGACTCCAAATAATGCCTAGATTATGACAGCCTCTTTTGGTCATGGTTGGTCAACTGTGATGGCTACAGGTGCCTGAAGCCCGAAAATCTTGAGCACAGTCTACAGGTCATATTTATGAAGGGATTTCATTGTAACTTCATAGGATCACTCCAGATGATGTCCAAATGAGAATGTCCCCTTTTGGTTGCAATCATTCAACCATGATGGCTGCCCAAGCCTAAAGCCCGAAAACCTTTAGCACAGTCTTCAGATCATATTTATGAAGGGATTTCATTGTAACGTGGTAGGTTGACTTCATGTAATGTCTAGATGAGAGCAGCCCCTGGACACCGTTAGGCAACTGTGTTGGCTACAGTGGCCCAAAGCCTGAAAATCTTTAGCACAGTCTACAGGTGATATTTATGAAGGGATTTCATTATACCTTGGTAGGATGACTCTAAATAATGTCTAGATGAGAACGTCCCCTTTTGGTCGCAATCATTCAGCCTTCATGGCTGCCCGAACCCAAAACCCCAAAACCTTTAGCATAGTCTATTGGTCATATTTATGGAAGGACTTCATTGTAACCCGTAAGTTTGACTCCATATAATGCCTAGATGATGACATCCCCTTTTGGTCATGATTGGTCAACTGTGACGGCTTCAGGTGCCCGAAGCCCAGAAACCTTGAGCACAGTCTACAGGTCATATTTATGAAGGGATTTCATTGTAACTTTGTAGGATCACTCCGGATGATGCCCAGATGAGAATGTCCCCTTTTTGGTTGTGATCATTCAACCATGATGGCTGCCAGAACCCAAAGCCCAAAAACCTTTAGCACAGTCTACAGGTCATATTTATTAAGGGATTTCATTGTAACTTGGTAGGTTGACTTCATATAATGTCTAGATGAGAACGTCCCCTTTGGACGCCATTGGGAAACTGACTACTACAGGGGCCCGAAGCCCGAAAACCTTTAGCACAGTCTACAGGCCATATTTATGAAGGGATTTTAATGTAACTTGATAGGATGACTCGTATTGGAATAATTTCACTGTAACTTGGTAACTTTTGTTGATATACGTTAACTGTGAGGGCCACATACATTAACTGTGAGGTTATATTAACCCACCCCTCAGCTCTTTAGTACAGTGTACACCTCATATTATTTTTATCATAAACATAGCACACAGGGAACAGAAATGAACATATTCCCAATTATCACAATTCTTGTCTTATTTCATAATCCTTTCATAAACATTGAACATTATCCTTTTCATCAAACACAACACACAAGTTAAGCTACAGTGTCATTGACACTTTCATTGTTCATGCATTGAAGTAGTTTTAAAACTGATGAGCCATGTATACAACCCCCCACATAATCAGCTGAATTTTGAAGTGAATACAATTACAAGTGGATTCATCTCTAGTCGATAGGAATAGTAATGCTGCATAAAATATATGAATCAAATGAAGCTTGAAATAAAATTAAAAATAAATTATTAATTATGAAGCAGTCCCATTCACTGTCTGGGCTCTGTGTAGAGGGTGTGGGGCCCTGGGCTGATGATGAGGCTTTAGGTAGCAGCTAAACTTCTAACCGTGCCGGGATAAACCTATGACCCTATACTGTTTCACTTTTTGTGTGCATAATAATAATAACGCTTTGACAGCTGAAGTTTTTTCACAGTTGGCAGATGAGAAACCCATCATTACCCCCAAGTCTCACTATATGCTCCTTACCCTTTGTTCCTCTTTCCCTCCTAGCATTCCAAAAGAAAATTTTTAATGGCAGGTCTTAATTTCTCTATCTCTCTCTCTCTTTCTCTTGGTGTCCATAATAATCATACAGACCCACTCCCACATATTTCCTCTTACACACACCCCTATCCATCCTTGTCCAATCCCATATCTTCATGATGCGCCCAGTAAATCTTATACTGTTGAACTGATACTTGGGACATTTTGAGGGAAAATGTTCCAGGGTCACCATAACTCCCAGATATGCTTTTGGCACTCCATATCCCTTGCTTTCTAACGTTTATGTCCCCAATAATGAGGCATCTTAAATTTGGGTTGTCCATCCATCCATCCGTCCGACTTTATTTGTCCAGAGCCATAACTCAGTAATGCTTTGGTGGATTTCCATGAAACTTTACACAAGGGTAAAGACCAATGAAAGGTCTTTTGCACAGTAACACCATGCTCAAGTGACAAAGGTCAAGGTCACAGGAATGGGAAAACTTTATTCTCTCAAATTCTATAATACTTGGGTGGATTTCCACAAAATTTATACAAAGGTAAAGACCAATAGAAGGTATGATGCACAACAACACCATGCTTGAGTGACAAAGGTCAAGGTCAGAGAAATGTGAAAACTTAATTCTTTCACCGACTGTATTTGTCCATCCGGAGCCATAATTCTAGAATGCTTAGGTGGATTTTTCTGAAACTTCGCACTAGGGTAAAGACCAATGGAAGGTCTTACGCAAAGCAACACCATGCTCGCGTGACAAAGGTCAAGGTCATAGAAATGTAAAAACTTAATTCTCTCAGACTGTATTTGTGTGTAGCAGTTATCCTACAACTTTATTTTGACCTGTACTGTATACCAATCGAAGTGACATCCATTTGTGTATGGTTCTGTTTGAAAAGTTCCAACATATTAGACGCTGTATTGACCTAATAGAAATAAGGTCAATACAGCTTTTTGCTGCTATGTTAAGAAGTATGGACCTTATGTACCAAATTCAACACAAAACTTTTAATTCCAGTATTATAGGCCATTGGGGGCATCTATGGCTGGGTGGTCACCGATATTCTTGTTTCTCCAGAGCCTGAGCTCCAGTGTTCTTGACCTAGATTTAAAGAGCACCCCTGCCAGGGAGAAAAATGTGTTTCCTGGATACTTCTCAAATGCTGGGTTTTCTTCTTGTTACAACTCATCCATAGACCTTTATGCTCTTACATCTGCTCAAATAGTACAACTTTAAACTGCTAAACACTTGCTTTCAATTTTTTCTGTGACAAAATATTCCTTATTATTACTCTATATTGTAATGAGCTCAGTGAGGTAAATTTATAGGTAAAAGTTAAATTATGTAAATATATCATTTAGGCTTAGTCCTTTGGGCTATATTATACTCTCTTTTTATAACCAATGTAAACTTAAAAAAGATAAAAATTCAACGGTTTATGTCTGATATTTTTCCCAAGTTAAAAAAATTGATAAATGTGTCTCTTGAGAGCAAGAAGGCTTTGCAATGCTTTAGCTCTCAAGGGATGAAATACACCACCACACATGCTATTCCATAGATTATGAGGCCTAAACCAAGAAAATGAACTTTTGATGGCAAAGAAATAATTACAGAAATAAAAAATAAAATAAAAAAAAACGCTCGCCCACATGCAATTTTACAAATAATGGTCTGAGAAACAGAAGATCTACTTTGGGTGCCTTTAACTGCTTCAGTGCCAAGGCTGAGTTGATTGGAGGAATATTCCAAATCATTTCTAAAGTTTCCTTCATCGGCAAATTTGCTGTTAACCCAACAAGATCTGGAATGTACATTTAACCAAACTCCACAAAAACTAATACCTCCAAGTATAGAAAGTTGTCAGTGATTGCTGGTTAGGTCTTGACTTCCTACATAGGATTAGAAACCCTTACAATCATTTCCGGAAAGTCCTCTCAAAAACAGATTACATATGTTGCATATGTTCTGAGATGACAGAGTTTGTCATAGTTCAGATTAGCTCCTGTTAGAAAGGTCTTGGGGAAACCTTCGTGCAGTATAGTGCACAACCATATTTTTTCATCCATCACAAAGGTATGTGAAAATATTGGTCCGATCCTACACTTAGTCACAGCACTTAAATGTTAATGAATTAGACACATCCATAATTTACAAAATGAGCAAATTGAGAAAAATGAAATTCAAAAAATTTCATCATAACCATATCATGTGATCTCCCTCCCCCCCCCCCCCCCCCCCCCCACACACACACACACACACACACTTCATTGGGTAAAAGATTAATGTAGATATTCTAAAATCATGCCTTATTTTATTACCCCCTCCACCTCCCCACCACCATCCCCACCAATACTTGTTTGTAAGTATTGTCACAGTGTTTTGCCACTGCCCATATTTTGGTTCCAGGTCTTTTTGCCATACTATCAACTTACATTATAAGAGAACTCTCACTTTGTACTTTCTTTATAGTGCTGTCTCGTTACGTTGAATTTTTTAGGATGAAATGATCCGGTTTTTTGCAGGATTGAGAGTACTCTTATACTCTTATATTTGGCTGATAATCTACAGAATAGTATGGATGGTGGTGTATTTCATCCCTTGAGTGCAAGAAGGCTTAGCAGTGCTAAAGCATTGCAAAGCCTTAAGCTTGTTGCACTCAAGGGACAAATTTATCAGTTTTATTAACTTGGTTAAAATACCAGACACAAAACATTTAATTTTAATTTTTTTTGCATTGGTTCTAAAAAGAGAGCATGAGGCAGCCAAAATGACCAGGGGCCCTGAGAAACAGATTTTTAACCTTTTTTAGGCCTAAAATAACTTAGTATTTCACTCTCAACTCTGATACTGTATTTGGTATATTATCTGTTATCAGTAGATGCATACTTGTTTTTTCAGGCACATGACATTTCTTTTACACACAATGCATGATAAAATGAGTGATCAGGACAAGAGAGATGGCGTGGCCAACTTGGAGTCACTAACTATGAAGTGTGGAGGTCACATCCAGCCTCTTACAGTTGAGAAAGGTCTTGTACTTCCTGCTGTGCCTCTTATATATTTCCCAACTGTTCGGTGAGTAGTTAAGATGAAGTTAATGAATGTAGCCTACAGTCATGAAAATTATCATCACTTTGTGATATTTATTCAGGAAAGATCTTTCATAGTCGGAATGCCCTCTATAACTGCATACGTAACACTGGATTCCTACTCACTGGAAAGGCCTTGAATTTGGGCCTCCTCCTTTAACTGGTTGAGTGCTAAGTTATTTTGGGTCATCAAAATTTGTTCATGAGTCTTTGCCTTGTTGCAATTTATGGGAGAGTGCCTCTTGGCATTCTCCCATAAATTGTAATAAGGCAAACCCATATAGACTCAGTAATTTCACTTCTAAGATAATATGAAGCACCTCCACAGAATACGACACCTTTAAGCTGGGGTACCTGCTCTTCATATTAAAGCCCTTATAGTGGCTTCTAGCACTCTACCAGTTAACCGTTAAAGGCCTATTTACAAATTTTCCGACCTCAGAACAGGTGCCCTTTACATGCAATCATGAGGAGGTCTTGCTGACAATAGACAAATTACCTAAGCAGTAAGGCAGCCAAGAATTAACTAGAAATCACTGCTAAGCCATTAGACGTATAGAAACTGTGGAAATGCAGGAATTCAATACACTTGTCCAGGCCCTTAAGGGTTAAAAGAGCATGAGTTTGTTTCTATCCTTGAAAAGTCCTTTAGTTTCCACCTTTCTCCCCACCCCCTCCCCCAACTGGAAAGTACTTAAATTCAGTTCACCTACATCTCTTTGATTTCTGTATTGTCCCTTGAGGGCAACAAGTTGCCATCTGCAATGCATTATATCTTTGAAAAATACTTGATTTCCCCCTCCCCCCTCCCCAAACTGAAAAGTACTTAAATTCCGTTTACCAATAACCTCTGAGAAAAGAAGTTTTATGATAATCAATTCCACATATATTGCGATGTCACAAATTGGTCAGGACCCACATTTCTTGGATTTCTAACATATATATTACGATGTCACAAATCAGTCAGGACCTTCATCCCTTGGATTTCTATATTCTCCCATGAGGGCAACAAGGTACCATCTTCAGTGCAAAAGCATTGCAGATTGTACCTTGTTGCACTCAAGACACAATAATATCTAGCTAGTTGGGTTTTCCAGAAATCAGGTACGCGAGGCTGAAACTCTTTGTGTTGTTCGTGGTGTTGTAAGTTCATATGAAAATATAATAATCCTTGAAAATCGTGATCAGAATTCTTGAAAAGTTTGTACATAGTTCCTGAATTGATTCTCTGATATCCGTGAGGACAATCTTATGGTTCAGTATGCACAGAATGGATGGATGTGAACCCAAATCATTTCTTTTTCAACCAATAGAAAATTTAGCACCAATGAGCAAATTTACACTTATTGCACTACCAGGTGTTCTGCCCAGGGGTCTTTGGACTGCAGGCTTGCATATGAGATACTCAAGTTTCTGTTGAATATGCAAATGATTGTATGGGTTGATGTCCATCTACCTGGTGGCAGAGAACAGAATCATGATGTGTGTGTTGCTGAACTTTCCATATACTCCAAATTTTGGTAATTAGCTTAACTTGACAAAGTCAAGATAAGCTATTGCCCTCACACGTGCAGAAATCTGTTAGTCTGTGAGTCTGTTCACATTTTCTTTAGCACAGACTACACCCCATACTTGTCCGATCATCACTAAATGGCATGTGCAGGTTTTAGGTCATTTCTAGATGAGAACTTCTCATTTTGGTCACGATCAGTCAACCATGAAGGTTGTGCAGGTCCAAAACCCAAAAACCTTCAGTGCAGCCTACAGGTAAAATTTAAGAAGGGATTTCAATATAACCTGGTAGTATGACTTTGTATAATGTCTAGATGAGAATGTCACAATTTGGTCACAATCGGTCAACTGTGATGGCTGTGCGGGTTCAAAACCGGAAAACCTTTAGCACAGTCTTCAGGTCGTATTTATGAAGGGATTTCCTTGTAACTTGGTAGATGACTTTGTATAATGTCTAGATTAGAACATGCTATTTTGGTCGGGTTTGGTCAACCATGATGGTCGCAGGGGCACGTAACTTAAATTCCATTAGCACAGTCTACAGGTTGCATTTATGAAGGGATTTCATTGTGAACTTGTAGGATGACTTGGAATAATTTCTACATGAGAACACCCTATTTTGGTTGTGATTGATCAGCCGCGATGGCCGCACTGGCACGTGCCCTAGATTCCTATAGCACTGTCATCAGGTTGTATTTATGAAGGGATTTTGTAACTTGGTAGGATGATTTTTTATGATATCTAGGTACTCTCCGTTGCTAGGTTGTTCTCTCCTGTACTTCGGCTTCCTCCCCCATAAAATGGCATAAGGTGACTTTGTCTGGCGAAAGTGTTGTTGAATCCAAATTAACCCTTTACTTAACAAATCGCCTGCATCCGCCCACATAATATGCAAATTCAACAGTCGAAAAAATATTATTTTTCAAAAAATTTCAACAAAGCCATATCATGTGACCCCTCGTTGGAACGAGCTTGTTCCAACGAGGGGTCACATGATATGGTTTTGTTGAAATTTTTCGAAAAATTTAAAAAAATGATATTTAAAATAATAAATTTTGATATAGTCTGTGTTGGGTAAAGGGTTAATAAATAAATAGATGAAAGGAAGAACTCTATTCATTTTGAATGTTTTTGAGCCAAAGGTCAAGGTCATAGTTACCCAAACTTGAAATTTATTTTTCTTAACTAAAGATTTGGTGCAGACTGCAAGCCGAGAGGTCCTCGATTCGAATCCCGCCTGCGGCAACCGCATCGTGTCCTTGGTCAAGACACTTTAACCCCCCCCCCCCATTGCTCATCTGGGGGCATGGTGACGTTGTGTATTAAAGGCACACTGCACGTCGATGGTGCACTTGTCTTCAACCAAGGCTCACCCTGCTTGTGTGGAGTTAGTATGTTGGGGAGCTGACAGTTGCTCGCCGTTGCTCGGTGGTTCTCTCTGGGTACTCCGGCTTCCTCCACCTGTAAAACTGTCATGGTCATGATTAGCCATTGTGCAGAAATATGTGACCTTAAACCCCAATAAATAAATAAATAAATAACTAAAGATCCCCTTTGGTTTTTGCTCAGAAACTAAAGATATCTTGGACCAATTTTAAGCATCCTTGAAATCTAGATTTAATGTTTGGTAAGAAAAAAACAATTCATCCTAAAGGATTTGAACAAATGACCGTAACATTGAAATTGTCTCATTTTCTGAGAGAGGTAGTGTGAAGTGCCTTAAATATAGTGAATGTGAATATACAACAGTACAGTTACAACAGTATATGCAGAGCAAGGGAAACTTTCAGTTTTCCACTGCCATAAAAATTAAATATTCTTGTTGCTTTCAAAAACTGGATTTAAATTTTAAATATTTCCATTCTACAGTTTACTTTAAAGATGTCACTTCTGTTGTTTCTCTTAATACATTGACCACAACACGCACGTTTTAGTTTTTCATTATGTTGATCTAGGTAATTTATAGGCGTATTTACTGTATCATGATATTATTTTCGGGGGATCAGTCACCTCGGGCAGCCCCCTCTAGTCTGAATTATCTGTGCATGAAGACTAGTTAAGGCCTAATAAAGTTAAAAATCTGTTTCTCAAGCCCTCATGTATGGTCCTTTTGGCTGCCGCATGCTCTCTTTTTATAACTTATGCAAACATAAAAAAAATAAAAATTAAATGTTTTATGTCTGATATTTTACCCAAGTTAATAAAATTGATAAATTTGTCCCTTGAGTGCAACAAGGTTTGCAATGCTTTAGCATTGCAAAGCCTTATTGCACTTAAGGGACGAAATACACCACCACCCACGCTATTCTGTAGATAATGAGGCCTAAAACAGAAAACAAACCAAGATCATGAATTTTTGATGGCAAAGATATAAAAATTACAAAAATAAAAAATAAAATAAAAAAATTTTTACAAAAAATGGCATGAGAAACTGAAGATCTACTTTGTGGGACCTAATTCTAATCATTTATTTTACAGGTCTTTCAGGTTGTTAAATTACGCACCTCATTATCAACCTGTTCGACTGAAGTCTCAAAAGGAATCATCTGATGATAACATATTTATATATACACCTCTTTTATCACTCAACCAGGATAAATCATCAGATGAATTATGTAAAGTTGGTAAGTACTCACAAACCCTCTTAGTTCTATGCTGCAGAATGTTAATGTCCTTAGAAAAGCTGTCCTATGGAGCTATTGGAATAAATGTTTGGTTATTGCATTGTCTGTTAATACATTTATAAAGTTAAACTTCTTGTTTCATTTACTCCCAATAAGCTATTAATTAAAATTTGAATATGTTTTCATTTTTGGAAAACACTAAAAAATACCCTTTCCACAATCCATTCCAATGAAGGGTCATAAGCTGAGTTTCAGTTCTTTTCAGCATGTTGAATAAAGAGCTGATACAGTGGAGCCCTGTTAATTGAATAGCCACTTTGACAATGAAAATTATTCAATTAACAGGGATTGTGTCATTTTCCTGTTTGCTAAAGATAAACTTAGCATTTATTCTATTATATCTTGTTTGACAGAGCTCCATGAGCTCTGTCAAACAAGGTTTAATGTACTAAATACTTGGATATACTGAGGCCAAATAGGTCTGTAAACAAAAAAAAAAACTGGGGAGAGTCAGGGTAATTTCTTGACAGGTTACACGATTTTTTATTCAATTAACAGGAGTTGACTCTATAACCTATATTCAGTTAACAGGTCAAATTTGTCCTGGAGGTATGGTAAATGGTTTTGTATTGGGAAATTATATTCAGTTAACATGGTTATTCAGTTAAGAGATATCCAATTAAATGGGCTCCACTGAAAAAAATTAGATTAGCACTAAGGCTGTAGAGGACAGTGTAGGGTTAGTTACTAAGTTAATAAGGAAAGTTTTTTATAACCAGAAAGTGTGACTAACCCTGTGCAATGCAGGGTTAGTTACACTTTCTGGTAAAAAAAGCCAGAAAGTGTAACACTTTCTGATTATACAGCCCTTGTCCATTCCATATAACTTGGTATGATTGACAGATATTCATACTTGGTACACTTATTGTGCCCATGACTCAAAGGTGTGTCACGACTTTGATCCAAGATCGTATCATCAAGGTCAAGGTCACAGACAGCAAAACTTTGATATTGTTGTACAGCCCTTGTCCGGTCATTATAACTTGGTATGATTGACAGATCTTATTTATTCTGGTCCTTGGTTCGAATCCCACCTGCGGCACCCCCATTGCCCATATCGGGGCACAGTGATATTGTGTACTAAGGCGTTCTGCACGTTGATGGTGCATCTGTCTTCAACCAATGCTAACCCTGCTTGTGTGGAGTTCGTATGTTGGGGAGCTGACAGTTGCTCGCCATTGCTCAGTGGTTCTCTTCAGGTACACCGGCTTCCTCCACCCGTAAAACTGTTGTGGTCATGATTAGCCATTGGGCAGAAAACACAATGGCTAAACATGACCACGACCTTAAACATCAATAAATAAATAATCTTATTTATACTTGGTACAATTATTTCTCATGACTCAAAGGTGTGTCACTTTTTTGGTCAAGGTCACATCAAGGTCAAAGTCACAGACTGCAAAATGTGAATATTGTTATACAGCCCTTGTCTTGTCGATTTAACTTGGCATGATTGACAGTTCTTATTCATACTTGGTACATTTATTGCTTATGACTCAAAGGTGTGTCGCGACTTTGATCCGAGGTCATATCAAGGTCAAAGTCACACACAGCAAAACTTTCATATCATTATACAGCCCTTGTCAGGTCTGTATAATTTGAATCTATGTGACAGATCTTGTTCACACTTCACACAATTGTTACCTTTTACCTAATTGTGTCATGACTGTGACCCATTGTCATATCAATATCATGAAGGTTAAGGTCACAAGCAGTAACACTTGGATTCTTGTCTTGTGTTTAGCTTCCCCTAAAAGCAATGACCCTGGGTGGAGTTGTCTAGGCTGAGAGGCCTCTTGTTTCACTTCTTTGTCCTCCTTGGTCATGGGCTTCCTCCTTCTGGCCAAAGTCCTGGTACCCTTGGTTATAATCATTATATGATTAGAGCAACTCTGAGAGTTTTTTTTATACATCAGCAGTCAACTTATAATAAAATCACTTGTGAAATATGCAGGCCTGAAAATAAGCAGTCTGACATCTGCAGAATGAGGTCCCCAGAGGGTTAATTTGATGATGCAATCCCATATAGTGGGCCAGTTTATCCTCTGGGTACCTCTTTCTGTTTAGAGACCCTGATTCAGACAGAGGTTCATAGAGGGTAAATTTAGTGATGCTACCCTGCATAGCAGGGTAGCATCACTAAATTCACCCTCTGGGGACCTCATTTTGCAAATGACAGTCTGCTTATTTTCTGGCTTGGAAATAAGAATGAGAGTTTCATTAGTATAAACATTGGATAGAATTTGGGTTTATATATATGCTGTTTCTTGTATGTTAAATTGACTTCAGTACCTAATAATTCAAGTATTTTTTGTTACTGTAGTAAACTACAGTGCTTATTATGATCCTTGAAAACTCCAAATGTCCATGAATTGAAAAATGGGTTTTCAATGCCTTGAAAGTATCTGATATGTTTGCATTAAACAACCACGTGCCACCATAGAAACAAAGATGGCGGCCTCCTTGCCAAATAAAACAACATGCGCCAACTCGAACGGAACCCCTTCACTGCATTCGCCAGTACATGCGCCAGGCTTTCCCCAATGCATTTTACACATTTGGCACTGCATTCAAATTTGCCAATGCTGACATATATAAGTACACAACACAACAAAATCCCTGCTTCTGACAAAGTTTGCACTGAACAAAATCGGTTAGGCACAATTAAGGCTATTACAGGATAATCCAAAAACCAGGTCCTCTCGGACTTTGCAGTTTGTTATATTTTTATACTGTACCAATGACCCAGACATAGATTAAAAATATAGGGCCAAACACAAATTTTGCCCCCCAATCCCCAAAATTTGCATCTAAAACCAAAGAAAACATGTCCTCAATAGCCCTCCATACTTCACCTCTACTGCGCATGTGCAGTGTCAAGGACGTCCCGACATTGGCGCCATTAATCATTCTTAGTTTGGCCCTTCATCAGTTAACATCTGACTGATCTTTGTGCTTGTAAATCTCAGTTTAAATGATGCCAGACACATAAATATTAGTGAAATGGTGATTCTAAGGAGGATATAGAAGGAGGAGAGGAAAAATGAGTGACAGAAAATAATCAGGGCTGTAACTTAAAATTTTTTGATCAAATTATGTTAAGTTACCTATTTTCGAGGCAACTGCCTGTTGTGGTCATTCTTGTTATCAAGATTACACTGCTTATTCAGTGTTTTCCTCTCTCCCTTTCCTTTAAGTCCCCTCTTGCTATTCTCCCATGCTTTTGGCATATTTTCTGTAATATTATTACTAAAATTTCTTGGGAGTTTTAGCTGGATAACAGAATGTATTCTGTTCCTTTCCCCATGTTTACGTCTTCACCTATGGGTGGTTAGGCATAGTGTTCTGCATCTACCATCTGATGTTCTGCAGTTTCTTCCCTGGAAGTCTCTGTTTTGCATCAGATAGTGTATTATTGGTAACTGATTTCGGGCCAGGGTGCCTGGAGTCTTGATCTAGTGTTTTTACACTTATTGTTTACATTTCCAACAGCCCTCTGTGTGAGGGGGGATTTCTTGAAAATAATATCTTGATGTTAATTTAATCATAACTAGACACATTATTATTGTTTGTAAGTGTTGCATAAATTGTTTAAAATATTTTTAGAATTTTTGTCCACACTTAGACTTGGGATCCATTGGGGCTCAACGTTACTTTTCAGAAACTTGGTCTGTTCTGAAAAAATATTTTTTCAAAAGTTTTTGATTCAATTATTTTTTCTATGTTAATGGATCTTGTTATTATGTATTTTGATTGTCAGGGGTTGGTGCGAGTACTAGGACTTTGTTTTCTTTTCACATTGAAAGGATATTGTTCAATTGTAATAAGAGGAAATCTTCCTCTGACTTTCATAATCATTGTATAATGTAGTCAGTGTACTCGCACTAACTCCTGTTATGTATGTGTTGATTACGATGACAACATGGGAAGCGTGTGTCACGGTATGTTAGTGGGGAATTGGCCATTCCGGTCCTTTCCCCGCAGGGTCACTCTACTTTATCAATCTCTATTTCAGACGATCATGATCAGGGTGATGTATCTGTGATGTCTTCCAAAAAGTGTGCCTCCGTCGTCACAATTAATGTAGAGCTAGCGGAAAAGTGCTCAGGTAATACGTCAATTGCCTAAGAGGACCCTAGTAGGTTCGACGGCCTTTGACGTCCGCTAGCTCGCCCGGTGTAGCGTCCATTCATCGAATGGTTGGGCAGCCGGGTTCGTCCGTTGCGGTCTAGAAAGGAGTTTTGGGTGATGCGAGCACTATAAACATCCATGTGCACACCCAGTGACGGCGGATTAGAGGGGAGAACGGAGGAAGCCTTTTAGTCTGGTTCATAGCTCGTCCAGGCCCATCCGGGCTGCGAGCGAGAGAGGCCCCTCTCTCGTACTTCAACATCTGGCCCCAGATGTTGTGGTACAAAATGTATCGCATTCGGAGCATACGTCCGCCGCTCGGGACGCTCTGGTATATAGACAGTCCGGAGAGACTGTCAATAAGGCTTCCTCATTCTCATGGCAGCGCACACGACCGCACCTTGGCTACGTGACCTCCGATATCCAGTCAACTTCGCCAATTAGAGAATCCTCGGTGACCAGGTCACGCCTTCCGATAGCCAGGGACACGAGGCCTGCAGACTCCGGACGTTCGCATAAGAAAGTATGTGGGAGTCAACGTTCTCGGAGCTTCCAGTGGCAAAGCATCGTAAGACCGCTTCTGCACAGGCCTCGGTGACGGACGTGCTATCCCAAATAGCACAACTTATCGCAGCATCCCAGCAACGACAGAATCTCTGTCGCATAATATAATATCCGACGACGCTGGGTCGGGACGCTCCGCGGAAGCATCAGGTGCGGACGTCCGAAAATTTCATACGGTCCGACGGGATGCCGAAAGGGATTCGGATGTTTTCGAGCTTTCCCTTTCGGAACAACATAAGCTGTTGTATATGTCATCCGACTTCTTCTTCTAGAGGTTCTTCATCGGACCAGAATGCTGCGATACCGGATAAGAAACTGATAGCGTCGGTGGACTTAGAAATTTTTGGTTCGGTTCAGGGACATCGTCCCTCAGTTCCGTCACAGTCCAATAATGTCTCAGATACGTTCGATTTATTGAACGACGCTATATATTTTTTTTTATATGCTTGCTATGTACAAGCATATCTGGTTTCTTGTTCGCAAAATTACTGAGATGTTTTTCAAAAGTGTGCCTCTGTCGTCATAGTTAATGAAGAGCTAGCGGCAATTAGTGCTCATGGATTACGTCAATCTCCTAAGAGGTCCCTAGTAGGATCGACAGAGTTGACATTCGCTAGCTCACCCGGTGTAGCGTCCATTCATCGATTGGTTCGGCAGTCGGGTTCGTCCGTTGCGGTCTAGGATGGAGATTTGGGTGATGCGAGCACTATAATAGACTTTAGTACACACCCAGTGACGACGGATTAGAGGAGAGATCGGAGGAAGCCTGTTAGTCCGGTTCCTAGCTCGTCCAGTCCATCCGGGCTGCGAGCGAGAGAGGTCCCTCTCTCGTGCAACAACATATGGGACCGGATGTTGTGGTACAGACATTTCACCTTCAGAGCGTATGTCCGCCACTCCGGACGCTCAGTTATATAGACAGTCCGAGTGACTGTCGATAATGCTTCCTCATCCTCTCAGCAGCGCACACGACCGCACATTGGCTACGTGACCTTGAATATCCGGCCAGCTTCGGCATTCAGTGATTCCATGCCGAACAGGTCACGCCATCCGGTAGCCAAGGGACACGAGGCCTGCACACTCCGGTCGCTCGCATAATAGAAGTATGCACGGGGTAACGAACACGGAGCTTCCAGCGGCAATGCATCGTAGGACCGCTTCTCCACAGGCCTCAGTGACGGACGTGCTATCCAAAATAGCACAGCTTATCGTAGCATCCCAGCAAACGACAGATTCTCGGTCGGATCAGGAATAATCCGACAGTGCTGGGTCGGTACGCTCTGCTGTTGCATCAGGTACGGACGACCAAATATTTCATAGTGTCCGACAGGATGGCGAAAGGGATTCAGATGATTTCGAGCTTTCCCTTTCGGAACAACAGAAGCTGCCATACATTTCTTCCGGCATTATCTTCCAGAGGTTGTTCCGTCGGACTACATTGCTGTGATGCTGGATAAGAGACTATAGCGTCATTGGTCACAGAGTTTTGGATCGGTTCAGGGACATTGCCCCTGAGTTGCCGACGCAGTCCAATAATGTCTTTAGAACGTTTGAATTATTGAACGACGCTATATATATATAAGCTTGCTATCAACATGCTAGTATAGTTTCTTGTCCGCAATGCTCTATTCTGCCTTTCGTGAATTCTAGGAAATAATTGTTTATTGGCAGAACTGGGCTTACCGAGAGTTCCTTTGCGTCTAAGACGGCGAGACTGAAGACTGCTAATTATCTTTTTCGCCGTCTATGTCAATTCCAACCACGATGTTGGAAACGACAATGATGTATAATAGACTTAACTTAAGACGCTTTATCATACGTATACCACCTTACTGAGACGTTTATCATTACGTCTTCAAGAGAAAGAATTCCAGGATATGATCCTCAATGAGATTTCTTTCAGGGGCAGTAGTTTTTCCACGTGTAACTCCGCCCTTCAGTGGCAACCTGGAGTTGGTTAGCCGTGACGCAGCCCTAGCTACATCCACACGCATGGATAGTAAGGTGAAGAACTCTCTCAGAGTCGCTTCGGTCTCGAGAAGCTTCTCTTCGACGGCAACCTTTCAGCAATCTTGAATTGCTCGATATACACATTCTCTTAACAAGAGATTCAGACGTGGGCAAACATTCGGTGGTTGACTCAGAGAGTTCCACTGTAGTTGCTGGATCCGAGTTTTTCGATTATGACGGATGTCAGTCAAACAGGTTGGGACACAATTTTGATCCCAACGGATTCGAAGTGCCAGGGTCTTTGGGTTCCGCAGTTTTTAGGCAAGCTCCTTACTTCCAAGGAAGAATATTATGTTGGCTTGCACTACGTCATTGGATGAATTTTATTCAGAAACGCATGTTCAATCCTGTCCGATAATTCGACAGTAGTTGCGTTTATCCGGAACCAGGGAGGCACTCATTCGGTTCTGTTATTAATTTTAACGGAAAGAATCCTTCTGTTTGTTATAGAACACCAAGTTCTGTTTCGGTTCATCATATTCTCGGTCGTCGGATCGTATTAGCAAACTCCCTTTCACGTAAGGGTTGTTTGTTGCCGCCGGAATAGACTATCAACAAACAAGTATTCAATCAGATTTGCTATCAATGGGAGCGCCCAGTGATAATTTATTTGCGACACAACTCTCCAATCAATTGTAGACGTATGTGTCACCGTGTCCGGATCCCTGAGCATATGTAGTTAACGCTCTATCGATCTAGTAGGACGCTATGATAGGATATGCGTATCCTCCATCGCTGTTGATTCAGCAAGTATTGCTAGAATTATTCATTCACAATACAGTTCTGTTGGTAGCATCTCTGTCCCACAGAGACGGTGGATAAATTTACTTAGATGTCTACAGTGGGACTTACCGCGGAAACTTCCTCCACGAGAGGATCTTTTTTCGCTGGGGAAATCGTGTCAACTCTATCACAACCCGCAAGGTCTCAACCTTCACGTATTCCGTTGTGCGGTCCTTCTTGCATAGCAAGCACTGTAGTGGACGCGATTCCTATCTGTAGAAGGACCTCCTCTTCGCTATACTATGCGGCTAAAGTGGAGGGTCTTCCGTCGTTGGTGTAGGGATCTTTATGTTGATATTTTTGATTCCTCCATACCAGACATTGCAAACTTTCTAGTATACTTGTTTGACGAGATCAACTGCAGCCAGTTACTTTTATAGGTTATAGGTCTATGTTATCTGATACCTATGCACACCATGATAGTTTACAATGGAGCCTAATGTCTCTTTATCTAAGTTAGTGTGACACTTTTCGATAAGAGACCTAGAATCGTTAGATTAATTCCTATTCGGAATTTAGCTTGGGTTCTTATTAACTAAAGCAACCATTTGAATCCTTGAGACAGCAGTTTCAAATTCTGGTCTTTTAAGGCAGCGATTCTCTTAGCCTTCTCTTCTGCTGAAGAGTCAGTGAGCTTCATGCACTACCGGTGGACGATTCTCACTTTCGTAGTATCGGGAACTCTATTACCTTTACTACTAATGTTGTATTTTTGGTTAAGAATCAGGCTCCTAATGATATCCGGAACCTATTGTTTTTAAGGTCCTTCCGTCTTCGAGCGGGCACAGGCCTTTACTCTGTCCGGATAGACCTTTATGTATTTATTAACAGATCTCAGTTTATCAGTAGGACGTAAAGCTTCTTCTAGCTCTGATGCCTAATAGAAGGGTCATTACGGTCCTTTCTATTACTTAATGCATTCAGTTAACTATCGGTACTGCTTAGGATAATCTATCCTTAACTCAGCAGTCTGTGCTTAAGATTTCGGCTCATGAAGTAAGAGCTCTTCTACATCTTGGGCTGACGTATAGTTTTGCTATTATAGATTTAATAGGCTGCATATTGGTCTCAACCATCCACATTCACAAATTTTTATCTCAGAAATATTGTATCCATTTCTGAAGACCTGCATTGTTTAGGTCCATTATCAGCTGCTCAGAAAGTCGATCACTTAACAATTGCAACTATAGCTATGTAGGCTTTATGTTCCGGCAGTGACTCCGTCCTGCTGCCCTCTTCGCTCTGGGCTATTTGACCCAGGGCAAGAAAAAGGGGGGGGGGGGGAGGGTGTTCCCTTGGGTCACCTGTTTTTATTATGAAAACAAGGGGATACCTCCTCCGGAGTTAGTATTTCTGAGCTGTTACTGGGATGGTTTCTTAAGTGAAAGTTATGTTTTTTAATTCATTCATGTCATAGTTTTAAAGTATAGCAATTGTATATGCCATGTGTCAAACGGATGTTATTATACTATCCTCGGACACTTTTTAAAGAGTATAAAGAGTCTCAATTCTTTGGACTAACTTTATTTATTGGCTTACTCTAAATATAATTAGTATACGAATTATACTGGATATTAATAGAGAACATGGATGTTATCATGCTCAATTATAAAAGGTATTGTGTCTTTCTAATTTGTCATAAATAAGAAAGATACACGTGAAGCCTATTTCTCCTTTTCTCCTACAGGAGATGACTGTATTTATATAGTTGAGCTTATTGGATTTTCCTCTATGTCCTGGGACCTCCAGCCTTTTTACTATTCAGCTATGTCTGGGTCATTGGTACAGTATAAAAATCTTAAAAAATTTATAGTAATTTATATATTTTTTATACTTACCAATGACCCAGACGGGGATGGCCCTCCCAGGAGTTGGGAACTCATACCTCCCCGCTGAGGACATAGCGCTTACCAGGCACTGTTGGTAAGAATGATTAATGGCGCCAATTTCGGGACGTCCTTGACACTGCGCATGCGCAGTAGAGGTGAAGTATGGAGGGCCATTCAGGACATGTTTTCTTTGGTTTTAGATGCAAATTTTGGGGATTGGGGGGCAAAATTTGTGTTTGGCCCTATAATTTTAAGAGTTAGCACCAGCTATGTCTGGATCATTGGTAAGTATAAAAAATATATAAATTACTATAAATTTTTTAAGTTTCTATATTTAGCCAACATTTAGTTATCCATTTGTAAGCATTAGTATTTAGGTCAACTTTTATGCGCATCATGGTACCTTTACTTCTCATTGCTGTATATTTTTTATTTGAAGGACATCTTTACATATTAACCCTACTGTATGTACAAGTTTTTTTTCAGTCAAAATTTTCAAATTTTCCCAACATTATATGTTATTGTGATAAATTGATGGTAACATGGTCTGAGGTTTGTGGCTCGGAGCTAATGCTCATACAAGACGTGAAGCGTTGAGGTCGAACATACTCTTTGAGCCATGAACCTCAGACCATGTTTCCGTCAATTCATCACAATAACGTATATGTTCCAATAAGACACTACCCATAGCCCAAAACCTCCATCGTGAAACACGAGAGGCTTATTTACTAAACTTGTGATCGTTAAAAGTTGCCTTATTCAAGGCAACTTTTAACGATCACAAGTTTAGTAAATAAACCTCTTATGTACCCCACGGCGGCACAGGATAAGTATTCAATAAACCAGATAAACTCATTCCATCTTAATTCAAATCGTAAATCGGTTAGTCATTTAAACAACACTTTGCCCGGAACACTGTTTGCTGCACTTGTGAAAAATCCAGAAAAATGAAGTGGCTTGCTAGTCACTAGATGATTGAAGCAATTACAAAACGGGTGACGTCATTGCAAATATTTCGCGTGGTGATGTCAGACGGTAACATTTGCTACTGGAGCCGTAAACATAAAAACTGCTCCAGCTCTTATCCAATCAAAGTGCAAGAATATTACTCTTATAGGAACATAGTCAATTTTAGGTTGTAAAAGTTTGTGTTGAGGCAAGTTTTGTTGATGTGGGTCTTTTCAGATGATTGATTTGGTGTTGGTCTTTTCATGTGATTGATTTGGTGTGGGTCTTTTCAGGTGATTGATTTGGTGTGGGGTAGTGTTCAACCGATGATCGGAACCAGCCACCACAATCGGCCAATTGTGGGCAATCAGATGTCAGTGGGAACGGCTCCTGGAACATCGGTTCAGCCAAGCATTTTGATGATTCATAAACCGCATTTTATTATCTTCTGAAATTATTCAATTGTTAATGTAAAATGAAGTTGAAAAACCACCACAATGTGTATTCTTAATCTCTCTAGACATCCTTTATGGGATATATAAGTTAAAAGACATGTAAAGCTTACAATTGAGCATACTTGGCGGCAATCGCCAGTTGATACCAGAAAAGTGAAGGTTGCACTTCATTGACTCAAGTCACAGTAAAAATTACTAGTTGCGCACACTTGGGTGGTAAATGTGGCTCTGAGAGCCATGTTTATCACCCAAGTGTGCACAACTGTTAATTTTACAGTTGTGCACACTTGGGTGCACAACTGTTTAACACTGTGAAATATGTTCAATTTAATGTAGTTCTTTCAAGACTCGACTTATCTAGTGCTGAATGGACTGTAAACACTGTAAAATATGTTCAATTTAATGTAGTTCTTTCAAGACTCGACTTATCTAGTGCTGAATGGACTGTAAACACTGTAAAATATGTTCAATTTAATGTAGTTCTTTGCGAGCCTCGTCTTGTCTAGTAGTGCATGGTATTACAGTCGACATCGGAATTCGCCGATTGTGAGCTCAAATAACAAGTAATTGGTCAGTGGCCTTTTTTGGTAATCGGTTGAACACTAGTGTGGATCTTTTCAGGTGATCGATTTGGTGTGGATCTTTTCAGGTGATTGATTTGGTGTGGGTCTTTTCAGGTGATTGATTTGGTGTGGGTCTTTTCAGGTGATAGATTTCGTGTGGGTCTTTTCAGGTGATTGATATTGTAAACATAGGTTTCTAGAGATCATTGCAGTAATATTTAACCCATAATTTATTGATTGGTTTGCTATTATGTCTCCCCTTCCCAGAAGGGAGACATATTGTTTTAGTGCATATTCATCTTCTTCTTTTTCTTCTTCTCCTTCTTATACAAACTTTGTCCAGGCCATAACTTTTTTTGTCTTTTGACCTACACCTTAGATACTTGGCATGTGGATGTACCACCATAAGCCGGAGTGCAGTGTACCATAGTGACCTTCGTGTGACCTTGACCTTTGACCTGAAGGTCAGATTTATGTGTTTTTAGCTCACCAACTTTAGTTGTGTGAGCTTATGGAATGGCTTGATCGGTCGGCGTCAGCATACGTGTCCAATAATGTTAAAGTTTCTGTTTAGGTCACTTATTTGCCCTATTTCCATATCATGGCTTTTATAATGCTGCTATATGATGATTATTATCATTTTACCATGATTTAACCCCTCATACCCTACATTTTAGACATTTTTCTTGACATTTTTAGTTGCGTTTAGTTTTCTGTTCAGCTCCGAATTTCATGTTTAACTAAGTGTTTAGGTCAGCTGCTGTGCTCCTTCTCTTCCAATGGCACTTATATTCATCATACATGTTCCTCAGTATCATTGTTCCATGATTAACCCCTCATACACTGCATTTTAATCATTTTTCTTGACATTTTTAGTTGCGGTTAGTTTTCTGTTTAGCTCGGAATTTCATGTTTAACTTAGTGTTTAGGTCAGCTGCTGTGCTCCTTCTCTTCCCATGGCACTTATATTCATCATACATGTTCCTCAGTATCATTGTTCCATGATTAACTCCTCATACCCTGCATTTTAAACATTTTTCTTGACATTTTTAGTTGCGTTTAGTTTTCTGTTTAGCTCGGAATTTCATGTTTAACTTAGTGTTTAGGTCAGCTGCTGTGCTCCTTCTCTTCCCATGGCAATTATTTTCATCATACATGTTCCTCAGTATCATTGTTCCATGATTAACCCCTCATACCCTGCATTTTAAACATTTTTCTTGAAATTTTTAGTTGTGTTTAGTTTTCTGTTTAGCTCGGAATTTCATGTTTAACTTAGTGTTTAGGTCAGCTGCTGTGCTCCTTCTCTTCCCATGGCACTTATATTCATCATGCATGTTCCTCAGTATCATTGTTCCATGATTAACCCCTCATACCCTGCATTTTAAACATTTTTCTTTAAATTTTTAGTTGCGTTTAGTTTTCTGTTTAGCTAAGAATTTCATGTTAAACTAAGTGTTTAGGTCAGCTGATGTGCTCCTTTTCTTCCCATGGCACTTATATTCCTCATACATGTTCCTCAGTATCATTGTTCCATGATTAACCCCTCATATCCTGCATTTTAAACATTTTTCTTGACATTTTTAGTTGCATTTAGTTTTCTGTTTAGCTCAGAATTTCATGTTTAACTTAGTGTTTAGGTCAGCTGCTGAGCTCCTTCTCTTCCCATGGCACTTATATTCATTATACATGTTCCTCAGTATCATTGTTCCATGATTAACCCCTCCTACCCTGCATTTTAAACGTTTTTCATCACATTTTTAGTTGCGTTTAGTTTTCTGTTTAACTCAGAATTTCATGTTTAACTAAGTGTTTAGGTCAGCTGCTGTGCTCCTTCTCTTCCCATGGCACTTATATTCATCATACATGTTCCTCAGTATCATTGTTCCATGATTAACCCCTCATACCCTGCATTTTAAACATTTTTCTTGACATTTTTAGTTGCGTTTAGTTTTCTGTTTAGCTAAGAATTTCATGTTTAACTAAGTGTTTAGGTCAGCTGATGTGCTCCTTTTCTTCCCATGGCACTTATATTCCTCATACATGTTCCTCAGTATCATTGTTCCATGATTAACCCCTCATATCCTGCATTTTAAACATTTTTCTTGACATTTTTAGTTGCATTTAGTTTTCTGTTTAGCTCAGAATTTCATGTTTAACTTAGTGTTTAGGTCAGCTGCTGTGCTCCTTCTCTTCCCATGGCACTTATATTCATTATACATGTTCCTCAGTATCATTGTTCCATGATTAACCCCTCATACCCTGCATTTTAAACGTTTTTCATCACATTTTTAGTTGCGTTTAGTTTTCTGTTTAACTCAGAATTTCATGTTTAACTAAGTGTTTAGGTCAGCTGCTGTGCTCCTTCTCTTCCAATGGCACTTATATTCATCATACATGTTCCTCAGTATCATTGTTCCATGATTAACCCCTCATACCCTGCATTTTAAACATTTTTCTTGACATTTTTAGTTGCGTTTAGTTTTCTGTTTAGCTCAGAATTTCATGTTTAACTTAGTGTTTATGTCAGTTTCTATGTTTTACTTTTAAGAGGTTGTGTATAGGTAAGCTTTGTCGCATGTTATGAGCCTGTTTGATACAGTTCTTGTGTTTGCCAAAGTTACTATCAAAGAGGAATGTTGGTGAGCTATAGGGCGTTGGCGTCCTTCTTGTTTTAAAGGAAACATCACACAAACTTTGTCCGGGCCATAACTTTTTTGTCTTTTGACCTACACCTTAGATACTTGGCATGTGGATGTATCACCATGAACCGGTGTGCAGTGTACCATAGTGACCTTCATGTGGCCTTGACCTTTGACCTGAAGGTCAGATTTATGCACTTTTTTAAGGGAAACTGTCTGGACCAGAACTTTTTTGTATTTCGAGTCAAGCTTTAGATATTTGGCATGTGGATGTATCACTATGAGCCGGTGTGTAGCGTACCATTGTGACCTTCATGTGACCTTGACCTTTGATCTGAAGGTCAGATTTGTGCCTTTTTCAAAGAAACTTTGCCCAGACCAAAACTTGTTTGTCTTTTGAGCCAGGCCTTAGATATTTGGCATGTGGATGTATCACCATGAGCTGGTGTGTCGCATTCCATTGTGACCTTCATGTGACCTTGACCTCAAGGTCAAATTTATGTACTTCAAATAGGGAGTAATTGTCCAGACCAGCATTTTTTGGTTTTTTGACCTAGGACTTGGTTATTTGACATGTGGATGTGTCACCATGAGACCGCATGTTGTCTATCTCGATGACCTTTATGTGACTTTGACCGCTGACCTTAAGGTCAAATTTATGTACTTCAAATAGGGAATAATTATCCAGACCAGAACTTTTTTGTTTTTTGACCTAGGACTTGGATATTTGACATGTGGATGTATTGCAATTAGACCGCATGTCACATGTAATCTTGACCTTCATGTGACCTTGACCTCAGGGTCAAATTTATGTACTTTAAATAGGGAGTAATTGTTGAGAACAGATTTTTTTTTTTTTTTGGACTTGTGGATGTGTCACCATGAAACCGCATGCCCACTACCTTGATGAACTGCTTGTGACCTTGACCTCTGCCCTCAAGGTCAAATTTATGTACTTCAAATAGGGAATAATTGTCCAGATCATAACTTTTTTGACCTAGGACTTAGATGATTGACATGTGGATGTATCACAATGAGACCACATGTCATCATGACCTTCATGTGACTTGACCTTTGCACCCCAAGGTCAAGTACAGATATTTTATAGAGTATTATTTGCCAGAGTCATCATAACTTATTTCTCTTTAGAGCTAGACCTTACATATCTGGTATGATTGTCAATATTTTTATGTATATATCATTTGTAGTGCATAAAATAGAAAGGAAGGGGAGACATATGTTTCTAGTTATTACATATAGCTCTGTTTTACTGGTAAAATAGGACCCAGTCACCAATGCTTGGGGTGGAACTCCTCCAAAATGGGAAACATGGGTATAAACAATTGACTGAACTTGGCTTTATCTCCATGCTGTGGTCATGACTAGCCATTGTGCAGAAATATGTGACCAAAAATGACCAATAAATAAATAAATATCAGGCCAGACAAAGTAGATCTTCTGTTTCTCGGGCCATTATTTGTAAAGTTTCATGCGGGCAAGCGGTTTTTAACTCAACTTTGGAGAAGCCAAATTTGAGCTTATGCCATGGCCCGTCGTCCGTCTGTCCGTCAACAATTGGATACGGCTCGGGCTAGAGGCCGTATTTATGAACCAATCTTTATGAAACTTCTTGGGTACCTTTGTTATGACTGTGGGACGAGAACGAGTGTTTTTGGGTGCGATCCGAAATTCAAGATGGCTGCCAGCCACCATTTTGTACCGACGATGCAGAAATCTGTTTTTTGTACAGAACTTCCATATGAAAGCTCTGTTTTGAATAATTTTTTGTATGAATGTTTAGTACCATGGGATACATCACATATAATAATCTCGTGTGTAAATTATGCAAATTAGACTAACTTTGATGTTTTTTGGTGTTACTTTCAGCACTGTAAGTGCAAATGCCAATACGGCTCGGGCTAGAGGCCGTATTTATGAACCGATCTTTACGAAACTCCTTGGGTACCTTTGTTATCACCGCGGGACGAGAACGAGTGTTTTGGGGTCCGGTCCAAAATTCAAGATGGCCGATGGCAGCCATTTTGTACAAAATTTGGTGCAATCAGATTTTTGCACAGAACTTCCATATGAAAGCGCTGATTTGAATAATTTTTTGTGTGAATGTTTAGTACCATGGGATACATCACATATAATACGGGTTTTTTTCTCATGCTGAAATTATTTAAATTAGATGAACTTTGATTTTTTCAGTGCTACTTACACACAGTAAGTACACATGTCAATACGGCTCGGGCTAGAGTCTGTATTTATGAACCGATCTTCACGAAACATCTTGGGTACCTTTGTTATCACCTTGGGACGAGAACGAGTGTTTCTGGGTGCGGTCCAAAATTCAAGATGGCTGCCAGTGGCCATTTTGTACCGAAATTAGGTCTAATCAGTTTTTTGTACACAACTTCTATACGGCTCAGACTAGAGGCCGTATTTATGAACCGATCTTTACGAAACTTCTTGGGTACCTTTGTTGTCACCGTGGGATGAGAACGAGTGTTTTTGGGTGTGGTCCGAAATTCAAGATGGCCACCAGCATCCATTTTGTACCAAAATTAGTGCAATCAGTCTTTTGTACAGAACTTCTGTATGAAAGTTCTGATTTGAATAAATTTTTGTATGAATGTTTAGTAACATGGAATACATCACATATAGTACAGGTTTTTTTCTCGTGCAGAAATTATTCAAATTAGATGAACTTTGATTTATTCAGTGCTACTTATACACTGTAAGTGCACATGTCAATATGGCTCGGGCTAGAGGCTGTATTTATGAACCGATCTTCACAAAACTTCTTGGGTACCTTTGTTATCACCTTGGGACGAGAATGAGTGTTTCTGGGTGCGTGCCAAAATTCAAGATGGCTACCAGTGGCCATTTTGTACCAAAATTAGGTCCAATCAGTTTTTTGTCACAACTTCTACACAGCTCATATTTGTGAATTGATCTTCACGAAACTTCTTGGGTACCTTTGTTTTCACCTTGGGACAGGAATGAGTGTGTTTTGGGGTGCCTTTGTTATCACTGTGCTATGAGAACAAATATTTTGGGGTTCAGTCAGACCCATTCTGGGACGCAAAGATTTCTTTTCTAGTTTAGCATCTGACTGTCACCCACCTTTACAATACTTTACCTATACATTTGTTACAGGCAACGGTCAGTATTTATGTACAGACCGTTACAATACTTTATATGTACCTTTGTTATCAGGTCATTACCTAGATGTTTGTCATTGCTGTATCACATACTATACATGTACATGTCTTTGTCTTTGTCTTGACAAGTTGAGCTACAGTGTCATTGGCACTTTCATTTATTTTATTTTTTTATTTCTGTAATTATTTCTTTACCACCAAAAGTTCATGTTCTTGGTTTATATTTTAGGCCTCATAATCTACAGAATAGCATGGGAGGTGGTGCATTTCATCCCTTGAGAGCAAGAAGGATTTGCGGTGCTATAAGGGACAAATTTATCAATTTTTTTTAACTTGGGTAAAATTTCAGACATAAACCATTTAATTTTTTTTAGCTCACCTGGCCTAAAAGGCCAAGTGAGCTTTTCTCATCACTTGGCGTCCGCAAACTTTTCACATTTTCATCTTCTTCTCTGTAACCGCTGAGCCGGTGTGAACCAAACTTGGCAGGTCCTCTGCAAATGATCCTCATTTTGTTCCTGTCTGATGAAAAACATGGCTTCCAGAGGCATTCTTTGATTCTGGTTGGATTTTCAAAAGTCTTCTCTGAAACCGCCATTTTGAAACTTTGCATGGTTGATGACTGGGACCCCCTCTACCAACAATCCTCATTTAATGTTGATCGGGTTGCAAACATGGCCGTAATTGCAGCTTATATTTACTATAGAAACCCTATGGGAAATCACATTTTCATCTTCTCTGGAACTACTGAGCCGACGTGAACCAAACCTGGCTGGGATAGTCTATGGAAGGTCCTCTACAAAACGATCCTCAGTTTGTTCCCATGGGTTTGAAAACATGGCTGCCAGTGGCATTCTTTGATTCTGATTGGTGGATCGGGACACCTTCTACCAATGATCTTCATGAAATGTTGATGTAATGTTGCAAACATGGTCACAATTGCAGCTCATAGTTACCATGGAAAGCCTATGGGAAATCACATTTTTATATGTAGTTCCAGGTGAGCGATTACAGGCTCTTTAGAGCCTCTAGTTTTTATGTGTACCCATACTATGTATGGTACACATAATGCCGGCATCCGGGGTGGCCCTCCGTCTTTCGTCCATCCTTTGTCTGTCCGTCCGGCGTCCATATCCATTTCTTTGGCATTTGATAACTTGAAAAATATTGCTTGGATTGTCAAGTTTCTTTATAATTGTGTTCAGGTTACTGATCTGCCGAGCTGTATAGTTGAGATATTAACTCTTTATCCTTCAAATTGAGAATTCTTCCAATCCCTTTGGCATGAGATAACTCAAAAAATATCAATCCAATTGTCATGTTACATTATATATATCTTCAGGTTACTGATGTTCCAAGCTGTATAGTTTTTGGTGTAAATCTGTTATTTTGATTCTGCGATATTAACTTTTATCCTGAGATATTAACCCTTTATCCTTCAAATTGAAAATTCCTCTAATCCCTTTGTCATGAGATAACTTGAAAAACATTGCTTGGATTGTCAAGTCACTTTATTTTTGTGTTCAAATTACTGATGTGCCGAGCTGTATAGTTTTTGGTGTAAATCTGATGATTTGATCCTGAGATATTAACCCTTTATCCTTCAAATTGAAAATTCCTCCAATCCCTTTGGCATTCAATAACTTGAAAAATATTACTTGGATTGTCAAGTTACTTTATATTTGTTTTCAGGTTACTGATGTGCCAAGCTGTATAGTTTTTGATGTAAATCTGATAATTTGATCCTGTGATATTAACCCTTTATCCTTCAAATTGAGAACTCCTCCAGTCCATTTTTTCTGCATGTGATAACTCAAAAAATATCAATCCGATTATCAGGTTACTCTATATATGTATTCAGGTTACTGATGTGCTGTGCTGTATAGCTTTTTATATAAATTTAATAATTTGATCCGGAGATATTAACCCTTTATCCATCAAATTAGAAATCCTCCAATCCATTTCAAAATGTACCCATACCATGTATGGTCTACATAATGTTGGCATCCGGGGTGGCCCTCCGTCATACAGCTTTCTATTAGTTGCGCATATGGGTTCACATCTGACGATTTAATCGGCCTATTTTTTTTTTAGGTTTACATTGGTTATAAAAAGAGAGCATGCGGCAGCCAATAGGGTCTGAGAAACAGATTTTCAATTTTTTCAGGCCTTACACATAGATTTTTGTGGGGTGTTTTGGGTTTTCTGAAACTGTGATAATTACAATATATCCCATTAAAAATTAAATATATCCAGTATTTGGGGTGATATAAACAATAAAAATGCAGCTTCAATTAGCTCTCTTGACATTAAAGGAACTTTATAAAGCACAGATGTATGTGAGCAGATGGGGAATGCCACCCCTCTTGTTGTGATTGTATCATTCATTTCACAGATTTTTGTATGTCTATGCTGAGACTATAATAAAATCAATTAAATTAAAAATTTATTGCAGACTTTGATTGGGTGTGTGATGATGTTTGTGAAATACAGATTCAAGTTTTTAATCCCTTACCTGAAGAGTTGGATGTATCAAATATGGTATGTATTTTGTTTTGATTGGATTACTTATTCACCTCTGAAGCTACTGCATTGAAAAATGTAAATAATTTGGGATAAATATTGTGTGTATTTGATGAAATTTATGGAAGTTGAAGGTTTAGCCTGCACATGTTTAGTTGACACTGAATGATAATATTTTATAACCAAAATTAAGGTTTTACTGTATCAGAACGCATCATTCTATTATACATTCTATAATAAATTGTTGGAAAATGTTAAACAGGCCTTGCATTTTGTCAAGCCTGAGGCAGAAAGGCCTCAAGATGAGCCCCAAAAATGTTTTTCCAAAGCCTACAGTAGGTGCCAAGTAAACAATTTATCATTAACTGGTAGAGTGCTAAATTATTTTTGATCGTCGGAATTTGTTCGCAGGCTTTTGCATTGCTACAATTTATGGGAGAGTGCCAACGAGCAATCTCCCATAAATTGTAACAAGGCAAATCCTTGCAGACTAAATAATTTCACTTCAAAGATAATATGAAGCATGTCCATTGTGTACGAAGCCTTTTATTTGGGGTCGCCATGGTTCGGATTAAAGCACAAATATGGGCTTCCAGCACTCTACCAGTTAAGGAAAATAGGACCTGATGACACTAAAATAGGCCCCAAAGCCAATTATATAAGGCCACTCTCCAACATGAAAGCAAGTGCACAACTGATGTGTAGATTGCCTTAATACAGAGTGCCACCATGTACCCACACTGGCAATAGGGGTGAAGCGTCATACCCAAGAACACAAAGCATTTACCAGTAGTCATGTTCAAACCATTGGCCTTTCGGTTTAAATCCAATACTCCAACCACTGAGCCAACACCACCCCCCCCCTCCCTCCCCCAACTGTCAAAAGACTGTAGAATGCAGGCCTGAAAATAAGCAGTCTGACATTTGCTGAATGAGGTCCCCAGAGGGGGAATTTCATGATGCTATCCCATACAGTGGTCCAATTTATCCTCTGGGTACCTCTTTCTGTTTAGTTTTGAGACCCTTATTCAGACTGAGGTTCACAGAGGGTAAATTTGGTAGCATCACTAAATTCACCCTCTGGGACCTCATTTCGCAGATGACAGTCTGCTTATTTTCTGGCTTGGTAGGATGTAACTTGCAAGTTTTCGCAAAAGATTGCTTTTTAGGCTGCATGTTTTGTTGCTCTCAAAAGTGATCAAAGTCGGAATTGGGCTATTATGGTTCAAGTTGTAAAACTGGATATATGCTGATTGAGCAGGAGGTATATAGAATTGGTTTCACAATAGTTATCTGGACACAAGATGAAGTGATCCAGACTATCACTCATGACAATTAAAACAAACTTTTGTACTTGAATCAGATATGTTATTCTTTGGTATTTTCCTTTTCATTAAATGTTTGTTTCAAAACAGTTTTGACCCTGTAAACATCGTGCAAGAAATAGAAAAAAAGGCCATATTTCTCTGTAGTCGTTCATTATTATAGTGGGAATTTAGTTTGTTGGTTTATTCGAGACAAAAGGGTGTAAAAAAAAAATAGACAAACAAGGACCATTTAAGCTGATGAATGGCAAAATAGTGAGATTTTTTAATTAAAATAGTGAGATTTTGAATTTTATATGGCTCAAAGAGGAAAATTTATGGACTTTAATAGTGAGAATCTATTAAAATTCCCAATTTTCAGGCTCATTTAACAAAAATTTAATCTGGAAAATAGTGAGTCTCCCTCTTAAATAGACAAGCTTAACACGTCTGGTAATATACTTGGAGAAGGGTCACGGTGGCTTGGTAGAGGTGCAGGCTGCAAGCCAAGAGGTCCTCGGTTTGAATCCCACCTGCGGCAACTGCATTGTGTCCTTAGGCAAGACATTTTGCCCACATGGGAACACGGTGGCGTTGTGTACTAAGGCGTACTGTACGTCAGTGGTGCACCTGTCTTCAACCAATGCTAACCTTGCTTGTGTGGAGTTAGTATGTTGGGGGAGCTGACACTTGCTCGCAATTGCTCGGTGGTTCCCTCTGGGCACTCCAGCTTCTTCCACCCGTAAAACTTTTGTGGTCATGATTAGCCATTGTGCAGAAATATGTGACCTTAAACACCAGTAAATAAATAAACAATACTTGGAGAAGAACCTCTATTTTTCTCATTGAGCTACACGTATTTAGCCAATAGTGTTGAAGTTTGATTGTGGAAACTTAAGGCCACAAAAATAAATTAATTGATTATCAAATCAGTGAGGCAGGGAGGGTTTATTTTTAATTTTCAGCTCAACTTTGGCGAAGCCAAATTTGAGCTTTTGTCATGGCCCGTCGTCCGTCTGGCCGTCTGTCCGTACGTCAACAATTGGATACGGCTCGGGCTAGAGGCCGTATTTATGAACCGATCTTTACGAAACTTCTTGGGTACCTTTGTTATGACCGTGGGGCGAGAACGAGTGTTTTTGGGTGCGGTCCGAAATTCAAGATGGCTGCCAGCCACCATTTTGTACCGACGATGCAGAAATCTGTTTTTTGTACAGAACTTCCATTTGAAAGCTCTGATTTGAATAATTTTTTGTATGAATGTTTAGTACCATGGGATACATCACATATAATACAGGTTTTTTTCTCGTGCATAAATTGTGCAAATTAGACTAATTTTGATGTTTTTTGGTGTTACTTTCAGCACTGTAAGTGCAAATGCCAATACGGCTCGGGCTAGAGACCGTATTTATGAACCGATCTTTACGAAACTTCTTGGGTACCTTTGGTATCACCATGGGACGAGAACGAGTGTTTTTGGATCCGGTCCGAAATTCTAGATGGCCGATGGCAACCATTTTGTACAAAATTAGGTGCAATCAGATTTTTGCACAGAACTTCCATATGAAAGCGCTGATTTGAATACTTTTTTGTGTGAATGTTTAGTACCATGGGATACAACACATATAATACGGGGTTTTTTCTCGTGCAGAAATTATGCAAATTAGATGAACTTTGATTTTTTTCAGTGCGACTTTCACACAGTAAGTACACATGTCAATACGGCATGGGCTAGAGTCTGTATTTATGAACTGATCTTCACGAAATGTCTTGTGTACCTTTGTCATCACCTTGGGACGAGAACGAGTGTTTCTGGGTGCGGTCTAAAATTCAAGATGGTGCCAGTGGCCATTTTGTACCGAAATTAGGTCTAATCAGTTTTTTGTACACAACTTCTATACGGCTCAGACTAGAGGCCATATTTATGAACCAATCTTTACGAAACTTCTTGGGTACCTTTGTTATCACCGTGGGATGAGAGTGAGTGTTTTTGGGTGTGGTCCGAAATTCAAGATGGCCACCAGCATCCATTTTGTACCAAAATTAGTGCAATCAGTCTTTTGTATAGAACTTCTGAATAAATTTTTGTATGAATGTTTAGTAATATGGAATACATCACATATTGTAAGGGGTTTTTTTTTGTGCAGAAATTATGCAAATTAGATGAACTTTGATTTATTCAGTGCTACTTACACAATGTAAGCACACATGTCAATATGGCTCAGGGTAGAGGCTGTATTTATGAACCGATCTTCACAAAACTTCTTGGGTACCTTTGTTATCACCTTGGGACGAGAATGAGTGTTCTGGGTGCGGTCCAAATTCAAGATGGCTGCCAGTGGCCATTTTGTACCAAAATTAGGGCCAATCAGTTTTTAGCTCATCTTGACAAAGTCAAGCTGAGCTAATCTCATCGCTCTCCGTCTGTCATTCGTCGTCTGTCGTCCGTCGTCCGTCAACACCATGTTTTGGTCTTCTCCTCCAAAGCCACTGGGCCAATTCAAGTGAAAGTATGTGTGAGTGATGGTCCCAAAGGGGCATTTCATTTATGTTCAACTCAGCATGCCCAGCCCCATAGGGAGGGAGTGGGGGAAAATGCTCCAAAATATTTTAAAAATCTTCTTCTCAAGAACCAGTGTGTACAATGACTTGATATTTGCTATGGAGCTTCCATATGAGGTGTAGAATCAAGTTTGTTCAAACGAAGTTCGTGAAGTAATATTGGCTTTGTAATAGGAGGGATAAGATTTTTGGCCCCGCCCAAAATTTCTATTTTCTGAACCGATGGTCCGGTATGAACCAAATTTGGTTTGTGGTAGTATTGGGTCATAAGTACTTGACCCATGCAAAAAAAAAATTCCCGCATCCCCATGGGAACCCTGGGAGCTAAAAATAGAAATATTTTCAAACGCCCATATTTCCCAAACCCCACGGAACAGAGAGCTTTTATTTGGTATGAAGTATCCTTATGACCAGTAGAATTGAATGGTAAAAAAAAAATTGCCATCAGTTATGTTAGGGTGTTCTGTAATGGGCATCGAAAAAATGCTGAGTCAGCATATTTGCAAAAATTTTAAAAAATCTTTTCTCCAGAACCAATCATCAGAATCTTTTGATATTTGGTATACAGCATTCATAGGGGGGTCAGATAAAAGTTTGTTGAAATAAAGCTCATTGGTTCATATTTGGGCTCTTTACAGGAGCCCGAAGTTTTAACATAGGGTAATATGGGGAATATTCTTTAAAAATCTTCTTCTTCAGAACCACCAGTCAGAATCTTTTAATATTTGGTATACATCATTGTTATGAGGGTCAGATTCTAGATTGTTCAAACCAAGTCCCTAGGTTAATATTTGGGCTTCCAAATTTTATCTTTGTTCAATATGGAGGGTAATTTAAAAAAATCTTCTTCTTCAGATCCATCAGTCAGAATGCTTTGATATTTGGTATGCAACATCTCTATGGCGGTCAGATTCAAGGTTGTTCAAATCAGATCCCTAGGTATATATTTGGGCTCACTATGGTAGCCCAAATTTTTACTTAGTGCAATATGAGGAAATTTCTTTAAAAATCTTCTTCTTCAGATCCACCGGTCGCAATGCTTTTATATTTGATATACAACATCTCTAGGGGGGTCAGATTCCAGGTTGTTCAATTCGAGTGCCTAGGTTAATATTTGGGCTCCATATGGGAACATGAAATTTAACTTAGTACAATATGAGGGAATTTCTTCAAAAATCTTCTTCTTCAGATTCACTTGTCAGAATGCTTTCACATTTGGTATACAACATCTCTAGGGGGGTCAGATTCAAGTTTGTTCAAATCGGATCCGTAGGTTAATATTTGGCTCGCTATGGTAGCCCAAATTTGAACTTAGTGCAATTCGAAGAAATTTCTTTACAATTTCTCTTCTTCAGATCCAACAGTCAGAATGCTTTCATATTAGGTACACAACATCTCTAGGGAAGTCAGATTTAACTGTGTTCAAATCAAGAGCCTGGGTTAATATTTGGGCTCTCTATGGGAGCCAGAATTGGCCTTTTTGCTGAAGAATTAAAAATTTTGTATTCAGTACCCTCTAGAGGTACTAAGATTAATCCACATAGGTTGTATCAAGGGGCTTCATAGGGGAGCTCTACATTTTACTTATGATCAACTAAAGAAAAGGCATGATGCCCAGATTATTTTTGTCACTCCTGAGGGACTCAAGGATTGACAGTGTAGCCTATGGAGATGGCTTGCTTAATGTAGACTCATTCTTGGACTCTGTTTAAATTGTGTTCTGTACAAGATGAGCGCTTCAGGCCCCATGGGGCCTCTTGTTTGTCACAAGTTCTATACAGCTCGTATTTATGAACTGATCTTCACAAAACTTCTTGGGTACCTTTGTTTTCACCTTGGGACAGGAACGAGTGTGTTTTGTGGTGCCTTTGTTATCACTGTGCTATGAGAACAAATATTTTGGGGTTCAGTCCGACCCACTCTGGGACTCAAATATTTTTTTCTAGTTTAGCATCTGACTGTCACCTACCTCTACAATACTTTACCTATACATTTGTTACAGGCAACGGTCAGTATTTATGTACAGACCGTTACAATACTTTATATGTACCTTTGTTATCAGGTCATTACCTAGATGTTTGTCAGTGCTGTGTCACATACTATACATGTACATATCTTTGTCTTGACAAGTTGAGCTACAGTGTCATTGACACTTTCATTTCTTACATATACTGAGCATGGATTAAAAGGCTTTCCTCTGTCATTTCACACACAGAATATATAGAAAATGCATAATTAATTAATCAACTTAATTAATTTAATTTTAATCCTCCAAGCCTAACTTTGATCACTTTTTACTACAACAGAACTCCCTTCGGGAACCCTGGGAAGTGAATCAGTGTCATTTCACTGCGGTAAACAGGCCCTGTTTTACTGGTAAAATAGGACCCTGTCACCAATGCTTGGGGGGTGCAAACCCTCTCTAAAATGGGCAACATGGCTTATTAACGCTCACCCCTGGTCTTAAGTTGATACTCATGTTGTGGTCATGATTAGCCATTGTGCAAAAATATGTGACCTTAAACACCAATAAATAAATAAATAATACTACAACAGAACAGGTGCTCTAGATTCAAAATGCTGTCTCTGCAGAAACTTGCAAGTTACGTTCTAAGTGCCTTAGCGGTTGTTTCTAGGCAAGTCTTGGCTGCCTATGTAGGCAGCCAAGACTTGCCTAGAAATGACTGCAATGTCACAAGATTTAGACCATCTTTAGTTATGTTCTTCAGATATCAGTTACACACATCAATCAAAAAACTTTTCGAAAAAAAGTTTCGAGTCTCCCGATTTTGAAGTAATATTGGAAGACATTGTAAGGCAATAAAACGTCCAATGAGTAGGTTCAGTTTCAGTGAGGGTTTGCCTGAAAACCAAAACATTTTTTGGGGGGCTAATTTTTTTAGAATTTCCTCACGGAACTGGGTCATAACTGAAATTTTGTCCTTTTATTTCAGAGTCTTTTAACAGAAGGTGTTGAGGTGGAGTGTTTTCCTGCTAACTTCAATGCACCACCAGAGTCAGGGCCTCATTCTGTAATTATCATTTTAAAACCTAAAGCAGATGGACAACTGAAAATTTACGGTATGTATTGCAGTTTAGATTTCTTAACTCCTCAAATTCTATTCCATTTATTTTCCATGTTTGTCATGCATATTTCTGTTATAACAGTGCTTTGTTAGCTGTTTCAGTGCTGAAGTCATTGTGAATATAGGGTCCGGCAAATGTTCGAGATTCGATTCGACTTTAAATCTTGTCACTGATTCGATTCGAAATCATCTCGATTATTCTAAAAAATCAAAGCCTGGAGAGATTTGGATTTCATACAATTCTTTATTGTCAACTTTGTGAAGATAACAACTCCCCTGCAGTTTTCTGATGAATAAGATGGAACATATCCAGTCTTACAAGGTAGCACAAATTCAGTCGGAAAATTCATAAAAATGACAAGAGAATAATTGAATGCTTTGACATTGCAGATAGAGTCTTGTTGCTCTCAAAGAACGATAAATAGCTTTTTCTTCGCCCTCTTTTGTAATACAGTGGAGCCCACTTAACTGGATATCTCTTAATTGTATATCCCTGTTAATTGAATATAATTTTCAAACACAAAACCATTTATCATACCTTCAGTACAAATTTGATCTGTTAATTGCATATGGGTTGTAGAGTAAACTCCTGTTAATTGTATATAAATTTTTGTAATATGTCGAAAAAATAACTGTGACACGCACCAATTCCCCTTATTTATCAACCTTTTTGGCCTCACTACATCCAATACAGACATTTATTCTATTATATCTTGTTTGACAGAGCTCTTTGAGCTCTGTCAAACAAGATATAATAGAATAAATGCTCAGTTTACCTCCAGAACACAGGAAACTGACTAAATCCCTGTTTATTGTATACTCCTTTTAATTGAATAATTTTCACTGGCAAAATGGATATTCAATTAAGAGGATTCTACTGTACTTGTCAATTTTCTAATAGTCTAGTTTGCCTTTTTCATTACCCTTGTTTAACTTACAGGGAAAAGATTATTTACATGTGCCCAAATTATACCTATACCACTGACAAGAGATATTAGCTGTCCTTGGTGGGAAGATCCACCAGCTACATGCTGAGAGTTAATACCTGGTAAAATCTAATAAACATTAACAAATGTTGTTATTTTTTTTTAGGTTATACATCACAAGTGTTGGGTGTTAAGAGTCAGTGTTACCTTGAAGACCTGAAACACATCGCTCAGCGCCATTTTATCATAGACATTGTTCCTGCATTGCCGCAGATTCAGGTATCCACTTCTTTGCCAAAAGCTGCAACTTTTTTTTCTACATCGACGGGAGATTGTGCCAAGATTGTTTCTAATGCCGCTACAGTATTATATGCTGGACAGAGGTATGTATAGAAATCAGTTGGTTGTCAGTCATTTCTGGATCCGAGAATGGGAAATAATACACAGTGGAGCCCACTTAATTGGATATCTGTTAGCTGACTAGCCCAGTTAATTAAATATATATACCCAAACACAATACCATACCTTCAGTATAAATTTGGTCTGTTAATTGCCTGTAGGTTATAGATTAAACTCTTGTCAGGCCTAAAAAAGTTAAAAATCTGTTTCTCAGGCCCTCCTGCATGGTCCTTTTGGCTGCCGTATGCTCTCTTTTTATAACCAATGCAAACTTTAAAAAATAAAAATTACACAGATTATGTCTGATATTTTACCCAAGTTAATAAAAGTGATAAATTTGTCCCTTGAGTGCAACAAGGCTTTGCAATGCTTTAGCATTGCAAAGTCTTCTTGCACTCAAGGGATGAAATACACCACCACCCTTGCTATTCTGTAGATTGGAACCAACACCAATAGAGATGGGAGGTTGTGGAATTGACATTGCAGTTGCAGTGTCATTTTTTTTCTGAAAATATTTGGTTGCGATTGTCTGTTAACTGCTTGAGGGCTAGGTTATTTTTGGTGGTCTGAACTTGTTATTTCAAAATTTGTTTTATTACAAATTCTTTGAGAGTGCCCACAGGCATTCTCTTATAATTTGTAATAAAACAAATTTATGTAAACATAGTATTATTTGCATTTGACTGAATATAAGAAAGGAAAATGTTTGCTTTTGCTCTGATACCCTCATGTTTTTTCAAAGCCCTGATTGTGGCTTCCAGCACTCAACCAGTCAATGAGTATATAGCAACGAGATGTATATTTCCTCTGAATACTAGGCATAGCCACATGGAAACACTGATGCTGTATCTATTTCTTTAATAATTTTATGCTTTTGTATTGTTTAATTTGTACTTTTATACTTTGGAAATAAATACAGTTTAAACTAAAAATGAGCAATTCACCGACTGAATGATAGATTGCCTGATCATTTGTTCAGTTAAATCACAAATGCGTGTTTGTATTCACACATTTCGAACAACACAGTCGTCAGAATTTCTGCATTTCACAACTCAGTCACCAACATTCTAAATTCCTCGAAAACATGATTGTGTCCTTCAAAATACACACACAGGCCTGTGCAGGTCTTCGTCTGAGGCCAACCATAGCACTTTTGTCATACTGTAGCCAGCATGTTTCTTTCACACTATCCTGCAGCTGCCAAAAGGAAAGTGAACCAAGTTATCATGAGAATTTCATCTAATAAGCTAGATTTCAGTCATCATTTTTAGCTTAACTTGACAATGTCAAGATAAGCTATTGCCATCATGCGTGCAGAAGTCTGTTAGTCTGAGTCTGTTCATATTTTCCTTTAGCACAGGCTACACCCTGTAGGTCTTGTCAGATCGTCACAAAATTTCATATGCAGGTTTGAGATAATGTCTAGATGAGAACGTCCCCTTTTAGTCGTGATTGGTCAACCGTGATGGCTGCCCGAGCCCCAAACCCGAAAACCTTTAGCACAGTCTACAGGTGGTATTTATGAAGGGATTTCATTGTAACTTGGTAGGATGCCTCTGTATAATATCTAGATGAGAACATCCCCTTTTGGTCATGATCTTTCAACCGTGATGGCGGCCCAAGCCCGAAACCCCAAAACTTTTAGCACAGTCTGCAGGTCATATTAATGTGGAGGGATTTCATTTTAACTTGGAAGGATGACTCCATATGATGTTTAGATAGAACTTCCCCATTTGGTCGCGATCTGTCAAGTGTGACGACTGCCCGAGCCCAAAACCCGAAAACCTTTGGCACAGTCTACAGGTCGTATTTATTGAGGGATTTCATTGTAACTTGGTAGGTTGACTCCATATAATGTCTAGATGAGAACGTCCCCCTTCGGTCACGATCGGTCAACTGTGATGGCTGCCCAAGCCCAAAACCTGAAAACCTTCAGCACCGTCTACAGGTCTTATTTAAAAAGAGATTTCATTGTAACTTGGTTGGATGACTCCAGATAATGTCTAGATGGGAACGTCCCCTTTTAGTTGCAATCATTCAGCCGGGATGGCTGCCCAAGCCCAAAACCCAAAAACTTTTAGCACAGTCTATAGGTCCTATTTATGGAGGGATTTCATTGCCACTTGGTAGGTTGACTCCATATAATGTCTAGATGATAACGTCCTCTTTTGAACTTGATTGGTCAACTGTGATGGCTACAGGGGCCCGATGCCCAAAAACCTTTAGCACAGTCTACAGGTCATATTTATGAAGGGATTTCATTGTAACTTGGTAGGATGACTCCAGATAATACCCAGATGAAAACGTCACCTTTTGGTCATGATCATTCAACCATGACGGCTGCCCAAGCCCAAAACCCGAAAAACTTTAGCACAGACTACAGGTCGTATTTATGAAGGGATTTCATTGTAACTTGGTAGGATGACTCAGTATAATGTCCAGATGAGGACATCTGCTTTTGGTTGCGAATGGTCAACCATGATGGCTACACAGGCCCAAAGCCCGATAACCTTTAGCACAGTCTACAGGCCGTATTTATGAAGGGATTTCATTGTAACTTGATAGGATGACTCGTTTTGGAATAATTTCACTGTAGCTTGGTAACTTTCGTTGACATACATTAACTGTGAGGGCCACATACATTAACTGTGAGGGCCACATTAACCCACCCCTCAATTTTTTAGTACAGTCTACACCTCATATTGTCTTTATTGAAAACATAGCATACAGGGAACAGAAATTAACATATTCCCAATTGTCACAATTCTTGTCTTATTTCATAATCCTTTCATAAACACTGAACATTACCTTTTTCATCAAACACAACACACAGACAAGTTAAGCTACAGTGTCATTGACACTTTCATTAAGAATGCCAGGCCTAGCCACATTAACCCACCCCTCAATTCTTTAGTACAGTCTACAATCTACACCTCACTTTATTTTTATCAAAAACATAGCATACAGGGAACAGAAATTAACATATTCTCAATTACCACAATTCTTGTCATATTTCATAATCCTTTCATAAACATTGAACATTATCCATTTCATCAAACACAACACACAGTCAAGTTAAGCTATGGTGTCATTGACACTCTCATTGATGATATGCATGGGTCTAGTGGTTCAGGTGTTGGACACCTTGATTGCCAGGCGGGATTGCCATGTAATGCCATGGGATCAGAAACCTACATTCTAAATTCCTCGAAAATGTGATTGTGTCCTTCAAATTACACACAGAGGCCCATGCAGGTCTTCATCTGAGGCTAAGTGCACCACTTTTATAATACAATAGACAGTGTATTTCACACTTTTATGCAGCTGCCAAAAGGAAAGTGAACCAAGTAATCAAGAGAACTTCATCTAACAAGCATGATTCCAGTCATTGTTTTGATGGTATGAAAGGGTCTAGTGGTCTAAGTGTTGGGCTCCTGACTGCCAAGTAGGATTGCTGTGCGTTCGTTTCCTGGCCAGGGATCAGAAACCAACATTCCAAATTCCTTGAAAATATGTATGATTGTGTCTTTCAAAATACACACACAGACCCGTGCCAATCTTCATTTGAGGCCCAAAACAGCACTTTCATTGTACTGTAGCCAGCGCGTTTCACACTTTCAAGCAGCCACTGAAAGGAAAGTGAACCAAGTGATCATGGTAACTTCATCTAATACGCTAGATTCCAGCCATCGATTTTGACAGTGTGCAATTGTCAAGTGGTTTATGTGTTGGACTCGGATTTCCAGGAGGGATTGCCGTGAGTTTGATTCAGGTCAGGAATTCCCTGCACTTTAATGACTGAAGCATTTGATTGGTTATATTTATGAGCTGTGTTTTGTCAAAGCAGGGAAGCCAGTAAAATTTCTGCCAATCGATGCAGTATTCATCACAGCCAGTGGGAAGGGGCGGGAGGTGTTTACAAAGAAATTAAATAAAATATTTGAATATTTTTCATTCTTATACAAACTGATATTTTTACACTGTAAACCAATGGCCCAGACTTATCTGGTGCTAGCTCAAAAATATCTGCGACCAAATACAAATTTTGCCCCCCAATCCCCAAAATTTGCATGCAAAATCGAAAATTAGAAGTCCTATCTGGCCCTCCATACATTTACTCCCTGCACATGCGCAGATGCCAGAAAGTGACCAGAATTGGCGCAAAATCATTCTTTGTTTAGCCCTCAGTCAGATAACAACAAACTGGCATCTGTGCTTTTAAATCTCAGTTTTAATGATGCCAGACACAAATCAATGGTTAATTTGGTGGATCCAAGGACACAACTAGATGAAGGAAGGAAGAAACGGTGGTTTGAAATGTTCAGGGCTGTAATTTTATAATATTTTTATACTGTACCAATGACCCAGACTTAGCTGGTGCTAAACTCTTTAATTCAGGGCCAAACACAAATTTTGTCCCCCCAATCCCCAAAATTTGCATCAAAAACCGAAAATTACATGTCCCATATGGTCCTCCATACATTTACTCCTCTGTGCATGCGCAGTGTCAAGGAGGTCTCGAAATTGGCGCCAATTATCATTCTTTGTTTGGCCCTCAAAACAGGTCCACTTCACTGTTATTTGTGCTCCCAAATCTCAGTTTTCATGATGCCAGACACATTTTGATGAGAGAAATGGTGGAAATAAAGAGGAAATATAAGGAGGAGAGGAAAAGATAGTGCAAGAAAATGTTCAGGGCTGTAACTTATAATTATTTTTCGAAATTAATTCATATTGCCTATTTTCAAGGCATGGCCCTGTTGTTGTCATTCTTGCTATGAATGTACCATTGTTTGATCAGTGTTTCCTCTCTACCTTCCTTATTCCCCCCTAGCTATTCTCCCATGTTTTGGCTTATATTTTGTAATGTTTATTACTAAAATTTCTTGGGAGTTTTGGCTTGGTAACAGAATTTTTTCTGTTTTTTCCCCATGTTTACGTTCTCACCCTAGGGGTGTTTGGGAGTTTTGGTCTGCATCTACCATCTGATGTTCTACAGTTTCTTCTCTGAAAGCCTCTGTTTTGCATCAGATAGTGTTTTAAATTGGTAACTGATTTTGGGCCAATTTTTTTCAGTGCCTGGAGTCATGTTTCCGGTTTGTTGACACTTTTGCTCAGATTGACAACAGTTACTGCTGATAGTGATTACTTGTCTTCTGCAGCACTTATTTCATAGCAAGATACATTAATATTGTCCGTAAGTGTTGCATTAATTTTTTCAAAATGAATTTAAATTTTTGTCCACACTTAGGTTTTTTTGGGATCCATTGGGCTCAGGGTTCCCATTGGGAACTTGGGCTCTTCTGAAAATTATTTTTTTTGAAATTATTTTCTTTTTGAATCATTATTTCATAATGATTATAATGGATTGTTTTATTATGTATCTTTATTTTCAAGGATTAGTGCAAGTACTATGATTGTTTACCTTTTTTCACAATTAATGATTATTGTTCAAATTGTAATAGAGGAAATCTTCCTCTGATTCTCCTGATCTCTGTATTAATTGTACTCAATGTACTCGCACTGATCTTTGTTCTGTGTGTTTCAATTGGGATGACAAATGTTGGAAACGTGTGTCACAGTATGTTGTTACTGGAGAGAGGGCCATGCCGGTCCTCTCCGCAGAGTCACTCTAGTCTTTCACTCTCTTTTTCAGAGGAACAAGAACAGTGTGATATTTCCGTGATGTCGTCCAGAAGTGTGCCTCCGTCGTCACAAACAAGCGAAGAGCTAGTGGCAAAAGTGCTCATGGAGATCCGTCAATTACCCGAAAGAAGTTCGAAGGGGTTGACGTCTGCTAGCTCGCCCGGTGTCACGTCCATTCACCGAATGGGTCAGCACCCGGGTTCGTCTGTTGCGGTCCAGGAAAGAGAGTCGGGTGTTGCGAACACTATAAAACTTCCACTTGCACACCCAGTGATGACGGAAAGTTGGATGGATCGGAGGAAGCCTGATAGTCCAGTTTTTAGCTTGTCCAGCTCTGCACGCGCTGCAAACGAGAGGGGTCCCTCTCTCATACAGCAACATCTGGGACCAGATGTTTTAGTTCGTAGCATAACGCAGTCGGAGCATATGTCTGCCGCTTAGGACGCTCTGGTATATAGGCAGTCCGGCGAGGCTACCTATAAGGCTTCCTCATCCTCACGGCGGCACACACGACTGCACCTTGGCTACGTGACCAGTGATATACAGTCAGCTTCACCGACCAGGGATTCCACGGCGACCAGGCCACACCATCCGGTAGCCAGGGATACGAGGCCTTCTACATCCGGACGTTCGCATAAAAGATGTATGCAGAATGCAACGTCCAGGGAGATTCCGGCGGCTAAATCCAGTAAGACCGCGGCTCCCCAGGCCTCCGTAACGGACGTGCTATCACAGATAGCAAAGATCATCGCAGCAACCGGCAGAGCCTCTGTCGGAACATGAAGTTTCAGACGAAGCTGGGTCGGTATGTTCCGCCGCTGGATCAGGTGCGGACGACCGAGAATTGCAAGAGGTCCGGAAGGATGGCGAAAGGGATTCCGATGAGTTAGATATTTCCCTTTCGGAACAACATAAAATAGCTGTAGAGTTCATCCGGCATTACCTTCCAGAAGTTGTTCTGCCGGACCAAAATGCTGCGCAGCCGGATAGGAGGGTGATAGCGCCACTGGACACCGACATTTTTAATTGGTTTAGGGGCATTGTCCCGGAATTTCCATCACAGTCACAGTCCAGGAATGTCTCTCAGATATCTGAATTATTAGATGACGCTATTGACAAACTTGCCAAAAAGACGGGCAGGTCAGCCTTCCTACCGGCATCTGCTCTACAACTGCCTTTTATCAATCAAAGGAATAAATTTGATACGGCAAGTCAGGGCATCCAGAGAGTTCTTCTGCGTTTAGACGACCAGGCTGAAGACCTTGAAATATCCATGCCGTTGTCTATATCACTTCCTTCATCAACGATGGAAACGACAATATCGTCTAACAGAGCTAGTTTAGACGCTCTTTCATACGCAGATCACCTTACTAGAGCATTGTCATTACGCTTTGAAGGACCAGAAATCCAAGATGTACAGATGTCCTTAAGAGTTCTGTCCAGGGCCATAGCTTTTTCCACGTATAACTCCGCCCTTTCAGTGGTGAATCTGGAGTTAGCTAGACGAGACGAGGCCCTAGCTACTTCCACACATGTGGACAGTAAGGTGAAAACTCTCTTGGAGTCGCTCTGGTCTCCGGAGAGTTTCTCTTCAGCGGCAAGCTTTCTGCAATATATGATAAATTAACTAAGAAAGCTTCTGACTCTCTGCTATTTAAGTCTACATCTAAGAAGTCGGAACCAGCAGAGAAGAGTAGGCCAGGCACTTCTGGACGAGTTCGTCCAAGGGAAGTTCCTATAGAGGTTCCTATGCGTCCTCTAGGTCTTACTCTAGAGACCGTCAGAGTAGCGACTCGAGTAGGGGCTGTAACGCTGGCCGAAATAACCTGTCAGATGCCCCTAGGCCGACGGGGCGATGTGCGGGTCGCGGAGGGCATAGTTTCTCCTCCCGCAAGCCTCGCAGATCCAGGAGGTGATGGTTTAGACCTCTGTCGGTGGAAGTCTGTCGAGTTTCTCAAGCAACTGGGAATCAATTACGGAGGACCCTTGGGTTCGAGGGGTTATTTCAGAAGGACAAAAACTGTCCTTCAAAGGCAAACCTCTGTTAACTCGAAGTCCAAGATGGACTCAGCTTCCGTCAAATTTTTAGAAAAGAACGGCACTTCTATCAGGAGTTCAATCTCTTTTAAAGAAGAACGTGATAGAGGTCGTAGAAAACCAGGAATCTCCAGGTTTCTACAGCCATCTCTTTCTGGTTCCGGCTCGTTCCGTCCAGTGATCGATTTAAGCTGGATAAAGAAGCTGATCGTGGTTCCAAAGTTTTATATGGAGATCATTCGATCGGTCAGAGCGAGCATTCGAGTGAACGACTATGCTGCAAGCATAGACCTCAAGGATGCATACTTTCATGTCATGGTACAGCCGGCGTTCAGAATGTATCTTCGCTTCGCTGTCCTAGGTGTTGTTTATCAGTTCCGTGCGATGTGCTTTGGTCTGAATCTAGCACCCTGGGCTTTCACTCGAGTAATGAACTCAGTAATGACTTATTTCCGAGCTCATTCGGCTGCGGTAACGTCGGCTTACCTGGACGATATTCTTCAGAGGTACGGCAACGAGTTAACGCTTCAGAACGATATGCAGAATCTGCTCCTATTGCTCCGACATCTCGGTTTCATAGTAAACAAAGAGAAGTGGGATCTGGTGCCGTCCAAGTCATTCACCCACCTGGGGATGAGCTTTGAGACGCACAACAATCTCGTTCGTCTGCCGTTAACCAGAGCGAAATTAGTCAGTTGTTACGCTCGCTATTGTCTTCACTCAGACAAAGTTACCACGAGAGAATTCATGAGACTTAATAGGTCTGTGCGGAGCTGCCACGGATCTCATTCCAATGGGGCGGCTACGCACTCGTCCTCTCCAGGTCTATCTGACTCAGAATTGGAGAGTGAAGATTCATTCGCTCGAGACGGACATCCTCTTGTCAAGCCAAGTGAAATGAGATTCAGACTTGGGCAGATATACAGTGGTTAACTCAGAGAGTTCCACTGCAATTGCCAGATCCGTGTTTTACGATTTATGATGGATGCCCGTCAAACAGGTTGGGGCGTGATTCTGAGCCCATCGGATTTGAAGTGCCAGGGTCTTTGGGATCCGCAGTTTTTAAGCAAGCACATCAACATCAAAGAGATGATGTCGATTTGGCTTGCTCTCCGTCATTGGATAGACATTATTCAGAATGCACACGTGCAAATTTTGTCCGACAATACGACAGTATTTGCGTATATTCGGAACCAAGGTGGCACACATTCCATTCCGTTGCTCAATCTAACTGAAAGAATTCTTCTGTTTGTACTAGAACATCAGATTCTTCTCTCGGTCCGTCATATTCCGGGTCGTCTGAACGTCTTAGCAGACTCCCTTTCACGGAGGGGTCGCCTGTTGTCGTCAGAATGGACTCTCAACAAGCAAGTATTCAATCAGATTTGCTACCAATGGGAACGGCCAATGATAGATTTATTTGCGACACATCTCAACAATCAGTTGCAGACGTATATGTCACCTTGTCCGGATCCTCGAGCGTTTGCAGTAGACGCTTTCTCGATCTCTTGGGACGGAATGATAGGATATGCTTATCCTCCAGCGCCTTTGATTCAGCAGATATTGCTCAAGATAAAACAATCACAATGCAAGATTCTGTTGGTAGCATCTCTGTCTCCACAGAGACCGTGGATAAATCTACTCAGGTGTCTGTTGTGGGACATACCGAGGAAGCTTCCTCAATGTGAAGATCTTCTTTCGCAGGGGAAATCGCGCCTCCTCCATCACAATCCGCAAGGTCTAAACCTTCACGTATTTCCGTTGTGCGGTCCTTCTTGCACGGAAAACATTTTACAGGAAGAGCAGTGGACGCGATTTCTAACTGTAGGAGGACCTCCTCTTCGCTAAACTATGCTGCTAAGTGGAAGGTCTTTCGTCAGTGGTGTGGGGATCATTCCGTAGATATTTATGATCCTTCCATTCCAGACATTTCAAACTTTCTAGTATACTTGTTTGATGAGATTAAACTGCAGCCTATCACCATGTGCTATCCGATACCTATGCACATCATGATAGCTTAATGATTGGAACTAATGTCTCTTTATCTAAATTAGTTAGAAATTTTTTGATAAATAGACCTAGAACCCTTAGATTAATTCCCAAGTGGAATTTGGCTTGGGTTCTTCTTAAGCTAAAAGAAGCGCCTTTTGAGCCTCTTGACACAGTGGACTTCAAATTCTTAACATATATAAGACAGCTTTTCTCTTAGCTTTCTCTTCTGCTAGAAGAGTTAGTGAGTTTTATGCACTATCTGTGGAGGATTCTCACTACCGTAGTGTTGGTAATACTATTACCTTTACCACCAATGTTGGATTTTTGGCTAAGAATCAGGCTCCTAATAAGTATCCTGAACCTATTGTTATTAAGGCCCTTCCATCATCTGATGGGCGAAGGCCTTTACTTTGTCCTGTTAGAGCAATACGTATTTTACAAACGTAGATCTGAGTTCATCAGAAAGGGCCGTAAGCGTTTCTTTCTGTCTTTGATGCCTAATAGAAAGGATATTATGGTTCATTCTATTGCTAGATGGATTCAATTAACTATTCTTACTGCTTATGAAAAATTATCTTCTTCTCAGCGGTCGGCACTCAAGATCTCAGCTCATGAAGTAATAGCTCTTTCTACTTCTTGGGCCTATGCTAATTGTATTGCTGTTACTGATTTAATGAAGGCTGCATATTGGTCTCAACCTTCCACATTCACTAATTTCTATCTCAGAAATATTGAGTCCATTTCTGGAGACCTCCATTGTTTAGGTCCGTTATCAGTTGCTCAGAATATCATCCACTAAACAGTTGCAACTATAGTTATGTAGGCTTTCTGTTCCGGCAGTGACTCTGTCCTGCTGCCATCTTCGCTCTGGGGTATTTGACCAAGGGGAAGGGGGGGGGGGGGTTCCCTTAGGTCACCTGCTTTATAGTGAAAAGCAAGGGAATACCTCCCCTAGAGTCAGTAATTCCAAGATGGTACAGGGATGGTGTGAAGCATTTGTATATGTCATGTCAAACGAGCGTTAATATTTAATCCTCGGACACTTTTAATGAATATAAAGAGTCTCATTTCTCTGGACTTCCTTTATTTATTGGCTTACCTTTAAAAATATTAGTATAAAGGGTTATACTGGCTGTTAATAGAGATCATTGATGATTATTATGCTCAATTACTGATCGGTATTGTGTCTTTCTTCTTTAATATAAATAAGAAAGATACATGTAAAGCCTATCTCTCCTTTTCTCCTGGAGGGGATATTCTGTTATAGATAATTAAGCTTACTGGATTTTCCTTCATGTCCTAGGCCCTCCAGCCTATTTACTATTCTGCTAAGTCTGAGTCATTGGTACAGTATAAAAATGTTAAAAAATTTATAGTAATTTATATATTTATTATACCAATGACCCAGACGGTGATGGCCCTCCCATGAGTTGGGAACTCATACCTCCCCGCTGAGTACATAATGATTACCAGGCACTGGTTGTAAGAATGATAATTGACGCCAATTTCGAGACCTCCTTGACACTGCGCATGCGCAGAGGAGTAAATGTATGGAGGACCATATAGGACATGTAATTTTCGATTTTTGATGCAAATTGGGGGGACAAAATTTGTGTTTGGCCCTGAATTAAAGAGTTTAGCACCTGCTAAGTCTGGGTCATTGGTAAGTATAAAAAATATATAAATTACTATAAATTTTTTAACTTTTACAAAAATTATTTCATGTTTCCCAATTTCGGGACATGGGCCTGACATCATCATTCTTGTTCATGATTTTTCCACTGTTTGTTAAGTGTTCCTTCCCTATCCTTCCTTGAAGCCCCCCCAGTTAAACTTCCAAGCTTTTTGGCTTGTTTTATTGAAAATTGTTTATAAATTTCTTGGGAGTTTAACGTGTTACACAGAATGTTTATTCTGTTTATCCCCATGGTTACGTACTCACCCTAGGGGTGTTTAGGCATTTTGGTCATGCATCATATATGTATCGTTTTTTTCTTCTGATGAAGATCTTGCTTTACATCGGATAGTTCAAAATCTGTTACTGACAGCCTGGGATCTTGTTTCCGGTTTTCATTCTGACGTTGTTTACTTTGGCAACGCTCTATTTATATATGTAGTTTCCTATTTATTATTATGGTAGGTTTGTTGTAAGATACATTAAATATTCCAGGAGTGTAGCAATTAATTTTTTGGATAGTAAAATAATTTTTGTCCACACTTAGGCTCTATCGGGATACATTTGGGCTCATCGTTCCATTTGGGGACTTGGGCTCTTGTCAACATTTTTCGAAAAATGTTTTTGTGTAAATTATTTTTCGATTTATGTTTTGAATGTTATTTGTTATGTATCTTTTTCTAATATTTAATGTGGAGTTGGTGGGAGTACGATCAACTTTATTTTGCTTCATTATGTAAGCATATTTCTCAAATGCAAGGTGAGGAAGCCTTTCCTCTGATTTACATGTTGGTTGCCTTGCTTGTAGTCGATGTACTCCCACTAATTCTTGCTCAATATGTGTCGGATGGGATGACAAACGTTGGAGATGGGTGTCACGGTATGTTGTTAGCGGCGAGAGGACATGTTCTGTCCTCTCGCCATAGAGTTATTCTCGTTTCTTAGTTTCTATTTTCAGAGGAACAAGAACATGGTGTATACGTGATGCCTTCAGAAGGTGTGCTTCCGTCATCGCATTTAGATAGTCAATCAGAGCTAGCGGCAAAAGTGCTCATGAATATTAGGCAGGACAATAAACCACACAGCCGTGGTTTCAGCTCCCTGTCTCCAGCTAGCTTGACCGGTGAAGCGGTTACTCCGTCCGTGGGTACCGTGATGCCGAGTGTGTCTTTTGCGGTCGAGGAGAGTAAAAAGGGTAGAGTGAGCACTTTAAAATATAAACAGGCTCACCCTGCGATGATGGAGAGGAAGAAGCCGGCAAGTTCATTGGGAAGCTCGGCGAGGTCTGAAAGGACTGCGAGCGAGAGAGCCCCCTCTCTTTCCCAATAACATCTGGGGCCAGATGTGGTGATCGGAACTTGCGTCAGTTGGAGCTTATGTTCGCACCTCCCGTCTGGGACGCTCCATTCAGTTCACACCCGGTGTCGGTTACAGTTATGGCAAGTTCATTGGGAAGCTCGGCGAGGTCTGAAAGGACCGCAAGCGAGAGAGCCCCCTCTCTTTCCCAGTAACATCTGGGGTCAGATGTAGTGATCGGAACTTGCGTCAGTCGGAGCATACGTCCGTGCATCCCATCCGAGATGCTCCATTCAGTTTACAACCGGCGTCGGTTATAGTTTTGGCTTCTGCATCAGCATCTTCCAATCACACACGACTGCACCTTAGCTACACAACTTCAAATATCGGCCTCCATCGCCAAGATGGGACCACTCATCGTAAGGAAGTCGGACCATTCGATAGCTAAGAAGATGAGGCCTCATTTATTGGGACGTCCAGAGAACAGAGCCGTCTCGGACACACCGTCCCGGGAGCAGCCGCCATCTAGGAAACAGAAGACCGCTGCTCCTCAGACCTCCGTAATGGACTTGCTGTTGCAGATTGCGCAGCTCATCGTAGCATCCCAGCAAGTGCAGAAGCAGCCGACGGCAGTCTCAGAACCTGAGCTGTCGGATGGTGCTGGGTCGGTCCAGTCATCTGCACGTTCAGATGCCGCTGACCGTGAATTTCAACTGATTCAGACAGATGGTGAAAGGGATACAGAGGCGGTTTACCCTTCCCTTTCGGAACAACACATGGTTGCGATGGATTTAATCCATCAACACTACCCTGAATTTGTTCCAGCGAATCAGAATGCTGCGACTACTAGGAAGAAACCGCTGGCATCGTTGGACGCTGACTTTATCCGGACAAAGGAGGAGGTCATGTCTTTTCCAGTTCAGTCTAGACAGGTGTAGCAGGCCTTCTGCCATTTAGACGACGCCATATTCAACTTCCCAGTGGGAAGAAGAAAGGTGGTTTCTTGTCATCATCTTCCGTAATTTTACCGATTGTTGAACTACGTTCATTTAAAACAGTTGGGGAAGATGTATAGAGAGTTCCTCTGCGTTTGGCTGAGGACCTAGTTATGGCCTTACCTTCGTCATTCACTATTCGCTCGGACACAATTGAGACGGCAATTTCTTCATTCAGAGTGAATTTAGATGCAGTGTCTTACGCAGATCACCTTTAAGAACTGTGGCGCAATGTCTCAACGGATAGGAATTTAAGGCCGTTCGTACCTCTTTAAGAGTCCTTTCCAGGTCTATTATATTTATCACGTATAACTCTGTCGTAACAGTGGCTAACTTGGAGTTAATCAGACGTGACGGGGCCCTTGCGTCGTCATCTTTAATAGATGACAAGGTGAAAAACTCTCTACGTGTCGCTCCAGTATCCAGACACTAAGTTTTTGACAATAAGCTTTCATTGGTTTATGACCAAGCTACAAAGAAAGCATCAATACTCTGCTCCTTAAGTCGGCATCTAATTGACCTCCACAGCAGCAGAAAAGAGTAAGGGAGCACGTCCTAGACAGAAAATCATCTAAAAAGGCCTCCTCGCGAGGGTATAGCAAATCCTTCTATAATTACTCTAGGGATTGTCAATACAGCGACTCAGAAAGGGGGCGTAGGTCTGATCGAGACTACCGGTCAGACGCCCCTTATCCGGTGGGTTGAGGCTCTTCGCGAGGGGGCGTAGTTTCTCCTCCCGTGAGCCTCACAGGTACTACAGGTGTGGGTTAGAACCTCTATTGCTTGGCAGTTGGTGGATGGTTATCAAGATTCCCATCAAACTGGATAACTATTACGGAAGACCAGTAGGCGAGAAGTGTGTTGTCGGACGGCCTACAGCTATCTTTCCGAGAGAAACCACCACTAACATGATGTCCATGATGGTCAAAACTTCCGTCAAATCCTTGCATAAGAGTCTCTCAAATCGGAGGTAAAGGTTCTCTTGACAATGGAAGTAATAGAGGTCGTCGAGAATCAAGATTCTCTAGGATTCTACAGACACCTGTTCCTCGTACCGAAGCCAGACAGCTCGTTCCGACCGATAATAGACTGGAGCTGGATAACAAGTTTATCATGGCTCTAAAAGTTTATTTATGGTAATCATTCAGTCGGTAAAAGCGAGCGTTCGAGTGATCGACTATGTGGCAAGCATAGATCTAAGGATCCATTCTTTCATGTCCTGGTATATCCGGCATTCAGAAAGTACCTATGGTTCGTCGTTCAAGGGATAGTATTTCAGTTCCGAGTGATTGCTTCGGTCTGAATCTAGCACCCTGGGCGTTCACTCGAGTAATGAACTTGGTAATGTTTCACAACAATCTGGTTCGTCTGCCATTACCCAGAACGAAATTAGTCAGTTGTTATGCTCGCTTTTGTCTACACTCAGACGCATTAACAGCAAGGGAATTTATGCGACTGATGGGGTTGTGCGGAGCAGCTGCAGATCTTATTCTGATGGGTCGCTTACGCACACATCACCTCCAGTTATTCTTTACCCAGAACTGGAGTGTGAAGACTCATTCGCTCCAGACCAGTATTGTTTTAACGGATCTAGTAACAAAAGGTCCAGATTTGGGCAGATGTTCAGAGGTAATCTCAGGGACTTCCGCTGCAGCTGCCGGATCCGGCTTTCACGATTATGACGGATGTGAGTCAACAGTTTGGGACGCGACCCTGAGTCCGACAGACCCGAAATGCAGGGGTCTTGGGACCCTCGGTTCCTGGAAAAACACATAAACATCAAAGAAATGATGTCAATATTGTTAGCGCTACATCAATGGATTCACATTATAGCGGATGCGCATGTTGAAATATTGTCAGACAACTCGACATTGGTAGCGTACATCAGGAACCAGGGTGGCACCCATTCATTTCCGTTATGCCAACTAACGGAGAAGATTTTTCTATTTCGTCATGTATCATCATCTTCATCTCTCATCATCCGTCATATACCGGGTTGTCTGAATGTACTAGCAGATTCGCTCCTCGGAAAGGTCGCCTGTTGCATTTGGAATGGACGCTCAACAAGCGAGTATTTGGACAGTTTTGCTACCAGTGGGATCGCCCCATGATACATCAGTTTGCGATACACCGGAACAATTAGTTACCGTCATTTGGGTCGCCATGCTCAGACCATTGAGCGCATGCAGTTGACGCTCTGCCGATCTCATGGGGTTAGATGATAGGATATGCGTATCCTCCAATTCATTTGATTCAGTAGATTATGTTTAAGATCAAACAGTCTCGTTGTGAATCCTACTAGTAGCACCTCTGTCGTCACAGAAACCTTGGATCAGTCTTCTCAAGTGTCTGTTATGGGACGTTCCCTGGAAGCTTCCTCCATGAGAGGACCTTCTTTATCAGGGGAAGTTTTTGTTCTTCATGTCCTTCACTGCCCATAGTGGCATAATGGAGTCAGTTAGACATGAGTGAAACATTGCGGTTCCTATATTATTTTATGACTAACACAAGAACGATTAAGTAATGTGGGTGAGGAGGGTTCGATATGACTTTGAATCCCCACACACACACACTGCCTATGTGTTTAAAGGCATTTACCGGGCAAGACGTAGTTTTCTTCCCGTAAGCCTCATATAGTTTAATACATACATACTATGCATTTGGGTCGTGTTCTATGGCGGCCTCATGGGCACATCCGCTTTTTAGTTGGATTAGTTTCCTGTGATTATTTGTTGATTTGTTATATACGAGCGCTTATTAAAAAAAATCATCATAATTAAATTGCTACTCTTTGAGTACCTCGGAGGCTGCATGACCAGTTAACTGGTATTCAGATGATTACATGCTGGATTTTAATGCTCTCGCACATTATAATTATTAGGCTAACGCTTTATTGTATTTTGTGGGCCTTGAAATTATAATCTGTTTCGGGGGTGGTCCGTGTCGGAGATTCAGGTTTCTATTATGTCAGTACTCAAATCGCATATTCACACGTGTTTATGGTCATAGATATCGGACAGTACATATTGGAGAGTGTTGTTACTGGAATTTATTGTACAGAGGTCGCCTGTGGGTTACCTTGGAAGTGTGTTTTCTCTCCAGAGATCGTTCAGTGTGGCTCGATTGGACATGTGTAGGTTATATTTTTTATCACCGGTTTTCGACGTATCTGTGTACGCCGTCTGCAGTGTACGTTTTATAGCGGGCAATATTAATTACCTTAACTTCTGAAGTGGCATTAAACACCATTTATTAATCATGGATTAATACCTGAGTGCCTGTTCGCCGAGTATTTATATTGTTTTTTTGGTACTGCTCTTACTGATTCCAGAGCTCTCCCCTCTTTCTTTTGAAGATTCCTTTAAAAGAAAGTGGGGGGGGGGATTTTTACCTCTTCTCTGGCTTGATAGGTATGTAACTATGAAGGAAGCTGTTTTGTCCGTATTTATATCCTGCATACAGCTGAAGTGTTATTGTATGGCATATGTTTGTGGAGGATTTTCTCTCATTCCCAAATGCGCCATCTTAATTTTTGGGGCTTAGTCTGGACTAGCCTTAAAAATTTAGGAACTTGTTACATCCTAATTAGCATAGTCTTCATGCTTAGAATAAGGAATTACTTAAATTGGGCTCCTTATTTAGGATATGTCTCCTCTATTACTGTATAGAGAGACATACATGTAATTCCTAATTATTCTAATTTCCTTTCATCTTGGATTGCAGGATTGGAACTATGTTGATCTACTATTTCGGAAGTCCTAGGCCCTCCACCTTTTTACGATTCAGCTAAGTCTGGGCCATTGGTTTATAGTGTAAAAATATTACAAATTTAAAGTAATTTGTATATTTTTATACTTACCAATGGCCCAGACGGAGATGGCCCTCCCATGAGTGGGCACTCATACCTCCCTGCTGAATTATTATGTGATACTCTCTTTTACAAAGAATGATGTTGGTGCCAATTCCGGTCACTTCCTGGCATCTGCGCATGCGTGGAGAGTAAATGTATGGAGGGCCAGATAGGACTTCTAATTTTCGGTTTTGCATGCAAATTTGGGGGATTGGGGGGGTCAAAATTTGTGTTTGGCCCTAGATATTTTTATACTGTACCAATGACCCAGACATAGCTGGTGCTAACTCTTAAAAATATAGGGCCAAACACAAATTTTGCCCCCCAATCCCCAAAATTTGCATCTAAAACCAAAGAAAACATGTCCTGAATGGCCCTCCATACTTCACCTCTACTGCGCATGCGCAGTGTCAAGGACGTCCCGAAATTGGCGCCATTAATCATTCTTTGTTTGGCCCTTCATCAGTTAACATCTTTGTGCTTGTAAATCTCAGTTTAAATGATGCCAGACACATAAATATTAGCGAAATGGTGATTCTAAGGAGGATATAGAAGGAGGGGAGGAAAAATGAGTGACAGAAAATAATCAGGGCTGTAACTTAAAATTTTTTGATGAAATTATGTTAAGTTACCTATTTTCGAGGCAACAGCCTGTTGTGGTCATTCTTGTTATCAAGATTACGCTGCTTATTCAGTGTTTTCCTCTCTCCCTTTCCTTTAAGTCCCCTCTTGCTATTCTCCCATGCTTTTGGCATATTTTCTGTAATATTATTACTAAAATTTCTTGGGAGTTTTAGCTGGATACCAGAATGAATTCTGTTCTTTTCCCCATGTTTACGTCTTCACCTATGGGTGGTTAGGCGTAGTGTTCTGCATCTACCATCTGATGTTCTGCAGTTTCTTCCCTGGAAGTCTCTGTTTTGCATCAGATAGTGTATTATTGGTAACTGATTTCGGGCCAGGGTGCCTGGAGTCTTGATCTAGTGTTTTTACACTTATTGTTTACATTTCCAACAACCCTCTGTGTGAGGGGGGATTTCTTGAAAATAATATCTTGATGTTAATTTAATCATAACTACATACATTATTATTGTTCGTAAGTGTTGCATAAATTGTTTAAAATATTTTTAGAATTTTTGTCCACACTTAGGCTTGGGATCCATTGGGGCTCAACGTTACTTTTCAGAAACTTGGGCTGTTCTGAAAAAATATTTTTTCAAAAGTTTTTGATTCAATTATTTATTCTATGTTAATGGATCTTGCTATTATGTATTTTGATTGTCAGGGGTTGGTACGAGTACTAGGACTTTGTTTTCTTTTCACAATGAAAGGATATTGTTCAATTGTAATAAGAGGAAATCTTCCTCTGACTTTCATAATCATTGTATAATGTAGTCAGTGTACTCGCACTAACTCCTGTTCTGTATGTGTTGATTACGATGACAACATGGGTAGCGTGTGTCACGGTATGTTAGTGGGGAATTGGCCATTCCAGTCCTTTCCCCACAGGGTCACTCTACTTTATCAATCTCTATTTCAGACGATCATGATCAGGGTGATGTATCCGTGATGTCTTCCAAAAGTGTGCCTCCGTCGTCACAATTAATGAAGAGCTAGCGGAAAAGTGCTCATGTAATATGTCAATTGCCTAAGAGGATCCTAGTAGGTTCGACGGCCTTTGACGTCCGATAGCGTCCATTCATCGAATGGTTCGGCAGCCGGGTTCGTCCGTTGCGGCCTAGAAAGGAGTTTTGGGTGATGCGAGCACTATAAAATATCCATGTGCACACCCAGTGACGGCGGATTAGAGGGGAGAATGGAGGAAGCCTTTTAGTCTGGTTCATAGCTCGTCCAGGCCCATCCGGGCTGCGAGCGAGAGAGGCCCCTCGCGTACATCAACATCTGGCCCCAGATGTTGTGGTACAAAATGTCTCGCATTCGGAGCATACGTCCGCCGCTCGGGACGCTCCGTTATATACACAGTCCGGAGAGACTGTCAATAAGGCTTCCTCATTCTCATGGCAGCGCACACGACCGCACCTTGGCTACGTGACCTCCGATATCCAGTCAACTTCGCCAATCAGAGAATCCTCGGCAACCAGGTCACGCCATCCGATAGCCAGGGACACGAGGCCTGGAGACTCCGGACGTTCGCATAAGAAAGTATGCGGGAGTCAACGTACACGGAGCTTCCAGCGGCAAAGCATTGTAAGACCGCTTCTGCACAGGCCTCGGTGACGGACGTGCTATCCCAAATAGCACAACTTATCGCAGCATCCCAGCAACGACAGAATCTCTGTCGCATAATATAATATCCGACGACGCTGGGTCGGGACGCTCCGCGGAAGCATCAGGTGCGGACGTCCGAAAATTTCAAACGTTCCGACGGGATGCCGAAAGGGATTCGGAAGTTTTCGAGCTTTCCCATTCGGAACAACATAAGCTGTTGTATATGTCATCCGACTTCATCTTCTAGAGGTTCTTCATCGGACCAGAATGCTGCGATACCGGATGAGAAACTGTAAGAAACTGATAGCGTCGGTGGACTTAGAAATTTTTGGTTCGGTTCAGGGACATCGTCCCTCAGTTCCGACACAGTCCAATAATGTCTCAGATACGTTCGATTTATTGAACGACGCTATATATTTTTTTTTATATGCTTGCTATGTACAAGCATATCTGGTTTCTTGTTCGCAAAATTACTGAGATGTTTTTCAAAAGTGTGCCTCTGTCGTCATAGTTAATGAAGAGCTAGCGGCAATTAGTGCTCATGGATTACGTCAATCTCCTAAGAGGTCCCTAGTAGGATCGACAGAGTTGACATTCGCTAGCTCACCCGCTGTAGCGTCCATTCATCGATTGGTTCGGCAGTCGGGTTCGTCCGTTGCGGTCTAGGATGGAGATTTGGGTGATGCGAGCACTATAATAGACTTTAGTACACACCCAGTGACGACGGATTAGAGGAGAGATCGGAGGAAGCCTGTTAGTCCGGTTCCTAGCTCGTCCAGTCTGTCCGGGTGGCGAGCGAGAGAGATCCCTCTCTCGTGCAACAACATATGGGACCGGATGTTGTGGTACAGACATTTCACCTTCGGAGCATATGTCCTTCACTCGGGACGCTCCGTTATATAGACAGCCCAAGTGACTGTCGATATTGCTTCCTCATCCTCACAGCAGCGCACACGACCGCACATTGGCTACGTGACCTTGAATATCCAGCCAGCTTCGGCATTCAGTGATTCCATGGCGAACAGGTCATGCCATCCGGTAGCCAAGGGACACGAGGCCTGCACACTCCGGTCGCTCGCATAATAGAAGTATGCACGGGGTAACGAACACGGAGCTTCCAGCTGCAATGCATCATAAGACCGCTTCTCCACAGGCCTCAGTGACGGATGTGCTATCCAAAATAGCACAGCTTATCGAAGCATCCCAGCAAACGACAGATTCTCGGTCGGATCAGGAATAATCCGACAGCGCTGGGTCGGTGTGTTTCGCTGTTGCATCAGGTACGGACGACCGAATATTTCATAGGGTCCGACAGGATGGCAAAAGGGATTCGGATGATTTCGAGCTTTCCCTTTCGGAACAACAGAAGCTGCCATACATTTCTTCTGGCATTATCTTCCAGAGGTTGTTCCATCGGACTACATTGCTGCGATGCTGGATAAGAGACAAATAGCGTCATTGGACACGGAGTTTTGGATCGGTTCAGTGACATTGTCCCTGAGTTGCCGACGCAGTCCAATAATGTCTTAGAACATTCGAATTATTTAACGACGCTATATATATATAAGCTTGCTACCAAGCATGATAGTTTAGTTTCTTTTCCGCAATGCTCTATTCTGCCTTTTATCAATTCTAGGAAATAATTTATATTGGCAGAACAGGGCATACCGAGAGTTCATATGCGTCTAGACGGCGGGGCTGAAGACTAGGAATTATCTTTTTTGCCGTCTATGTCAATTCCAACCACGATGTTGGAAACGACAATGATGTCTAATAGACTTAACTTAGACGCTTTATCATACGTAGACTACCTTACTGAGGCGTTATCATTACGTCTTCAAGAGAAAGAATTCCAGGATATGATCCTCAATGTGATTTCTTTCAAGGGCAGTAGTTTCCACGTATAACTCCGCCCTTCAGTGGCAACCTGGAGTTGGTTAGACGTGACGCAGCCCTAGCTACATCCACGCGCGTGGATAGTAAGGTGAAGAACTCTCTCAGAGTCGCTTCGGTCTCGGAGAAGCTTCTCTTCGACGGCAACTTTTCAGCAATCTATGAATTGCTCGATATACGCGTTCTCTTGTCTATCAAGTGTAGCAAGAGATTCAGACTGGGGCAAACATTCGGTGGTTGACTCAGAGAGTGCCACTGCAGTTGCCGGATCCGAGTTTTATCATTATGACGGATGCCAGTCAAACAGGTTGGGGTAGAATATTGATCCCAACGGATTCGAAGTGCCAGGGTCTTTGGGTTCCGCAGATTCTAGGCAAGCACTTAACTTCCAGGGAATGATGTTATTTAGGCTTGCACTATGTCATTGGATGAACACTATTCAGAAACGCATGTCCAAATCCTGTCCGATAATACGACAGTAATTGCGTATCTCCGGAACCAGGGAGGCACTCATTCGATTCCGTTATTCAATTTAACGGAAAGAATCCTTCTGTTTGTTATAGAACACCAAGTTCTGTTTCGGTCCGTCATATTCTGGGTCGTCGGATTGTATTCGCAGACTCCCTTTCACGTAAGGGTCGATTGTTGCCGTCAGAATGGACTCTCAACAAACAGGTATTCAATCAGATTTGCTACCAATGGGAGCGCCCAGTGATAAATTTTTTGCGACACAACTCACCAATCAATTGCAGACGTATGTGTCGCCGTGTCCGGATCCCCGATCATATGTAGTTAACGCTCTATCGATCTAGTACGATGGGATGATAGGATATGCGTATCCTCCAGCGCTGTTGATTCAGCAGGTATTGCTAGCATAATACATTCACAATACAATTCTGTTGGTAGCATCTCTGTCTCCACAGAGACCGTGGATAAATTTACTTAGGTGTCTGCTGAGGGACTTACCGCGAAAACTTCCTCCACGAGAGGATCATTTTCGCTGGGGAAATCGTGTCAACTTCATCACAACCCGGAAGGTCTCAACCTTCACGTATTCCGTTGTGCGGTCCTTCTTGCATGGCAAGCATTGTACAGGACGAGCAGTGGACGCGATTTCTAACTGTAGGAGGACCTCCTCTTCGCTATACTATGCGGCTAAAGTGGAGGGTCTTCCGTCGTTGGTGTAGGGATCTTTATGTCGATATTTTTGATCCCTCCATACCAGACATTGCAAACTTTCTAGTATACTTGTTTGACGAGATCAACTGCAGCCACTTACTATTTAAGGTTATAGGTCTATGTTATCTGATACCTATGCACACCATGATAGTTTACAACTGAGCCTAATGTCTCTTTATCTCAGTTAGTTTGAAACTTTTCGATAAATAGACCTAGAATCCTTAGATTAATTCCTATACGGAATTTAGCTTGGGTTCTTATTAAACTAAAGCAACCATTTGAACCTCTTGAGACAGTAGTTTCAAATTCTGGCCTTTTAGGACAGCAATTCTCTTAGTCTTCTCTTCTGCTGAAGAGTCAGTGAGCTTCATGCACTATCGGTGGACGATTCTCACTTTCGTAGTATCGGAAACTCTATTCCTTTACTACTAATGTTGGATTTTTGGTTAAGAATCAGGCTCCTAATAAATATTCAGAACCTATTGTTTTTAAGGTCCTTCCGTCTTCGAACAGGCATAGGCCTTTACTCTGTCCGGCTAGACCTTTATGTATTATTAACAGATCTCAGTTTATCAGTAAGGACGTAAAGCTTCTTCTGGCTCTGATGCCTAATAGAAGGGTCATTACGGTCCATTCTATTGCTAATTGCATTCAATTAACTATCGGTACTGCTTAGGATAATCTATCCTTAACTCAGCAGTCTGTGCTTAAGATTTCGGCTCATGAAGGAAGAGCTCTTCTACATCTTGGGCTTACGTAAATAGTGTTGCTATTATAGATTTAAAGAAGGCTGCATATTGGTCGCAGCCATCCACATTCATGAATTTTTATCTCAGAAATATCGAGTCCATTTCTGGAGGCCTGCATTGTTTAGGTCCATTATCGGCTGCTCAGAATGTCGGTCACTTAACAATTGCTACTATAGCTATGTAGGCTTTATGTTCCGGCAGTGACTCCGTCCTGCTGCCCTCTTTGCTCTGGGCTATTTGACCCAGGGCAAGAAAAAGGGGGGGGGGGGGGGGGGGGGGGGTGTTCCCTTGGGTCACCTGTTTTATTATGAAAACAAGGGGATACCTCTGATAATTCTGAGCTGTTACTGGGATGGTTTTAAAGTGAAAAGTTATGTTTTAAAAATTCATTCATGTCATAGTTTTAAAGTATAGCATTTGAATATGTCACGTGTCAAACGGACGTTATTATACTATCCTCGGACACTTTTAAAAGAGTTTAAAGTTTCTCTATTCTCGGGACTAACTTTATTTATTGGCTTACTTTAAAAGTAATTAGTATAAGAATTATACTGGATGTTAATAGAGAATATGGATGTTATGATGCTCAATTATAGAAGGTATTGTGTCTTTCTAATTTATCATAAATAAGAAAGATACATGTTAAGGCTAATACTCCTTTTCTCCTCGAGGGGATGACTCTATTTTATATAGTTGAGCTTATTGGATTTTCCTCTATGTCCTGGGCCCTCCAGCCTTTTTACTATTCAGCTATGTCTGGGTCATTGGTACAGTATAAAAATGTTAAAAAATTTATAGTAATTTATATATTTTTTATACTTACCAATGACCCAGACGGGGATGGCCCTCCCAGGAGTTGGGAACTCATACCTCCCCGCTGAGGACATAGCGCTTACCAGGCACTGGTTGTAAGAATGATTAATGGCGCCAATTTCGGGACGTCCTTGACACTGCGCATGCGCAGTAGAAGCGAAGTATGGAGGGCCATTCAGGACATGTTTTCTTTGGTTTTAGATGCAAATTTTGGGGATTGGGGGGCAAAATTTGTGTTTGGCCCTAGATTTTTAAGAGTTAGCACCAGCTATGTCTGGGTCATTGGTAAGTTTAAAAAATATATAAATTACTATAAATTTTTTAACTTTCAACCTATTGTTGTGTAACTCTGTAAGATATTCATCATATACATCATTTACAATCTAGAAATATATTTTCTGCAGGGTTGAATAATTGGGGTGTTTTTTTTAATAAAGTATTGGTAACAAGTCAAAATATTATTGAGACTGTAGTTTGCGACAACAAAAATATGCACCATTACTTATTCGGTGACTGCATTTACGGTGGCATTGCCTGTCATTTCGGTCACAAACAAGACATCCTATCATTTGATAAATAAAGATCAAGTTTGTAATTATTGAATAATTTAGTTTAAAAACCGAAAATGTGGTTCTGTATAGCCAGCAGAGTTTATAATTTTCATTAATTTCACTCAACCAGCACTGAGGATGTTTATGCTTAAAACATCCATTCTCTAACACCAAATAAGTCCAAACTCTTTGGTGTTTCAAAATATAATTCAAGGTCACTGGTTAAATTTTGTTTGACAGGACTTAAGATATGATAGAATAAATGCTTAGTTTTTTACTAGAATACAGCAGGAAAATGACCAAAATCCTGTTAATTGCAAACTTCCATTCATAGAATAGTTTTTAAAGGCAAAGCCACTATATTTGATTAACCTTTTACCCAATTCACTTGATATCAAAATTTGTTATTTTGAATACTAGTTTTTTCAAATTTTTCAAATTTTTTTTTTACAAAACCATGTCATGTGACAACTTTTCAACAAATTTCAACAAGACCATATCATATGACCCCCTCATTGGAACGTGCTCATTGAGCCTGTTCCAATGAGGGGGTCACATGATATGGTCATAGTAAAATCTTTGTTTTTCAAATACCCAGTTTGTATATTACGTGGACAGATGCAGCCAATTCCTTTGGTAAAGGATTAACAGACATACTAGTATACAGTACTATTTTATTTTACAGCCTGGAGAGTATGATTACAGTCCAGAACATTGCAAGTCTGCCGGTAGAAAAATTTAATATTTGCTTTGAAGAAAAAGAAGAATATATTGGTATGTATTTATTGGTTGAGTTTTTATGTGTACCCATACTATGTATGGTACACATAAAACCGGCATCCAGGGTGACCATCCGTCGTTCGTCCATCCTTTGTCTGTCCGTCTGTCTGTCCGTCCGGCGTCCGTATCCATTTCTTTGTCATTCAATAACTTGAAAAATATTGCTTGGATTGTCAAGTTACTTTATATTTGTGTTCAGGTTACTGATGTGCCAAGCTGTATAGTTTTTGGTGTAAATCGGATAATTTGATCCTGAGATATTAACCCTTTATCCTTCAAATTGAAAATTCCTCCAATCCCTTTCGCATTCGATAACTTGAAAAATATTGCTTGGATTGTAAAGTTAATTTATAATTGTGTTCAGGTTACTGATGTGCTGAGCTGTATAGTTTTTGGTGTAAATCTGATAATTTGATCCGGAGATATTAACCCCCTTTTTCCTTCAAATTGAAAATTCCTCCAATCTCTTTGGTATGAGATAACTCAAAAAATATCAATCCAATTGTCATGTTACTTTATATATTTATTCAGGTTACTGATGTGCTGTGCTGTATAGTTTTTTATGTAAATCTGATAATTTGATCCGAAGATTTTAACCCTTTATCCATCAAATTAGACACTCCTCCAATCCATTTCTATATGTAACCATACCTTGTATGGTGTACATTATGTCAGGATCTGTGGTGGCCCTCCATCATGCAGCTTTCTACTAATTGCGCGTATGGGTACACATCTGACGATTTCATCGGCCTATTTTTTAAAACACTAGACCTATAGTTTTATAAAGTTTGTGTGCTTGTGTACAGGCAGACTTGTAGGCATCACCTTTCTCATTCGTGCGATAACCTTTAACAAATATCAATGGATTTAGTCAATCTTTGGTATGTGAGAATTTCTTAACAATGTCTTAAATTAGTTCAAAAGCTGGTATGGTCGGCCACACTGAGCGGAGTAATTGCCCTTAATTAGTTAATATTTTTATACTGTACCAATGACCCAGACATAGCTGGTGCTAACTCTTAAAATATAGGGCCAAACACAAATTTTGCCCCCCAATCCCCAAAATTTGCATCTAAAACTAAAGAAAACATGTCCTGAAAGGCCCTCCACACTTTGCCCCTACTGCGCATGCGCAGTGTCAAGGACGTTCCGAAATTGGCGCCATTTATCATTCTAAGTTTGGCCCTTCATCAGTTAACATCTGACTGATCTTTGTGCTTTTAAATCTCAGTTTAAATGATGCCAGACACATAAATATTAGTGAAATGGTGATTCTAAGGAGGATAGAGAAGGAGGAGAGGAAAAGAATGTGTGACAGAATATTATCAGGGCTGTAACTTAAATTTTTTTAATGAAATTATGTTAAGTTACCTATTTTCAAGGCAGCAGCCATTTTGTTGTCATTCTGATTATTTAGTTACACTGTTTTTTCAAGTGTTTTCCTCTCTCCCTGTCCTTTAAGTTCCCCCTTGCTATTCTCCCATGCTTTTGGCATAGTTTCTGTAATTATTATTACTAAAATTTCTTGGGAGTTTTAGCTGAATAACAGAATGAATTCTGTTCTTTCCCCATGTTTACGTCTTCACCTACGGGTGGTTAGGCGTTGTGTTCTGCATCTACCATCTGATGTTCTGCAGTTTCTTCCCTGGAAGTCTCTGTTTTGCATCAGATAGTGTATTTTTGGTAACTGATTTCGGGCCTGGGTGCCTGGAGTCTTATTTTAGTGTTTTTACACTCATTGTTTACATTTACAACAGCCCTCTGTGTGAGGGGAGGATTTCTAAAAAATAATATCTTTATGTTATTTTAATCATAACTAGATACATTATTATTGTTCGTAAGTGTTGAATAAATTGTTTAAAATATTTTTAAAATTTTTGTCCACACTTAGGCTTGGGATCCATTGGGGCTCAACGTTACTTTTCAGAAACTTGGGCTGTTCTGAAAAAATATTTTTTCAAAATATTTTGATTTCAATTATTTTTTCTATATTAATGGATCATATTATTATTATGTATGTTGATTGCCAGGGGTTAGTGCGAGTACCAGGACTTGTTTTCTTTTCACATTGAAAGGATATTGATCAATTGTTTTAAGAGGAAGCTTCCTCTGACTTTATTATCATTCTATATGTGGTCAGTGTACTTGCATTAACTCCTGTTCTGTATCGTATGATTTCGATGACAATATGGGAAGCGTATGTCACGGTATGTTGTTGGGGATTTGGACACTCCGGTCCTTTCCCCGCAGGGTCACTCTACTTTATCAATTTCTATTTCAGACGATCAAGATTAGGGTGATGTATCTGTGATGTCTTCCAACAGTGTGCCTCCGTCGTCACAATTAATGAAGGGCTAGCGGAAAAGTGCTCATGTAATACGCCAATTGCCTAAGAGGACCCTAGTAGGTTCGACGGCCTTTGACGTCTGCTAGCTCGCCCGGTGTAGCGTCCATTCACCGAATGGTTCGGCAGCCGGGTTCGTCCGTTGCGGTCTAGAAGGAATTTTGGGGTGATGCGAGCACTATAAAATTAACTTAATGCACACCCAGTGACGGCGGATCGGAGGGAGAACGGAGGAAGCCTTTTAGTCCGGTTCATAGCTCGTTCCGGTCCATCCGGACGGCAAGCGAGAGAGGCCCCTCTCTCGTTCAACAACATCTGGCCCCAGATGTTGTGGTACAAAATGTGTCGCTAGCGGAGCATACGTCCGTCGCTCGGGACGCTCCGTTGTATAGGCAGTCCGCTGAGACTGCTAAGGCTTCCTCTTCTCGTCAGCGCACACGACCGCACCTTGGCTGCGTGACCGCCGATATATTACCAGCTTCGCCGATCAAGGATTCTTCGGCGACCAGGTCACACCATCCGGCAGCCAGGGATTCGAGACCGATGGACTCCGGACGTTCGCATAGGAAAAGTATGCGGGAGCCATCTGATGCGGAGCTGCCCTCGGCGAAGCAGCGATAGACTGCGCCTCCGCAGGTCTCGACGCCGGACATTCTTGTGCACATAGCACAGCTTATCGCAGCATCCCAGCAGCCGACAGAAACGGTGTCGGATCGAGAATTATCCGACAGCGCTGGGTCGGTAGCCGGGGACTCGAGGCCTGCAGACTCCGGACGTTCGCATAGGAAGTGTGCGGGAGTCAACGTACACGGAGCTTCCGGCGGCAATGCATCGTAAGTCCGCTACTGCACAGGCCTCGGGAACGGACGTGCTTTCTTTAATAGCACAGTTTATCGCAGCATCCCAGCATCAACTGAATCTGTCGCATATATTTTATCCGATGATGCTGGGTCGGGACGCTCCGCGGAAGCGGGTACGGACGTCCGAAAGTTTCATCCGGTCCGACGGGATACCGAAAGGGATTCGGAGGATTTCAAGCTTTCCCTTTCGGAACAACATATGCTGCGATGCCGGATAAGAAACTGATAGCGTCGGTGGACTTAGAAATTTTTGGTTCGGTTCAGGGACATCGTCCCTCAGTTCCGACATAGTCCAATAATGTCACACAAACTTTCGAATTATTGCACGACGCTATATATATTATTATTTTATGCTTGCTATCCAAGCATTTCTGGTTTCTTGTTCGAAGAGTTATGGAGATGTCTTTCAAAAGTGTGCCTCTGTCGTCATAGTTAATGAAGAGTTAGCGGCAATAAGTGCTCATGGAATATGTCTATCGCTTACGGAGTGACATTCGCTAGCTCACCCGGTGTAGCGTACATTCATCGAATGGTTCGGCTGCCGGGTTCGTCCGTTGCGGTCTAGGAAGGAGATTTGGGTGATGCGAGCACTTTAATTACTTTAGTACTCACCCAGTGACGGCAGATTGAGGACAGATCGGAGGAAGCCTGTTAGTCCGGTTCCTGGCTTGTCCAGGTCCGTCTGGGCTGTGAGCGAGAGAGGTTCCTCTCTCGCCCAACAACATAGGGGACCGCATGTTGTGGTTCAGATATTTTACATTCGGAGCATATGTCCGTTGCTCGGGACGCTCCGTTATATTGACAGTCCGAGAGACTGTCTTTAATGCTTCCTCATTCTCACAGCAGGGCACACGACCGCACATTGGCTACGTGACCTCGAGTATCCGATCAGTTTCGGCATTCAGTGATTCCACGGCGAATAGGTCGCGCCATCCGGTAGCCAAGGGACACGAGGCCTATACACTCCGTTCGCTCGCATATTGGAAGTATGCACGGGGTAACGATCACGGAGCTTCCAGCGGCAATGCATCGTAAGACCGCTTCTCCTCAGGCCTCAGTGACGGACGTGCTATCCGAGTTAGCACAGTTGTTTCGCAGCATCCCAGCAATTGACAGTTTCTCGGTCGAATCAGGAATTATCCGACGGCGCTGGGTCGGTGCGGTCCACGGTTGCATCAGCTACGGACGACCGAACACTTTATAGGGTCCGACAGGATGGCGAAAGGGATTCGAAAGATTTCGAGTTTTCCCTTTAGTAGTATCGGAAGATGCCTTTCGTATCTTCTGGCATTTCTTCCAGTGATTATTATTTCGGACTTCATTGCTGCGATCTTGGATAAGAGACTTATAGCGTCATTGGACTCGGATTTTTCGATCGGTACAGGGACATTGTCCCTGACTTACCGACGCAGTCCAATATTGTCATTACAACATGTGTTTTATTTTTCGACGCTATATATTTATATATATACAAGCCTGCTACTAAGCATGATAGTTTAGTTTCTTGTCCGCGTTGCTCATTTCTGCCATTTTATCATTTTTACAAATAGTTTATTTTGGCAGAGCAGGGCATACCGAGAGTTCATATGCGTCTAGACGGTGTGATTAAAGACTGCATATATTCTTTTTCGCCGTTTATGTCTTTTCCAATTTCAATGTTGGGAACGACATTATGTATAGTAGACTTAACTTAGACGCTTTATTATACGTAATCCGCCTTACTGAGGCGTTATTATTACGTCTTCAAGAAAAGATTTACGGGATATTATTCTCAATGTAATTTCTTTTGAGGGCAGTAGTTTGTTCACGTATAACTCCGCCCTTCAGTGGCTGATTGGAGTTGGTTAGACGTGACGCAGCCCTAGCTACATCCACACGCGTGGATAGTAAGGTTAAGAACTCTCTCAGAGTCGCTTCGTTCTCGGAGGAGCTTCTCTTCGACGGCAACTTTCCGGCAATCCATGAATTGCTCGATTTATACGTTCTCTTGTCTATCTAGTGTTACAAGAGATTCAGACTGGGGCAAACATTCGGTGGTTGACTCAGAGAGTGCCGCCGCAGTTGCCGGACCCGAGTGTGGCTGTTATGACGGTTGCCAGTCAAACAGATTGGGATATATACTGATCCCTACGGATTCGAAGTGCCAGGGTCTTTGGGTTCCGCAGTCTTTTAGCTATCAGTTTAACTTCCGCGGAATAATGTTTTTTTAGGCTTGCTTTATGTCATTGCATGAACATTATTCAGAAACGCATGCCCAAATTCCTGTCCTTTAATTCGACAGTAGTGGCGTATCTCCGGAACCAGGGAGGCACTCTTTCGTTTCCGTTATTCAATTTAATGGAAAGAATCCGTCTGTTGGTTATAGTACACCAAGTTCAGTTTTGGTCCGTCATATTCCGGGTCGTCTGATTGTTTTATCGGACTCCCGTTCTCTTACGGGTCGCTTGTTGCTGTCAGAATGGACTCTCAACAAACAAGTATTCAATCAGATTTGCTATCTATGGGAGCGCCCAATGATGATTTATTTATGACACAGCTTGCTAATCAATTGCAGACGTATGTGTTGGCTTGTCCAGATCTCTGAGCTAATAGTGTTAACGCTCTATTGATCTATAGGACGGAATGATAGGATACGCGTATCCTCCGGCGCTGTTGTTTTAGCAGGTATTGCTAAGATAAACAACCACAATACATTTCTGTTGATAGCATCTCTATCTTCACAGAGATCATGAGTAATTTACTCTCTTGTCTACTGTGGGTCTTAACGTGAAATCTTCCTCTATGTGAGGATCTTTTTTCACTGGGTAAATCGTGTCATCTTTATCACAACCAGCAAGGTCGCAACCTTCATGTATTCCGTTGTGTGGTCCGTATTACATTGTAAGCACTGTACTGGACGAGCTTTCGACGCGATTTCTTACTATAGGAGATCCTCTTCTTCGCTATTCTATGCGACTAAAGTGGAGGCTCTTCCGTCGTGGTGTAGGGATCATTATGTTCATATTGTTGATCCCTCCATACTACTCATTGCTATTTTTTAGTATACTTGTTTCACAGGATCTACTGCAGCCTGTTATTATTTAGGTTATAGGTTTATGTTACCTCATACCTATGCACTCTACGATAGTTTACAATTGAGTCTTTTGTCTCTTTATCTAAGTCAGTTAGTAACTTTTTGATAAATAGACTTAGAATCTTTAGATTAAATTCCTATACGGATTTTAACTTCGGTTCTTATTTAGCTAAGTAATCATTTGAGCCTCTGGAAACAGTAGTTTTCAAATTCTGACCTTTTAGACAGTAATTCTGTTGGTTTCTCTTTTACTGTAGAGTCAGTGAGTTTCATGCACTATCGATGGATGATTTTCACTTTCATAGTTTCGGAATCAATACTTCCGTTACTATTTAGGTTGGATTGTTGCATAAGAGTTAGGCTCCTATTATCCGGAACCTATTATTTTAAGGTCCTTCCGTCTTCGTATGGGCATAGGCCTTTACTCTTTCCGGGTACAGTTTATGTATTTATAAACAGATATCTGTTTATTACAAGGGCGTAAGCTTCTTCTGTCTTTGATGTCTAGTAGAAGGACGTTACGCTCCTTTTATTGTTAATGGATTCTATTAACTATCGGTACTGCTTATGGTATATCATTGACTTAGCAGTTGTGCTTAAGATTTCGGTTCATGAAGTAAGAGTTCTTCTACTTCTTGGGCTTACATTAATAGTGTCGCTATTATAGATTTTTGAAGGCCGCTCATTGCGCTCAGCCATCCACATTCATGAATTTTATCTTAGAAATATCGAGTCAATTTCTTGAGGCCTCTTTTGTTAGGTCTATTATCTACTGCTCAGAATGTCATTCACTTAACAGTTGCTACTATAGCTAGGTAGGCTGTCTGTTTCGGCAGTGTCTCCGTTCGGCTGCCCTCTTCGCTCTGGGCTATTTGACCCAGGGCAAGAAAAAGGGGGGGGGGGGGGGAGGGTGTTCCCTTGGGTCACCTGTTTTACTATGAAAACAAGGGGATACCTCCTCCGGAGTTAGTAATTCTGAGCTGTTATTGGAATGGTTGTTTAGTGAGAAGTTTAAGTTTATAAAATTCATTCAAGTCTTAGTTTTTAAAGTATAGCTTTTGAATATTGCATATGTCAACGGACATGATTATGCAATTCTCAGACACTTTTAGGAGTATAAGAGTCTCTATTCTCTAGACTTACTTTATTATTGGCTTACTTTAAAAATTATTAGTATAAGGATTATATTGGATATTAATAGAGTACATGGATGTATGAAGCTCAATTTTGGAAGGTGTTGTATCTTTCTAATTTATCATAAATAAGAAAGATACATGTAAGGCCTATTACTTCTTTTCCCTACAGGGGATGACTCTATTTTATTTTATTGAGCGTATGCGTATTCCATTTTGCTCTATGTCCTTGGCCCTCCAGCCTTTTTACTATTCAGCTATGTCTGGGTCATTGGTACAGTATAAAAATGTTAAAAAATTTATAGTAATTTATATATTTTTTATACTTACCAATGACCCAGACGGGGATGGCCCTCCCAGGAGTTGGGAACTCTTGCCTCCCCGCTGAGTACATAGCGCTTACCAGGCACTGGTTATTAGAATGATAAATGGCGCCAATTTCGGAACGTCCTTGACACTGCGCATGCGCAGTAGGGGCGAAGTGTGGAGGGCCTTTCAGGACATGTTTTCTTTAGTTTTAGATGCAAATTTTGGGGATTGGGGGGCAAAATTTGTGTTTGGCCCTATATTTTAAGAGTTAGCACCAGCTATGTCTGGGTCATTGGTAAGTATAAAAAATATATAAATTACTATAAATTTTTTAACTTTTGGCAGTTTTCAGATTGTTAACGTGATAACTTTAACAAGTATCAATAGATTTGGTCAGTATTTGGTATGGGTCAGACATACTGAGTGGAATTATGGCTTTTAATTAGTTAATTTCTTATCAACCTACCTTACAATTATTTACAACAGGCTTGCACTACAATGGAAGTACCTAACTCGGAAAAATACTCTCTATTTTCTTCTTTCCCGAGCGATTTGGGAAAGAAAAGTGGTGCAAAAGCACCAAGAAAAAAATAAGCCAAAACTGGGTTGAGTGCAATCAGTGCACACCCATTAGGGGTCACTCTTCTCCTTGTACTTATCCATTGCTTCCAGAACCAATGCGCAGACATATAATCAACGTTTTATTCTATTTTTTTTCCCGCCATCTTACAGGATGGATACAGATCGTTCCACTCTTCAACAGTGATACCTTTTGACTCTGTGTTAACGATGTTTCCTGTTCTGTGGATTCATAGCTGTTTCTTCACTATCCAGATATACAGGGCTGTGTTTTTATATATTCTTTCGATTATTCACTATATTTTTTTGTGATAAATCTCTTATACTGATTTTGCGCACGATTTTCATATACCGTGCTGTTTCGGTCTTTTGTTCATTAATGCTAACCATTTGGGTTCTGCTTTTAACTTAGGTGTCAGCTGAGTGCGGTTGTGGCAGCTTTTCTCCCCACTGTTGAGAGTAGAATTTATGCCAGTTCCCTTTTTGCTGTTGGGGTACTTTTCTGTTCCTGTTCTGTTTCTTACTCTGGTAGCTGAGGGTGTCCTGATTTGTTTGTTCTTTAGGTTCACCTTCCCATCTACATTGCTCTCACCAGATATGTCTAGGACGATACCTTGCAGGCCATTTTTGTTGTCTTAACATGTTGAAGTTTACCATTATTATACCCCCACTTCGAAGAAGTGGGGGCTATATAGGAATCGCCCTGTACGTCCATACGTCCGTCCGTCCGTCCGTCCGTACGTCTTTCCGGACATGAAATTCTTGTGTGCGCAACTCCTCCTACATTAATGAACCGATTTTGATGAAACCTTTCAAACATCATCTCTACTAAGTGAACATGTGCATATTCCAAACTTTTTGATCTGCGACAATTTTAACCAGGTTATCTCTCTTGAACTTTGATTTAATATGGGTTTCTGCATGAAATTCTTGTGTGCGCAACTCCTCCTACATTTATCAATCAATTTGGACGAAAGTTTACAGACATCATCACTACTAAGTGAACATGTGCATATTCCAAAATTTTTGAGCTGTGGCAATTTTAACTAGGTTATCTCCCTTTAACTTAGATTTATTATGGGTTTCTACATGAAATTCTTGTGCGTGCAACTCCTCCTACATTTATCAATCAATTTGGACAAAACTTTTCAGACGTCATCACTACTAAGTGAACATGCGCATATTCCAAGATTTTTGATCTGCGACAATTTTAACCAGGTTATCTCCCTTTGACTTAGATTTATTATGTCTTTCCGTTCGAACAAATTCTTGTGTGCGTAACTCCTCCTACATTAATGAACCGATTTTGATGAAACCTTTCAAACATCATCTCTACTAAGTGAACATGTGCATATTCCAAACTTTTTGATCTGCGACAATTTTAACCAGGTGCTCTCTCTTGAACTTTGATTTAATATGGGTTTCTGCATGAAATTCTTGTGTGCGCAACTCCTCCTACATTTATCAATCAATTTGGATGAAAGTTTACAGACATCATCACTACTAAGTGAACATGCGCATATTCCAAAATTTTTGAGCTGTGGCTATTTTAACTAGGTTATCTCCCTTCAACTTAGATTTATTATGGGTTTCTACATGAAATTCTTGTGCGTGCAACTCCTCCTACATTTATCAATCAATTTTGACGAAACCTTTCAAACATTATCACAACTAAGTGAACATACGCATATTCCCAAATTTTTGATCTGCGACAATTTTAACCAGGTTATCTCTCTTGAACTTTGATTTAATATGGGTTTCTGCATGAAATTCTTGTGTGCGCAACTCCTCCTACATTTATCAATCAATTTGGACGAAAGTTTACAGACATCATCACTACTAAGTGAACATGCGCATATTCCAAAATTTTTGAGCTGTGGCAATTTTAACTAGGTTATCTCCCTTTAACTTAGATTTATTATGGGTTTCTACATGAAATTCTTGTGCGTGCAACTCCTCCTACATTTATCAATCAATTTGGACAAAACTTTTCAGACGTCATCACTACTAAGTGAACATGCGCATATTCCAAGATTTTTGATCTGCGACAATTTTAACCAGGTTATCTCCCTTTGACTTAGATTTATTATGTCTTTCCGTTCGAACAAATTCTTGTGTGCGCAACTCCTCCTACATTAATGAACCGATTTTGATGAAACCTTTCAAACATCATCTCTACTAAGTGAACATGTGCATATTCCAAACTTTTTGATCCGCGACAATTTTAACTAGGTTATCTCTCTTGAACTTTGATTTAATATGGGTTTCTGCATGAAATTCTTGTGTGCGCATCTCCTCCTACATTTATCAATCAATTTGGACGAAAGTTTACAGACATAATCACTACTAAGTGAACATGCGCATATTCTAAAATTTTTGAGCTGTGGCTATTTTAACTAGGTTATCTCCCTTTAACTTAGATTTATTATGGGTTTCTACATGAAATTCTTGTGCGTGCAACTCCTCCTACATTTATCAATCAATTTTGACGAAACCTTTCAAACATTATCACAACTAAGTGAACATACGCATATTCCCAAATTTTTGATCTGCGACAATTTTAACCAGGTTATCTCCCTTTAACTTGGATTTATTATGGGTTTTCAAATGGGATTCTTGTGTGTGCAACTCCTCCTACATTAATGAACCGATTTTGAATACATGTTGCACATTGTAAATGTGTTTTTCCAAATGTAAACCATATATGTGTGGGCTCTTTAAGTATTCAGTGCTGTTCTGTGGAAGGCCACATGCAAATACAAATTTCAACAACAAAAAATGATCTTTATGTATACATTTCCTTATGGCCTTCGCCTACATGATCAGAAGTGCATTCCTCTAAAAACCCAAAGCGGGGGTATTAATCACCTTCAGTGATAGTTCTAGTTCATGATCCACTTTATTATACCCCCGCTTCGAAGAAGTGGGGGCTATATAGGAATCGCCCTGTACGTCCGTCCGTACGTCTTTCCGGACATGAAATTCTTGTGTGCGCAACTCCTCCTACATTTATCAATCAATTTGGACAAAACTTTTCAGACATCATCACTACTAAGTGAACATGCGCATATTCCAAGATTTTTAATCTGCGACAATTTTAACCAGGTTATCTCCCTTTGACTTAGATTTATTGTGTCTTTCCATCCGAACAAATTCTTGTGTGCGCAACTCCTCCTACATTAATGAACCGATTTTGATGAAACTTTCAAACATCATCTCTACTAAGTGAACATGTGCATATTCCAAACTTTTTAATCTGCGACAATTTTAACCAGGTTATCTCTCTTGAACTTTGATTTAATATGGGTTTCTGCATGAAATTCTTGTGTGCGCAACTCCTCCTGCATTTATCAATCAATTTGGACAAAACTTTTCAGACATCATCACTACTAAGTGAACATGCGCATATTCCAAGATTTTTGATCTGCGACAATTTTAACCAGGTTATCTCCCTTTGACTTAGATTTATTGTGTCTTTCCATCCGAACAAATTCTTGTGTGCGCAACTCCTCCTACATTAATGAACCGATTTTGATGAAACCTTTCAAACATCATCTCTACTAAGTGAACATGTGCATATTCCAAACTTTTTAATCTGCGACAATTTTAACCAGGTTATCTCTCTTGAACTTTGATTTAATATGGGTTTCTACATGAAATTCTTGTGTGCGCAACTCCTCCTACATTTATCAATCAATTTGGACAAAACTTTTCGGACATCATCACTACTACTTGAACATGCGCATATTCCAAGATTTTTGATCTGCGACAATTTAACCAGGTTATCTCCCTTTGACTTAGATTTATTATGTCTTTCCGTTCGAACAAATTCTTGTGTGCGCAACTCCTCCTACATTAATGAACCGATTTTGATGAAACCTTTCAAACATCATCTCTACTAAGTGAACATGTGCATATTCCAAACTTTTTAATCTGCGACAATTTTAACCAGGTTATCTCTCTTGAACTTTGATTTAATATGGGTTTCTACATGAAATTCTTGTGTGCGCAACTCCTCCTACATTTATCAATCAATTTGGACAAAACTTTTCAGACATCATCACTACTAAGTGAACATGCGCATATTCCAAGATATTTGATCTGCGACAATTTTAACCAGGTTATCTCCCTTTGACTTAGATTTATTATGTCTTTCCGTTCGAACAAATTCTTGTGTGCGCAACTCCTCCTACATTAATGTACCGATTTTGATGAAACCTTTCAAACATCATCTCTACTAAGTGAACATGTGCATATTCCAAACTTTTTGATCTGCGACAATTTTAACCAGGTTATCTCTCTTGAACTTTGATTTAATATGGGTTTCTGCATGAAATTCTTGTGTGCGCAGCTCCTCCTACATTTATCAATCAATTTGGACGAAAGTTTACAGACATCATCACTACTAAGTGAACATGCGCATATTCCAAAATTTTTGAGCTGTGGCAATTTTAACTAGGTTATCTCCCTTTAACTTAGATTTATTATGGGTTTCTGCATGAAATTCTTGTGTGCGCAACTCCTCCTACATTTATCAATCAATTTGGACAAAACTTTTCAGACATCATCACTACTAAGTGAACATGCCCATATTCCAAGATTTTTGATCTGCGGCAATTTTAACCAGGTTATCTCCCTTTGACTTAGATTTATTATGTCTTTCCGTTCGAACAAATTCTTGTGTGCGCAACTCCTCCTACATTAATGTACCGATTTTGATGAAACCTTTCAAACATCATCTCTACTAAGTGAACATGTGCATATTCCAAACTTTTTGATCTGCAACAATTTTAACCAGGTTATCTCTCTTGAACTTTGATTTAATATGGGTTTCTGCATGAAATTCTTGTGTGCGCAACTCCTCCTACATTTATCAATCAATTTGGACGAAAGTTTACAGACATCATCACTACTAAGTGAACATGCGCATATTCCAAAATTTTTGAGCTGTGGCAATTTTAACTAGGTTATCTCCCTTTAACTTAGATTTATTATGGGTTTCTGCATGAAATTCTTGTGCGTGCAACTCCTCGTACATTTATCAATCAATTTGGACAAAACTTTTCAGACATCATCACTACTAAGTGAACATGCGCATATTCCAAGATTTTTGATCTGCGACAATTTTAACCAGGTTATCTCCCTTTGACTTAGATTTATTATGTCTTTCCGTTCGAACAAATTCTTGTGTGCGCAACTCCTCCTACATTAATGAACCGATTTTGATGAAACCTTTCAAACATCATCTCTACTAAGTGAACATGTGCATATTCCAAACTTTTTGATCTGCGACAATTTTAACCAGGTTATCTCTCTTGAACTTTGATTTAATATGGGTTTCTGCATGATTCTTGTGTGCGCAACTCCTCCTACATTTATCAATCAATTTGGACGAAAGTTTACAGACATCATCACTACTAAGTGAACATGCGCATATTCCAAAATTTTTGAGCTGTGGCAATTTTAACTAGGTTATCTCCCTTTAACTTAGATTTATTATGGGTTTCTACATGAAATTCTTGTGCGTGCAACTCCTCCTACATTTATCAATCAATTTTGATGAAACCTTTCAAACATTATCACAACTAAGTGAACATACGCATATTCCCAAATTTTTGATCTGCGACAATTTTAACCAGGTTATCTCCCTTTAACTTGGATTAATTATGGGTTTTCAAATGGGATTCTTGTGTGTGCAACTCCTTCTACATTAATGAACCGATTTTGAATACATGTTGCACATTGTAAATGTGTTTTTCCAAATGTAAACCATATATGTGTGGGCTCTTTAAGTATTCAGTGCTGTTCTGTGGAAGGCCACATGCAAATACAAATTTCAACAACAAAAAAATGATCTTTATGCATACATATCCTTATGGCCTTTGCCTACATGATTAGAAGTGCATTCCTCTAAAAACCCAAAGCGGGGGTATTAATCACCTTCAGTGATAGTTCTAGTTTGGGTGTTCTATTGAAAGACCCTGTGGGCTGGGTGTCTTCCACCTTTTGGGCTTCCGTCTATTGTGTAGTTCAGGCACGTGATGTTTTCCTCCCGGGGAATGCAGTTGTTCGGGGCCTCCCGATTGGACTCTGTCTGGAGAGAGTTATACCCCCTCCTGGGAGTTTTGCAGTCTTTTTATGGTGTGGATACCCCGGTAGCTGCTGACTTTCTGGCAAAGAGATGCCTGGTTCCGGACTACTGTCCCCCTCCAGTTGACATCTGAGGCTGTCACTAGGGTTGTGACTCCCCTTTTGGAGCCGAGCTCGGTTGCTCTCCACTTTTCCACCTTTGTCAACAGCAATTGATGTATCCGCTCCTGCTGCTACTCCATCGGTGACGTTATCGGTCTCCGTTTCAGCCGGCCTCGGCTTATCACTGCAGGGGTCTGCAGAGATTTCTGCTTCTTGGACGTGGGATATCAGCCTCAACTTTCCCTGGCATCAACTCGGTGAAGTCATAAGTGGTTACCGGCCGATCCCTCTGCTGTGGTCTCTCAGCTGTCGAGCCCAGCAGGTTTTGATTTAGTTTCAGATATCCATGGTGGGGGTCACCATGGACTCTGTTGTGCTTCTGTCTTCGCACACTGGACCTTCGGCCAGTTTTGCCAGACCAGCACATTTTTGTGCAGCCTGGACCTTCTATCCCTCAGAGGTTCGTGGCGACTCTCCTGAGTTCCCGCACTTCATATCCTTGGGGTATTTCATACCCCTAGAAGCATCTGTATTCAGATGTTTTGAATGCCACCCATCGGCCCACGTTGAGGATCGTGTCCCTTTGCTGGTTTAGAGGGTCTGACTTTGCCGGGCTGTTCCCACATCGAATCGGCAGATACAGGTTGTGAGCTTAGGGTGGCCCCTCCTTTCTCATGCAGGTTCTTTCCAAGAGCCTTCCTGTTTCCTCCAGTGAGGTTTCTAGTAGCTTCCAGGCACCCTCCGCGGTGCCTCCTCCTGGGATTGGAAACAGGCCGCTGCTTTCTGATCCCCCTGGTGTTCCTACACCATGGGAGGCATCGGCTAGTATGCCCAACATGGGCTATTTGTCTTCCGACTCAGGCGATGGGTCAGACACACCTGTCGTTGAGAGCCATCAGTCTTCTGACTTGGGGGTGACTCTTGACTTTGTGTTTGAGTTCCTTCAAACCGTCAGACCAGCCGGAAGTTTCAGCCAGACGATCATCGGTTGTGTGCCTACAGCCTGTGGAGCAACCTGCTTCTGGGCACCTTCGAACATACCAGTCGGTACAAGTGGTCGAAGCTTTTGCAGGATTGGACTCAAAGCTGAGTTTCAAGGCTATGAAGAGTTCTTTCTTCACTAGGCTGATATCTTTTTGCCCCCTGTGCATTATCGTTCCTATGGGTGCGTTTCCGTCGCAAATCTGGATTAATCGAGATTGATAATCCAGATTTCGATTAACTTCTTCACGGATACGACCTACACGCATTTCAATCGGTTTTCAGAATTTTTCTAAGCCCCCCACCCCACCCCCCCCCCCACCCCCCCCCCCCACCCCCCCACCCTGGTATACCATAAAATCCGTTCAATTTCAACTACATTGTATTTAATATTTTCACAAAATTTAAATTAAAGTCCAACAAAATTTTAAATTTTAATTTCAATAAGTTGCATAATAATAAAAATTAAGGCTTTTGTAGAATGCAGTATAATTAAAATGTGCATATAATTTTTAATAACTCAAAATTCATTGGTAGGATTGCACTGTCGCAAGTTACTAATGTGTTAATATCTTTAGAATCCCCTACCATTCATTTCTGTATTTTCGTGTCAACAAATATAGATTTACTGACTGCCCATGTCAGGATTGAAACCCATTTCACCTTTCGAGAAGGATTGGACAGATTAATAAACTAGATTATAGCTTGTTTCAATAAGCATCAATCTGACCATACTGCGCATGCGTAGTTAATCTCGATTAATCCAGATTGACCACAGAAACGTACTGTATGATTCTGCCAGTCCGTCGGTCTGCAAGACTTTGAGGGTCTTGGATCAGGACTCCAAGCTCAAGTCGGCCGTTATTCATTTGGCAACTTTGGAGTCCATGTTGGGCTTATCCAGAGAGATGCTAGGCATGTTTTCTCTCTCCGATCTTGTCGTCTCTGCCTTGGCTGCTTATCTGCCTCCAGATAAGTTTGACGACATACAGGCTCCTTTGCGAGTTATCTCTAAGACTCTCCTACATCTTACTCACACACACATGCCTGTAACATGTAATTTGGAATTATTATTAGCAGGGTGCTGCTCTTCGGTCTGCTTCTTTGGTGGGTCTGTGATAATTCCATGATTCCATGGCGACGGTCCAGCCTAATAAACGCCCTTCTGCTTCCCCTGTTAAGCCAAGGGATGATCCTCCTGCTTCCACTTCTTCCTCTTACTCACGTGGTAAGGGTCCGCAGTCCAGAGAGAGGTCTCCAGATCCTTCATCTAGCAGAGGAGGTGGTTTCTCCTCTCAAAGGGCTCACCGGGGCTTGAAATGAAGATCCTCACCTCATCCCAGGTTGGAGGAGGGATATCCGAGTTTGTAGACTGTTCTGCCATGATCACATCCGATCCTTGGATGTTAGATGTTAGATGTTCGGAGTCCAGTCTGTGAACATCCTTTAGGAGGCACCCCACTCTGTTGAGAGTGCCTCTTCCAACCCAAGTTCCTTTAGACGTTTCACGTCGGAAACTTTTGATCACAGAGATAGACAATCTCCTGTCAAAGAGGGCTATCGAGGTCATCAAGAACATTCATTCAGTGGGATTTTATTCCCTCCTGTTGGTCCTGAAGAAGGACGGTCGACACAGACTGGTTATCGATCTGAGTATCCTGAACCAGTCTGTCGTTGCTCCCAAGTTCAGCATGGAGACTTTCAGGTCGGTTCGCCGCTCCATTCACCAGGGAGATTTTGCTTCCAGCATTGACCTGCGAGATGCTTACTTTTACATTCCGATTCATCAGACATCGCGAAAGTATCAGGTTCGCTTTTTTGGGGTGAATTTACCAGTTCAAGGCCATGCCTTTCGGCCTCACCATGGCTCCTTGGGCCTTTATCCGACTGATGTGTTGCATGTGACAGCCTTCCATCACACTCAGTCCAGGGTGACTACTTCGGCGTATCTGGACGATATCCACCAGAGGCACTCCAATGCTGCTCTTCTGGAGTCAGATGTCGACACACTTGAGCCTGCTCACGTCGCTAGGGTTCAGAGTCAATGAAGAGAATTGTTACATAGTTGTAGGACTTAATTAGTTGATTTTTACGAATTTTGACCTTATTAGTGCAATAACTTCAACAAATGTTCTTTGATTTTTTGTTTATTTATTGTAGTTTAATGACACTTTCAACAGCCAGGGTCACCTCGGGTCAGATAGTTTTGCGGATGGAGGAGAGAACCACTGAGCAATGGCAATCGACTGTCAGACTCCCCAACATACTAACTCCACCCAAGCAGGGTTGCCATTAGTTGAAGACAGGTGCACCATCGATGTGCAGTACGCCACAGTATACAGTGCCGCCATGCCCCCACATGGGCAAGCAAGATTAAGTGCCTTGCCCAAGGACACCACGCAATTACCCCTGGCGGAAATTGAACAGAGGATCTCTCAGTTTGAAGTCCTTGTGAACAGCGCTGATCATATTTTCTCAATTACATTAGGAAAAGGGTTAAACACCAATAAATTAATAAATACCAGTCATTTTATTCTCACATAGGCAAGTGAAGTTAAGAGTCTTCCATAAGGATCCAACACAAGTAACTCAGGCTATATTTGAACTCATCACCTTCAGAGTAAACATTTAACACATGAGCCATTGTACCTTCAAGCAGACATGTTAAGTCTCACTATTTTAGAGAGACTCGCTCTTTTCTGCAATTATTTTTTTTTGTTAAATGAGCCTGAAAATGGCGAATTTTAACAGAAACTCACCATTTATTTTTTGAGCCATATAAATATTCAAATCTCACTATATTTGCTCACAAATCTGACTGTTTTGCAATTTATCAGCTTAACATGTCTGCTTCCAAGTATAGGGTTCACTCGGATTTTTGAAAATGCTGTACTGTTTGAGTGCTGAAAGCTCATATTTGAGCTGCTTTCTGAATGTAAGTATCACGATTAACTGGAAGAGTGCTAAATTATTTTTGGTCATCCAAATTTGTCCACGTCTTTTTGCCTTGTTACAATTTATGGGAGAGTGCCTAACAAGGCAAATCTCCATAGTTTAAATAATTTTACTTAAAAAATAATGCGAAGCATATTCACAGAATACGAAGTCATTAAGTTGTGGCACCTGCACTTCAGAATAAAGCCCAAATATGGGCTTTCAGCACTCTACCAGTTAAAAATGTTCGTATTATGTAGATGTGATTTATGTTTTCTAAGAAAAGAAATTTAATCTGCTTTGAGTTGTTATGTTACAATATATAGCTTGTAACAAGACAAAGATGTGTGAAAAAATTTTCATGACCAAAAATAATTTAGCACTCAATCAGTTAAAAGTGTCTAAATGTTAACCTTTTACCTAATGAATCTGTCACATAAGGCCCTTCTTGTAAACTTCGACAGATTACAAGAATTTTTATTCAATTAACAGCAGTTTTCCCTTTATGCAATTAACCCTTTACCCAACACAGACGATATCAAAATTTATTATTTTAAATAGCATTTTTTCAAATTTTTCAAAACATTTCAGCAAAACCATATCATGTGACCCCTCGTTGGATCGAGCTCGTTCCAACAAGGGGTCACATGATATGGTTTTGTTGAAATCTTTTCAAAAATAATATTTTTTCAACCGCTGAATTTGCATATTACGAGCGCAGATGCGGTCGATTCGTTGGGTAAAGGGTTAACAGGTCAAATTTGTTCTGAAGGTATGGTAAATGGTAGTGTTCAACTGATGATTGAAACCGGCCATCACAATCAGCCAATTGCGGGCAATTGGTTGACAACAGTAACGGCTCCTGGAACATCGGTTCAGCCAATTGTTGGCAAGCATTTTGTGATGATTCATTAACTGCATTTTATTATCTTCTGCAATTGTTCAATTGTTAATGTAAAATGATGTCAATTATACCATTCAGTGAAGTTGAAAACCCACCACAATGTGTATTCTTAATTTCTCTAGACGTCCCTTTACGGGATATACAAGTTAAACGACATGCAGAGCTTACAATTGAGCGTATTTTAACCCTTTACCTAACGTAACAGCCAAAACCGGCCAGCGCTATTCTCAAAAATCGCCAATTAATTTTCATTATTTTTTTCATTTTTTGTCTCTAAAACATAGATTATGACCCCTCATTTGAACGAGCTCATCGAGCTTGTTCCAATGAGGGGTCATAATTTATGTTTTTGAGACAAAAAATGAAAATAATAGTTATTCAAGAATTTTTTTTTGCAAGTGTCGTCTGCTTTTCATGTTAGGTAAAGGGTTAATCTCTAGATGCCCCTTTATGGGATATATAAGTTAAACAACATGTAACACTTACAATTGAACCTACTTGCGATAATGACCAGTTCATACCGGAAATGTGAAGGTTGCACTCCATTGACTTGGGACGCAGTAAAATTACCAGTCATGCACACTTAGGCAGTACAGTTGGCTCTGTGCATTATGAGTCAAAACAACAACTGGGCTACATTTTGTGTGTATGAGAGAGATGGGTGGGGAATGGTTGAAAATGAAAAAAAAAGTATGAAATTAATACTTTTAGTTGCAAAGACGCAAATGTTTTTACATACATTGGAATGTGAAACTTTAACTTTCGAATGCTACTTGTGTTGTTCTTTATTGAGTTCCAGTCTGATTTGGTTAGTTTCCATTTGAATCATTCACAAAGCACAAAGTCACAATTTAATGTAGTTCTTTCAAGCCTTGACTTGTCTAGTAGTGCATTGTACAGTAGAATCCTCTTAATTGAATATCCATTTTGCCAGTGAAAATTATTCAATTAACAGGAGTATACAATTAACAGGGATTTGGTCAGTTTCCTGTGTTCTGCAGGTAAACTGAGCATTTATTCTATTATTATTCATAGAGCTCTGTCAAACAAGATATAATAGAATAAAAGCCTGTAATGGATGTAGTGAGGCCAAAAAGGTAAATAAGGAGAATTTGTGTGTGTCACAGTAATTTTTTCTACGTATTACAAAAATTTATATACAATTAACAGGAGTTCACTATACAACCCATATGCAATTAACAGATCAAATTTGTACTGAAGATGTGGTAAATGGTTTTGTGTTTGAAAATTATATTCATTTAACAGGGATATACAATTAAGAGATATCCAATTAAGTGGGCTGCACTGTATTACAAACATAATCGAAATCGGCAGATTGTAAGCTCAAATAACTGGTAATGGGTCAGCAGCCACTTTTGGTAATCGGTTCAAAACTAGTAAATGGTTTGGTGTTTGTAAATTGTACACAGTTAACTGGGTTATTTAGTTAAAAGATATACAATTAAGTTTGCTCCACTGTATTTTGAAAACCAGTCAACAATTTGGGAATGTCATTTAAGAAATTCTAATTATTATGTTCATAATTATTTAGATTTTTTCAATTTCAGAATTTTTAAGTAAAATATTCCAATGGAATGATGACAATGTGCAATCACAGATACCTGTCCAATCAGCTCACATAATGTGTTTCACATTGTGTGTTAATGGTTTTCATCAGTTTCTGTCTCAAGATATTTTAAATGAAGGTCAGTATTCTTACCTTACCTAGCTGTCCACTGAATGGGGTCAGACTTATGAATAATTATAGGTTCTTACCACCAAGTGGGTTTCTTAGATGATGTATTGAAGTCGAGATCTTGTCTTTAAGCCTATATCGAAGAGTCCGTAACTTTTTACAGCATATACTTTATTTAATGAGACCTTGTCTTTAGGCATGTATCGAAGAGTCCATTACTTTTTACAGCATATAATTTATTTAATACATTTGTTTTTATAATAATATTGTTACTTACAACTGTGTTTGATGGAGAGGAGGAGAGGGGTGGTAGACCAGTCATGCTTTGTGGTGTCTACAGGGGCCGAATATGGGCAACATTTCCAAAGTCATTTGAGCATGATTTTGCCCAATTTCCAACCCCAAATTTCCCAGTATCATTCCCCACTTGAACAAAAAGTTGATGCACAATTGTTGTCCAGAACTGGGTAGTCATAAGGCCTCAGAAAACCATTGGTTTTCTGAGGCCTTATGACCACCCAGTTCAGGACACCAATAGTGCATTAAATTTAAATTTCTTGTGTAATGAAGCAAAGAAAGTGTCTTAATTCAAAGGCAAATGACAAGCTAATTCATCCTTCTATAAAAACAGTTCAATAGAGACTACAGAGACTGGAGTGAACATGATTCCATGTGACTGTTTGTTATAAAACTTTATTGTAGTATTCATGCAGTTGCTTAGGCATAAGTCTTAATATTCTCTGTTCACTTTGAATCTAAAATTCTTAGTTTTTGATTGTTTTTAGATACTTTTACATGTTACATCTCATGAACCTTGTCAATTGTTTCTAGGCAAGTCTTGCCTGCCTACATAGGTAACCAATACTTGCCTAGACACAACTGCAAAACCACATAATGTAGACTGTCGAAGTGCAACGAAATATGTAATTATCTTCATCATTTAACCCTTTACCTAACATGAAAAGCAGATGACACATGCAAAAAAAATTCTTGAATAACTAAATTTTTATACTGTACCAATGACCCAGACATAGCTGGTGCTAACTCTTAAAATATAGGGCCAAACACAAATTTTGCCCCCCAATCCCCAAAATTTGCATCTAAAACTAAAGAAAACATGTCCTGAGAGGCCCTCCACACTTCGCCCCTACTGCGCATGCGCAGTGTCAAGGACGTTCCGAAATTGGCGCCATTTATCATTCTAAGTTTGGCCCTTCATCAGTTAACATCTGACTGATCTTTGTGCTTTTAAATCTCAGTTTAAATGATGCCAGACACATAAATATTAGTGAAATGGTGATTCTAAGGAGGATAGAAAAGGAGGAGAGGAAAAGAATGTGTGACAGAATATTATCAGGGCTGTAACTTAAAATTTTTTAATGAAATTATGTTAAGTTACCTATTTTCAAGGCAGCAGCCATTTTGTTGTCATTCTGATTATTTAGTTACACTGTTTTTTCAAGTGTTTTTCCTCTCTCCCTGTCCTTTAAGTTCCCCCTTGCTATTCTCCCATGCTTTTGGCATAATTTCTGTAATTATTATTACTAAAATTTCTTGGGAGTTTTAGCTGAATAACAGAATGAATTCTGTTCTTTCCCCATGTTTACGTCTTCACCTACGGGTGGTTAGGCGTTGTGTTCTGCATCTACCATCTGATGTTCTGCAGTTTCTTCCCTGGAAGTCTCTGTTTTGCATCAGATGGTGTATTTTTGGTAACTGATTTCGGGCCTGGGTGCCTGGAGTCTTATTTTAGTGTTTTTACACTCATTGTTTACATTTACAACAGCCCTCTGTGTGAGGGGGGGATTTCTAAAAAATAATATCTTGATGTTATTTTAATCATAACTAGATACATTATTATTGTTCGTAAGTGTTGAATAAATTGTTTAAAATATTTTTAAAATTTTTGTCCACACTTAGGCTTGGGATCCATTGGGGCTCAACGTTACTTTTCAGAAACTTGGGCTGTTCTGAAAAAATATTTTTTCAAAATATTTTGATTTCAATTATTTTTTCTATATTAATGGATCATATTATTATTATGTATTTTGATTGCCAGGGGTTAGTGCGAGTACCAGGACTTGTTTTCTTTTCACATTGAAAGGATATTGATCAATTGTTTTAAGAGGAAGTCTTCCTCTGACCTTATTATCATTCTATATGTGGTCAGTGTACTCGCATTAACTCCTGTTCTGTATCGTATGATTTCGATGACAATATGGGAAGCGTATGTCACGGTATGTTGTTGGGGATTTGGACACTCCGGTCCTTTCCCCGCAGGGTCACTCTACTTTATCAATTTCTATTTCAGACGATCAAGATTAGGGTGATGTATCTGTGATGTCTTCCAACAGTGTGCCTCCGTCGTCACAATTAATGAAGGGCTAGCGGAAAAGTGCTCATGTAATACGCCAATTGCCTAAGAGGACCCTAGTAGGTTCGACGGCCTTTGACGTCCGCTAGCTCGCCCGGTGTAGCATCCATTCACCGAATGGTTCGGCAGCCGGGTTCGTCCGTTGCGGTCTAGAAGGAATTTTGGGGTGATGCGAGCACTATAAAATTAACTTAATGCACACCCAGTGACGGCGGATCGGAGGGAGAACGGAGGAAGCCTTTTAGTCCGGTTCATAGCTCGTTCCGGTCCATCCGGACGGCAAGCGAGAGAGGCCCCTCTCTCGTTCAACAACATCTGGCCCCAGATGTTGTGGTACAAATGTGTCGTTAGCGGAGCATACGTCCGTCGCTCGGGACGCTCCGTTGTATAGGCAGTCCGCTGTGACTGCTAAGGCTTCCTCTTCTCGTCAGCGCACACGACCGCACCTTGGCTGCGTGACCGCCGATATATTACCAGCTTCGCCGATCAAGGATTCTTCGGCGACCAGGTCACACCATCCGGCAGCCAGGGATTCGAGACCGATGGACTCCGGACGTTCGCATAGGAAAAGTATGCGGGAGCCATCTGATGCGGAGCTACCCTCGGCGAAGCAGCGATAGACTGCGCCTCCGCAGGTCTCGACGCCGGACATTCTTGTGCACATAGCACAGCTTATCGCAGCATCCCAGCAGCCGACAGAAACGGTATCGGATCGAGAATTATCCGACAGCGCTGGGTCGGTAGCCGGGGACTCGAGGCCTGCAGACTCCGGACGTTCGCATAGGAAGTGTGCGGCAGTCAACGTACACGGAGCTTCCAGCGGCAATGCATCGTAAGTCCGCTACTGCACAGGCCTCGGGAACGGACGTGCTTTCCTTAATAGCACAGTTTATCGCAGCATCCCAGCATCAACTGAATCTGTCGCATATATTTTATCCGACGATGCTGGGTCGGGACGCTCCGCGGAAGCGGGTACGGACGTCCGAAAGTTTCATCCGGTCCGACGGGATACCGAAAGGGATTCGGTGGATTTCAAGCTTTCCCTTTCGGAACAACATATGCTGCGATGCCGGATAAGAAACTGATAGCGTCGGTGGACTTAGAAATTTTTGGTTCGGTTCAGGGACATCGTCCCTCAGTTCCGACATAGTCCAATAATGTCACACAAACTTTTGAATTATTGAACGACGCTATATATATTATTATTTTATGCTTGCTATCCAAGCATTTCTGGTTTCTTGTTCGAAGAGTTATGGAGATGTCTTTCAAAAGTGTGCCTCTGTCGTCATAGTTAATGAAGAGTTAGCGGCAATAAGTGCTCATGGAATATGTCTATCGCTTACGGAGTGACATTCGCTAGCTCACCCGGTGTAGCGTACATTCATCGAATGGTTCGGCTGCCGGGTTCGTCCGTTGCGGTCTAGGAAGGAGATTTGGGTGATGCGAGCACTTTAATTACTTTAGTACTCACCCAGTGACGGCAGATTGAGGACAGATCGGAGGAAGCCAACAACATAGGGGACCGCATGTTGTGGTTCAGATATTTTACATTCGGAGCATATGTCCGTTGGTCGGGACGCTCCGTTATATTGACAGTCCGAGAGACTGTCTTTAATGCTTCCTCATCCTCACAGCAGGGCACACGACCGCACATTGGCTACGTGACCTCGAGTATCCGATCAGTTTCGGCATTCAGTGATTCCACAGCGAATAGGTCGCGCCATCCGGTAGCCAAGGGACTCGAGGCCTATACACTCCGTTCGCTCGCATATTGGAAGTATGCACGGGGTAACGATCTCGGAGCTTCCTGCGGCAATGCATCGTAAGACCGCTGCTCCTCAGGCCTCAGTGACGGACGTGCTATCGGAGTTAGCACAGTTGTTTCGCAGCATCCCAGCAATTGACGGTTTCTCGGTTGAATCAGGAATTATCCGACGGCGCTGGGTTTTAATTTTCGACGCTATATATTTATATATATACAAGCCTGCTACTAAGCATGATAGTTTAGTTTCTTGTCTGCGTGGCTCATTTCTGCCATTTTATCTTTTTTACATATAGTTTATTTTGGCAGAGCAGGGCATACCGAGAGTTCATATGCGTCTAGACGGTGTGATTAAAGACTGCATATATTCTTTTTCGCCGTTTATGTCTTTTCCAATTTCAATGTTGGGAACGACATTATGTATAGTAGACTTAACTTAGACGCTTTATTATACGTAATCCGCCTTACTGAGGCGTTATCATTACGTCTTCAAGAAAAGATTTACGGGATATTATTCTCAATGTAATTTCTTTTGAGGGCAGTAGTTGTTCACGTATAACTCCGCCCTTCAGTGGCTGATTGGAGTTGGTTAGACGTGATGCAGCCCTAGCTACATCCACGCGTGGATAGTAGGTTAAGAACTCTCTCAGAGTCGCTTCGTTCTCGGAGGAGCTTCTCTTCGACGGCAACTTTCCGGCAATCCATGAATTGCTTGATTTATACATTCTCTTGTCTATCTAGTGTTACAAGAGATTCAGACTGGGGCAAACATTCGGTGGTTGACTCAGAGAGTGCCGCCACAGTTGCCGGACCCGAGTGTGGCTGTTATGACGGTTGCCAGTCAAACAGATTGGGATATATACTGATCCCTACGGATTCGAAGTGCCAGGGTCTTTGGGTTCCGCAGTCTTTTAGCTATCAGTTTAACTTCTGCGGAATAATGTTTTTTAGGCTTGCTTTATGTCATTGCATGAACATTATTCAGAAACGCATGCCCAAATTCCTGTCCTTTAATTCGACAGTAGTGGCGTATCTCCGGAACCAGGGAGGCACTCTTTCGTTTCCGTTATTCAATTTAATGGAAAGAATCCGTCTGTTGGTTATAGTACACCAAGTTCAGTTTTGGTCCGTCATATTCTGGGTCGTCTGATTGTTTTATCGCACTCCCGTTCTCTTACGGGTCACTTGTTGCTGTCAGAATGGACTCTCAACAAACAAGTATTCAATCAGATTTGCTATCTATGGGAGCGCCCAATGATGTTTTATTTATGACACAGCTTGCTAATCAATTGCAGACGTATGTGTTGGCTTGTCCAGATCTCTGAGCTAATACTGTTAACGCTCTATTGATCTATAGGACGGAATGATAGGATACGCGTATCCTCCGGCGCTGTTGTTTTAGCAGGTATTGCTAAGATAAACAACCACAATACATTTCTGTTGATAGCATCTCTATCTTCACAGAGATCATGAGTAATTTACTCTCTTGTCTACTGTGGATCTTAACGTGAAATCTTCCTCTATGTGAGGATCTTTTTTCACTGGGTAAATCGTGTCATCTTTATCACAACCAGCAAGGTCGCAACCTTCATGTATTCCGTTGTGTGGTCCGTATTGCATTGTAAGCACTGTACTGGACGAGCTTTGGACGCGATTTCTTACTATAGGAGATCCTCTTCTTCGCTATTCTATGCGACTAAAGTGGAGGCTCTTCCGTCGTGGTGTAGGGATCATTATGTTCATATGGTTGATCCCTCCATACTACTCATTGCTATTTTTTAGTATACTTGTTTCACAAGATCTACTGCAGCCTGTTGTTATTTAGGTTATAGGTTTATGTTACCTCATACCTATGCACTCTACGATAGTTTACAATTGAGTCTTTTGTCTCTTTATCTAAGTCAGTTAGTAACTTTTTGATAAATAGACTTAGAATCTTTAGATTAAATTCCTATACGGATTTTAACTTCGGTTCTTATTTAGCTAAGTAATCATTTGAACCTCTGGAAACAGTAGTTTTCAAATTCTGACCTTTTAGACAGTAATTCTGTTGGTTCTCTTTTACTGTAGAGTCAGTGAGTTTCATGCACTATCAATGGATGATTTTCACTTTCATAGTTTCGGAATCAATACTTCCGTTACTATTTAGGTTGGATTGTTGCATAAGAGTTAGGCTCCTATTATCCGGAACCTATTATTTTAAGGTCCTTCCGTCTTCGTATGGGCATAGGCCTTTACTCTTTCCGGGTACAGTTTATAAACAGATATCTGTTTATTACTAGGGCGTAAGCTTCTTCTGTCTTTGATGTCTAGTAGAAGGACGTTACGCTCCATTTTATTGTTAATGGATTCTATTAACTAGCGTACTGCTTATGGTATATCATTGGCTTAGCAGTTGTGCTTAAGATTTCGGCTCATGAAGTAAGAGTTCTTCTACTTCTTGGGCTTACATTAATAGTGTTGCTATTATAGATTTTTGAAGGCTGCTCATTGCGCTCAGCCATCCACATTCATGAATTTTATCTCAGAAATATCGAGTCCATTTCTGGAGGCCTCTATTGTTAGGTCTATTATCTACTGCTCAGAATGTCATTCACTTAACAGTTGCTACTATAGCTAGGTAGGCTGTCTGTTTCGGCAGTGTCTCCGTTCGGCTGCCCTCTTCGCTCTGGGCTATTTGACCCAGGGCAAGAAAAAGGGGGGGGAGGGTGTTCCCTTGGGTCTCCTGTTTTTACTATGAAAACAAGGGGATACCTCCTCCGGAGTTAGTATTCTGAGCTGTTATTGGGATGGTTGTTTAGTGAGAAGTTTAAGTTTATAAAATTCATTCAAGTCTTAGTTTTTAAAGTATAGCTTTTGAATATTGCATATGTCAACGGACATGATTATGCAATTCTCACACACTTTTAGGAGTATAAGAGTCTCTATTCTCTAGACTTACTTTATTATTGGCTTACTTTAAAAATTATTAGTATAAGGATTATTGGATATTAATAGAGTACATGGATGTATGAAGCTCAATTTTTGGAAGGTGTTGTATCTTTCTAATTTATCATAAATAAGAAAGATACATGTAAGGCCTATTACTTCTTTTCCCTACAGGGGATGACTCTATTTTATTTTATTGAGCGTATTCCATTTTGCTCTATGTCCTTGGCCCTCCAGCCTTTTTACTATTCAGCTATGTCTGGGTCATTGGTACAGTATAAAAATGTTAAAAAATTTATAGTAATTTATATATTTTTTATACTTACCAATGACCCAGACAGGGATGGCCCTCCCAGGAGTTGGGAACTCTTGCCTCCCCGCTGAGTACATAGCGCTTACCAGGCACTGGTTATTAGAATGATAAATGGCGCCAATTTCGGAACGTCCTTGACACTGCGCATGCGCAGTAGGGGCGAAGTGTGGAGGGCCTCTCAGGACATGTTTTCTTTAGTTTTAGATGCAAATTTTGGGGATTGGGGGGCAAAATTTGTGTTTGGCCCTATATTTTAAGAGTTAGCACCAGCTATGTCTGGGTCATTGGTAAGTATAAAAAATATATAAATTACTATAAATTTTTTAACTTTTTTTCATTTTTTGTCTCAAAAACATAGGTTATGATCCCTCATTGGAACGAGCTCAACGAGCTCGTTCCAATGAGGGGTCATAACCTATGTTTTTGAGACAAAAAATGAAAAAAATAATGAAAATTAATTGGCGATTTTTGAGAATAGCGCTGGCCGGTTTTGGCCGTTACGTTGGGTAAAGGGTTAATAGTATAAGAACAATTTATTTAATAGAGATTACAGAGACTGATTATTATTTCTTGCGATTGTTTGTTATAAAAACGTACTACATGTGCTATACATGTAGCAGCTTCTGTATTAATGTTCTCAATTCAATAGGAAGGTAACATTTCTTATTCTTTGTGTGTTTTTCTCTAAAACAAATTCCAGTTGGAGCCCCTGTGATGCCAATTTTCCCAATTGCATGAGCCCCAGACCCTTTTTCCAAGGGGGCAGAAGAATTCCTGTAGACTGTCCAAAATACAAAAACAATAGGCTCCTGGGGTATATAATTAAAATATGCTTTGGTGTTCAGGTGGAGTTCAACTCCCCAACGATAAAAGTGGCACCACCGAAACCACATGCCTTACCAACCCATCAGTTGGCCCACTTCCATGGATAAGCCCAACTTTCAGAAAAATGTATTTAATTGGAATACACCCCAAAATAAGCCCACTACAGATTTTCCAACATTTTTGTATGGTACCTGTAACACGTGATTACACAAATGACAGGGATATCCCAAGTTTCCAATCAAAATAAAATGTTACTTGTTTTGTTGATGTTTTTATTTTATTCATTACTATAATAACATTGCACCTAAAATATAATTTTAGAATCATTTTGATATGTTGCTTTTTTATTTCACTTTATTCTTCCATTGCAGCTGAATTAAAATTCAAAAAGTGTCTTTTGTGTTGTCAATTTTGTTTCTCCACTCTGTGCTAAGCCTTTATATTAACCCTCTGCACACTGATGTCAAAATACCAAAGTTTTCAACAGCAAATTTTTCCCATAATGCAACATACAATTTAATAAATTATATCTTGTTTGACAGAGCTCATTGAGCTCTGTCAAACAAGATGTAATTTGTTAAATTTTTCATGCTTGAGACGCAATATGGGGTCAATGATGAAAATTGTGAAATACTACCAGAGTGCTAGGAGTTAAGAAATAAATGGGAAATTCCAAGTTCATAATTAATTATTCCAGGCAGTATGGCCACCTTAGGTCTCAGTTTTTATGGTAGGAAAATGAGTTGTTTGGTTATCTAAAGCAGTCGTGTTTAAAGGCACTTCAACAAAGAAATATAACTTTGTACCTTCATTTTAATATCCACTTTGTCAAATATGACATAAAAAGCTGTTTGAAAACAACACACATGTGAAGCCATTTTGGTATTAACATTGGGGAGTTTCTATGCACATAATGGCCGTCCGATTAAATAAAGCTTGTTGTGGGTTTTATTACGTTGCATGTCGCATGTGTTTGTTCAACAGTGTGACTTGAAATAATAAAGTATCGCTTTGTTATATTCAGTGGATTCTGTATTATTATCATTAATCAATTAATTATTAGGGGTTTTAATGACTCAAACATCAGTTGAAATTATGATAAGTATTCAATGTTTTCATTCCCCTCACCACACATGTTCACAATTTTAAAAATAGAAATGCCATGTATTTTTTGACCTTGCAGTTAATTAGTTAATTATATTCATGGTTACAAGTCAAGTTGTAAGAATTTTCAAAGATAGTCTATGAAATAAAATACATTTTATTTTACTGGCACTTATAAACACAAGTTTTTCAGCATGTTAATATAAAATGTATTTTATTATATGTTCTACCTTTGAAAAAGGCTAACAATATCATGTATTGACACCGAGTCAGTCTTAAAATTAGTTCTAAATTGACCAAGTGAGTTTCGTCAGTTTCAACTTTTGTCTCAATTTGGAAATATTACTAGATTTTTGTCCTTTTTGAACAATTTATAGTGGATCTGAAACAAAGAAATAAACAACTCAGAAATGTACCGGTATGTGCATTTTAACCCTTTGAGACTTTAATTATCCTGACGTCCAAACGTCACTGGGAATTCAGTTTTAAGCCTTCGTTTTTTCAAAATGGAACGTCAAATGTCGGAAAGTGGAAATAACAAGGTATTTTTCACATTAGTGATTAACTGGTTCAGGGCTAGATTATTTTTGGTGGTCTGAATTTGTTATTGAAAACTTGTTTTATTACAAATTATTGGAGAGTGCCTACTGGCACTCTCCAATAATTTGTAATCAACAAATTTATATAAACAAAATATTATTGGTGTTTGACTGAATATAAAATTTAAGCAAGGAGGAAAGTGTTGGTTTTTGCTCTGGTATCCTCATTTTTGAAAGCCTTGATAGTGGCTTCTAGCACTCAACCAGTTAAGAAGTCTTAACAGCAGGATTATATTAGTATTTTAAGCTGCGATAACATTGGGCTCAGTGGTTGTCACTGAGCACTATTCAGGAGAAAATAGGAATTGAGGTTAAAACTTTAAAAAATCGAAAAATAATAACAAAACAAATAACAGCAAAGTATCAACGTGCTGTTTAATTTCGAACATCATAAGACGTACAAAAGTATCAAAAGGTTAATTTTATTTCTTTCACAATAAGCAAAACAAACAAGAAGCGATCAGTCAATCAAATTTGACCTACACTGTTGTTCATCATAATCTGCGACAAGTACTAGTTTTGACTCTTGGTGCAGTTTACACTTGGTCTCCGCCATAAGTAAGCCCACCCCAATTTTTTTCATGTGCCTTCTGCGCTTACTGACGGTCTGTACGGTATGGACAAATAAAAATTCTGAAACCTTTATACACATTTACAGACCTTACCTGAGTATATGTTAATCATTTCAAATTATTGGAGCCTTTCACTGGAAACCAATTCTCTATTTACAATAGTGGGGCATCAGAGCCACATAGCCTCAAATCAAAATTCCAAAATCTTTATGCTCATCTACCTGAACATGTGAGCATACCTTTCAAATCCTATACATTAGGAGCCTTTCGCCAGAAACCAACTCTCAAACGATATAGGTGGCACCACTACAGCCAAATAGGGGTTAAATAAAAATTCAGAACCTTTTTGCATAGCTACATACCCTGCCTGAATACCTGAGCATACATTAACCCTTAAGAGCCAGGAGATTTATATACAGTTTTGTTATACATTGAAAGTCTACCTCCTGTTGCTTTGCAGTTGTTTCTAGTCAAGTCTTGGCTGCCTATAGAGGCAGCCAAGACTTGCCAAGAAACAACTGGCAAGGCACTAAGAAAACAAGTTTTGAGTTTACCCAAACAAGCACCAGTTCCTTTGCATTAAAAAGTTAAAAATGTTGGAATTAGGCTCTTAAGGGTTAAACAATTTTATATCTTAGGAGCCTTTTGGCGGAAAACAAACTCTCTAGCGATAAAATTGGCACCACCAGGCCCACATGGCGATCAAATCAAAATTTCAAAAACTTTTATGCACATCTACAGACCCCACCTGAACATACTTTAAACATTTAAAATAAACCCTAGAGGCCTTTCACCAGAAACCATTATTTTAGTGAAATTTTCAAGTGGTACCACATGGGCAACCAGATATATTAAGCTGATGAATTGCAAAATCATGAGATTTCTGAGCAAAAATAGTGAGATTTTGATTTTTATATGGCTCAAAGAGGAAAATGTTTTCCATAAATAATGAGATTCTGTTAAAATTCCCAATTTTCAGGCTCAATTAACAAAAAAATTTCGCAAAATAGTGAGTGTCCCTCTAAAATGAGACTTGACATGTCTGGGAGCAAGCTGGTGTCAAAAATTCAGACCACTTCTATTATGTGTGGAAAAAATTTGGGATGGACCAGATATATGGAAATAGATCATCACAATTTTGAAAATGCAGGGATAAATATTAGAAATACACAGCATATTGTCGCTTTCTGTAATGACTGTAATGATCCTCCAGGCACTATCACATTCAGTTATTTTTAGCTTAACTTTGGCGAAGCCAAATTTGAGGTATTGCCATGGCCCATCCATCCATCTGTCTGTCTGTCTGTTGCGCCATCAACACGGCTTGGGCTAGAGGCCATATTTATGAACCGATCTTTATGAAACTTTTTGGGTACCTTTGTTATCACCGTGGCACGAGAACAAATGTTTTGTGGTCCGGTCCAAAATTCAAGACGGCCGATGACAGCCATTTTGTACAAAATTAGGTGCAATCAGATTTCTGCGCACAACTTCCATATGAAAGCGCTGATTTGAATAATTTTTTGTGTGAATGTTTAGTACCATGGGATACATCACATATAATACAGGGTTTTTTCTCATGCAGAAATTATGCAAATTAGATGAACTTTGATTTTTTCAGTGCAACTTACACACAGTAAGTACACCTGTCATTACGGCTCGGGCTAGGGGCTGTATTTATGAACCGATCTTCACCAAGCTTCTTGGGTACCTTTGTTATCACTTTGGGACGAGAACGAGTGTTTTTGGGTGCGGTCCGAAATTCAAGATGGCTGCCAGCGACCATTTTGTTCTAAAATTAGGTACAATCAGTTTTTGGTACAGAACTTCTATACGAAGGTTCTGATTTGAATAAATTTTGGAATGAATGTTTAGTAACATGGAATACATCACATTTTATACGAGTTTTTTTCTCGTGCAAAAATTATGCAAATTAGATGGACTTTGATTTATTCAATGCTACTAAGTATTATATACACCGTAAGTGCACATGTCAATACTGCTTGGGCTAGAGGCTGTATTTATGAATCGATCTTCACGAAACTTCTTGGGTACCTTTGTTATCACCTTGGGAAGAGAACGAGTGTTTCTGGGTGCGGTCCAAAATTCAAGATGGCTGCCAGTGGCCATTTTGTACCGAAATTAGGTCCAGTCAGTTTTTTGTTCACAACTTCTATGCGGCTCAGGCTGGAGGCCGTATTTATGAAACGATCTTTACGAAACTTCTTGGGTACCTTTGTTATCACTGTAGGGTGAGAAGAGTGTTTTTGGGTGCGGTCCAAAGTTCAAGAGGGCCGCCAGCAGCCATTTTGTACCAAAATTAATGCAATCAGTTTTTTGTACAGAACTTCTGTACGAAAGTTCTGATTTGAATAAATTTTTGTATGAATGTTTAGTAACATGGAATACATCACATATAATACAGGGTTTTTTCTCGTGCAGAAATTATGCTAATTAGATGAACTTGGATTTATTCAGTGCTACTTATACACAGTAAGTGCATATGTCATTACGGCTCCAGCAAGAGTCTGTATTTATGAACCGATCTTCACGAAACGTCTTGGGTACCTTTGTTATCACCTTGGGACAGGAATGGGTGTTTTGGGGTGCCTGTGTTATCATTGTGCTCTGAAAACAAATATTTTGGGGTTCAGTCAGACCCACTCTAGGACTCAAAGATTTCTTTTCTAGTTTAGCATCTAATTGCCGTCCACCTTTACAATACTTTACCTATACATTTGTTTCAGGCTACAGTCAGCATTTATGTACAGACTGTTACAATACTTTATATGTACCTTTGTTATCAAGTCATTACCTAGATGTTTGTCATTGCTGTGTCACATACTATACATGTACATGTCTTAAACAAGTTGAGCTACAGTGTCACTGACACTTTCATTTTCATTTTGATGTTTGTAGCTTCCTCTTCACCTCTACAACCATACAGACCAAGAAATGACAGTTCCAATGACAAAGTAAGTATTATATATATATATACTGTTGGAAAAAAAAACGCAAGTTCAATTTGGTAATGTAATTTATTTTTGCAACATCTCGTCGCCCAGCAATTTTAGGTCCATGATTCAATGATAGCTTGTTTAGTTGGGCGTCTTAGAGCCACAGGAAGATTAGCAGATCATCCCAGGAGCAAACTGTCTGTGCATTACGTTGCCATGTCAAGATAGCGGCATATGTCTCTCACACTTCCGTAACCGATTTCAGATGGCAATGGAGAGTCAGGTTGTAGGCACTCTTGGTCGCCGAGTGTGTCCAAGAACAGTTAGGAATTGGTTGCGGAAGTTCAATTTAAGGCCACGACATGGTAAGTAGAGTTAGAGTAACGACTGAAGCCTGGGGTGGGCACACACGCTTTTGATTTTGATCAGGAGATCGTGTAAGATACCCATGTTTGAATGTTATCCATGCAAACGTCGTCTGTGTTATGACTACAAAACTCAGCAAAATTTAATCAGTAATGAAGAAATAACATCAAAATCCAAACAATGAAATAATCATCGATAACACATTCGAAATATTGACCACAAAAATAAACTTTTCTTTCTTTTTTCCACTGGTGTATATGTTAACCCTTTACCCAACGCAGACGATATCAAAATTTATTATTTTAAATATCATTTTTTCAAAAAAATTCAACAAAACCATATCATGTGACCCCTCGTTGGAACGAGCTTGACGAGTCACATGATATGGTTTTGTTGTAACTTTTTGAAAAATAATATTTTTTCAGCTGCTGATGTTGCATATTACGCAGGCGGATGCGGCCGATTCGTTGGGTAAAGGGTTAACAGTGATTCCGTGAAATCTCTAGTAGATTTATGTAATTGTTGTTTGAATTTTTTTTTTTTTTTTTTCGAATATCATGGCAACTTCTGCCATCTTTAAGTATTTTATGAAATCCTGAAAACTAGCTGCCAGTTATTCCAGAAATTCCAAATCTATACACTATTTGAAAGTCAATACATGTATATAATAATAATAATAATAATAATAATAATAAGGAAATTTTATAAAGTGGAAAATCACAAAGTGCTCAAAAACGCTGTACAGTTAAATAAACAATGAGCTTATGACTATCAAGACAATATACAGACTGAGAAAGGTGTGAAGGTCAGCAGGTTATGTACTGTCAAAAGCCTCTCTGAAAAGATGCGATTTTAAATTTTTTTTTCAATTGGTTGAGATCTTTCAATGTCTGAACCTGAACTGGTAAATTATTCCAAAGTGCAAGTCCAGCAAAAGAGAAAGCTCTGTTATTTCCAAAAGTGGACCTAGAGAAGGGCATCTGTAGCTTGATTTGTGTGGAGGAGCTCAAGTTCCTTTCAGGTGTTTTAACTGGTAGAGTGGTAAATTATTTTACAAATGTGATTTGTAACATGGGTAAAATAGGACCCAGTCACCAACGCTTGAGGTGGAAATCCTCTAGAATAGGCAACATGGATATAAACAATTAACTAAGCGTGTCTTTATTGTCATGCAGCGGTCACAATTAGTCTGTGTGCAGTAATATGTGACCTTAAACACCAATAAATCAATAAATAAATATAGAAATAAAATGTTTGTCAGTCAATTTTTTTCTAAACATTCTCTTATTTGAGATGAAACCTGATATTTTTATACTGTACCAATGACCCAGACATAGCTGGCTGGTGCTAATTTTCAAAAATCTAGGGCCAAACACAAATTTTGCCCCCCAATCCCCAAAATTTGCATCTAAAACCGAAAAAATCATGTCCTAAATGGTTCTCTATACTTTCCCTCCACTGCGCATGCGCAGTGTCAAGGAGGTCTCGAAATTGGTGCCAATTATCATTCTTTGTTTGGCCCTTCATCAGTTCACATCTGACTGATATTTGTGCTTGTAAATCTTAGTTTAAATGATGCCAGACACATAAATATTAGAGAAATGGTGGATCTAAAGAGGAAATAGAAGGAGGAGAGGAAAAATGAGTGGCAGGAAATAATCAGGGCTGTAACTTAAAATTTTTTAACGAAATTATGTTATGTTGCCTAATTTCGAGGCATGGGCCTGTTGTTGTCATTCTTGCTATAAAGTTACACTGCTTGTTCAGTGTTTCCTCTCTCCCTTTCCTTTAAGTCCCCCCTTGCTATTCTCCCATGCTTTTGGCATATTTTTTGTAATATTATTACTAAAATTTCTTGGGAGTTTTAGCTGGGTAACAGAATGAATTCTGTTCTTTTCCTCATGTTTACGTCCTCACCCATGGGTTTTTAGGCGTAGTGTTCTGCATCTACCATCTGATGTTCTGCAGTTTCTTCCCTGGAAGTCTCTGTTTTGCATCAGATAGTGTGTTATTGGTAACTGATTTCGGGCCATGGTTATCAGTGCCTGGAGTCATGTTTCTGGTGTTTATACACTTCTTGTTTACATTGACAACGGTTTCTGTTGAGAGGGATTTTCTTGTCTTTGTATTAGCTTAATCATATCAAGATACATTATTATTATACGTAAGTGTTGCATTAATTTTTTTGTAATATTTTAAAAAATTTTGTCCACACTTAGGCTTTTGGGATCCATTGGGGCTCAACGTTACTTTCAGAAACTTGGGCTTTTCTAAAAAAATATATTTTTATACTGTACCAATGACCCAGACATAGCTGGTGCTAACTCTTAAAATATAGGGCCAAACACAAATTTTGCCCCCCAATCCCCAAAATTTGCATCTAAAACCAAAGAAAACATGTCCTGAATGGCCCTCCACACTTCACCTCTACTGCGCATGCGCAGTGTCAAGGATGTTCCGAAATTGGCGCCATTAATCATTCTAAGTTTGGCCCTTCATCAGTTAACATCTGACTGATCTTTGTGCTTGTAAATCTCAGTTTAAATGATGCCAGACACATAAATATTAGTGAAATGGTGATTCTAAGGAGGATAGAGAAGGAGGAGAGGAAAAATGTGTGACAGAATATTATCAGGGCTGTAACTTAAAATATTTTTATACTGTACCAATGACCCAGACTTAGCTGGTGCTAACTCTAACAAAACCAGGGCCAAACACAAATTTTGCCCCCCAATCCCCAAAATTTGCATCCAAAACAAAAAGAAATCATGTCCTAAAGGACCTCCATACTACGCCTCTACTGCGCATGCGCAGTGACGCAGACGTCCCGAAATTGGCGCCAATTATCATTCTCTGTTTGGCCCTTCATCAGTCAACATCTCACTGATCTTTGTGCTTGTAAATCTCAGTTTAAAGGATGCCAGACACGTAATTTTGGGAGAAAATGTGATTCTAAGGAGGATAGAAGGAGGAGAGGAAAAAGAAGTGGCAAAAAATAATCAGGGCTGTACTTAAAATTTTTTGATGAAATTATGTTAAGTTGCCTATTTTCGAGGCATGGGCCTCTTGTTGTCATTCTTGCTAAATGTTGCACTGCTTATTCAGTGTTTCCTCTCCCCTAGCCTTCTAAAGTCCCCCCTTGCAATTCTCCCATGCTTTTGGCATATTTTTGAGAAAGTTCATTTCTAAAATTTCCTGGGAGAGTTGCTTGGTTACAGAATGTTTTCTGTTGTTTTCCCCATAGTTACGTTTTCACCCATGGGTGTATAACGTTTGTGTTCTGCATCTTCCATCTGATGTTCTGCAGATTCTCCCCTGGGAGTCTCTGTTTTGCATCAGATAGAGTGTAATTTGATGACTGATTCCGGGCCAGTTTTTTCAGTGCCTGGAGTCATGTTTTCTGGTGTTTTACACTGTTTGTTTTCATTGGCAACAGCCTTTTTTGAGGGGGGCTGTTTGCCTTTGCTGTAGTTTATATCATTATAAGATACATTTATATTATCCGTAAGTGTCTCATTAATTATTTAATATAAATTTAAAATTTTTGACCACACTTTGCCATCGGATCCATCGGGGCTCAACGTTACTTTTCAGCAACTTGGGCTTCGCTGAAAAAATATTTTTTCAAAATTATTTTGATATGTAATTGTTTTTTCATTTATTAATGGATCATGTTATTATGTATCTTTGTGTCAGGGGTTTTTGCGAGTAACTAGGACTTGTTGTTCTTTCACAATGAAGGGACTTTGTTCAATTGTAATAGGAAGAAATCTTCCTCAGACTTTCATGATCATTGTATTAATTGTAGTCAGTGTTCTCGCATTAATCCCTGTCCTATATGTGAATATTGGGATGAGAAACATTGGAAACGTGTGTCACGATATGTTGTTTCTGGAGAAAGGGCTATGCCGGCTCTTTCTCCGCAAGGTCACTCTACTCTCTCAGTTTCTATTTCAGAGGAACAAGAACAGGGTGATGTTTCCATGTTATCTTCTACAAGTGTGCATCCGTCGTCACAAATGAATTCAGAGCTAGCGGCAAAAGTGCTCATGGAGATTAGACAAATGTCGTCCGCTAGCTCGCCCGGTGTAGCGTCCATTCACCGAATGGTTCGGCAGCCGAGTTCGTCCGATGCGGTCCAGGAGGAAATTTTGGGTGATGCGAGCACTATAAACATAATAGATGCACACCCAGTGACGGCGGATAGTAAGCGAGAACGGAGGAAGCCTTTGAGTCTGGTTCCTAGCTCGTCCAGGTCCAGCCGGGCCGCGAGCGAGAGAGGCCCCTCTCTCGTACAACAACATCTGGGACCAGATGTTGTGGTACAGAATGTGTCTTTAGCGGAGCATACGTCCGTCGCTCGGGACGCTCCATTGTATAAGCAGTCCGCGGAGACTGTTAAGGCTTCCTCTTCTCGTCAGCGCACACGACCGCACCTTGGCTGTGTGACCGCCGATATATTGCCAGCTTCGCCGATCAAGGATTCTTCGGCGACCAGGTCACACCATCCGGCAGCCAGGGATTCGAGACCGATGGACTCAGGACGTTCGCATAGGAAAAGTATGCGGGAGCCATCTGATGCGGAGCTGCCCTCGGCGAAGCAGCGAAAGACTGCGCCTCCGCAGGTCTCGATGCCGGACATTCTTGTGCAGATAGCACAGCTTATCGCAGCATCCCAGCAGCCGACAGAAACGGTGTCGGATCGAGAATTATCCGACGGCGCTGGGTCGGTACGCTCCGCCGAAGCATCGGGGGCGGACGACCGGGAACATCATGAGGTCCGACCGGATGGTGAAAGGGATACGGATGACTTGGAGCTATCCCTTTCGGAACAACATAAAGCTGCCGTGGACTTCATCTGGCACTTTCTCCCTCAAGTTGTTCCGTCGGGCCAGACTGCTGCGGTTCCGGACAAGAGGATTATAGCGTCATTGGACTTCCGTCGCAGTCCAATAATGTTGCAAGAACATTTGAATTATTGAACGACGCTATATTTAAACTTGCTTCCAAGACGGGGAAAGCAGGTTTCTTGTCCGCTAATACTCTCAACCTGCCTTTCATTAATGCAAGGAATAAATTCGATACGGCAGGACAGGGTATACCGAGAGTTCCTCTGCGTATGGACGATGAGGCGGAAGACTTAGAGCTATCATTACCGTCGTCAGCTTCTATTCCAACCGCGGTGTTGGAAACAGCTATTGCGTCTAACGGAGCCAATTTAGATGCCTTATCTTACGCAGATCACCTTACTAAGGCGTTATCACTGCGCCTTCAAGGGAAAGAGTTTCAGGATATACAATCCTCTTTAAGACTTCTTTCAAGGGCAGTAGCTTATTCCACGTGGAACTCCGCCCTTTCAGTGGCAAATCTGGAGTTGGTTAGACGTGACGCAGCCCTAGCTACATCCACACTAGTGGATACTAAGGTGAAGAACTCTCTTAGAGTCGCTTCGGTCTCAGGAGAACTTCTCTTTGACGGCAAGCTTTCTGCTATTTATGATAAAATTACAAAGAAAGCTAAGGATTCTCTGTTGTTCAAATCTGCTCCTAAGAAGTCGGATACAGCAGACAAGAATAAGACAGGCACTTCTGGGTCTAATGCGCCCAAGAGAGGTTCCTATAGAGGTTCCGGTGCGTCCTCTTGGTCTTATTCGAGAGACCGTCAGGGTAGCGACTCTCGTTCGGGCCGTCCTTCAGGCCGGGACAATCAGTCGGACGCCCCGAGGTCGACGGGGCGAGGTGCGGGCCGTGGAGGACGTGGTTTCTCCTACCGCAGGCCTCGCAGGTCCAGGAGGTGATGGCTTAAACCTCTATCGCGTACCGGTTGGCGGAAGGTTGTCGAGCTTTTCACAAGAATGGGCGTCGATTACGGACGACCCTTGGGTGAGAGGAGTGACTTCGGAAGGTCTAAAGATATCCTTCAAACGAAAGCCTCCATTAACTCGAAGTCCAAAGTGGACTCATCTTCCGTCAAATCCGCAGAAAAGAGACGCTCTGTTATCAGAGGTGCAGTCTCTTTTAATGAAGAACGCGGTAGAGGTCGTAGAAAACCAGGAATCTCCGGGATTCTACAGCCATCTGTTTCTGGTTCCGAAACCAGACGGCTCGTTCCGTCCAGTCATAGATTTGAGCTGGATAAACAAGCTGATCGTCGCTCCGAAGTTTTATATGGAGACGATTCATTCGGTCAGAGCGAGTATTCGGGTGAACGATTATGCAACGAGCATAGATCTCAAAGATGCGTACTTTCACGTCATGGTACATCCGACATTCCGAAAGTACCTACGCTTCTCAGTCCTAGGAGTGGTGTATCAATTCCGGGCGATGTGCTTCGGATTGAATCTAGCACCCTGGGCTTTCACTCGGGTAATGAACTCGGTAATGATCTATTTCCGAGCTCATTCGTCTGCGGTAACGTCGGCCTACCTGGACGACATTCTTCAGAGGTACGGCAACGAGTTAACGCTTCAGAACGATGTTCAGAATCTTCTTCTATTGCTCCGACGTCTCGGTTTTATAGTAAACGAGGAGAAGTCGGATCTGGTGCCGTCCAAGTCATTCACTCATCTGGGAATGAGCTTCGAGACGCACAACAATCTCGTTCATCTGCCGTTAACCAGAGCGAAATTAGTCAGTTGTTACGCTCGCTATTGTCTGCACGCAGACAAAGTCACGGCGAGAGAATTTATGAGACTGATAGGTCTGTGCGGAGCCGCCGCGGATCTCATTCCGATGGGGCGGTTACGCACACGTCCTCTTCAAATTTTCTTGACTCAGAATTGGAGTGTGAAAATTCATTCGCTCGACGTAGACGTTCTCTTGTCAGATCAAGTGAAACAAGAGATTCAGACTTGGGCAAACATTCAGTGGTTAACTCAGGGAGTTCCGCTGCAGTTGCCGGATCCGAGTTTTACCATTATGACGGATGCCAGTCAAACAGGTTGGGGTGCATCATTAATCCCAACGGATTCGAGATGCCAGGGTCTTTGGGATCTGCAATTCCTGTGCAAGCACATAAACATCAAGGAAATGATGTCAATTTGGCTTGCGTTACGTCACTGGATGGACATTATTCACAATGCTCATGTCCAAATCCTATCCGACAATACGACAGTAGTGGCGTATATACGGAATCAGGGAGGCACTCATTCAGTTCCGTTGTTCAATCTAACGGAAAGAATCCTTCTGTTTGCGCTAGAACATCACGTTCTTCTTTCGGTCCGTCTCATACCGGGTCGTCTGAATGTGCTAGCAGACTCCCTTTCACGAAAGGGTCGCTTGTTGCCGTCGGAGTGGACTCTCAACAAACAAGTATTCAATCAGATTTGCTACCAATGGGAACGGCCAATGATAGACTTAGTTGCGACACATCTCAAGAATCAGTTGCAGACGTATGTGTCTCCGTGTCCGGATCCAAGAGCATTTGCAGTAGACGCTCTGTCGATCCCTTGGGACGGAATGATAGGATATGCATATCCTCCAGCGCCGTTAATTCAACAAGTATTGCTAAAGATAAAACAATCTCAATGCAAGATTCTGTTGGTAGCATCTCTGTCGCCACAGAGACTGTGGATAAATCTACTCAGGTGTCTGTTGTGGGACCTACCGCGAAAGCTTCCTCCACGGGAGGATCTTCTTTCGCAGGGGAAATCACGCCAACTCCATCACAACCCGCAAGGTCTCAACCTTCACGTTTTTCCGTTGTGCGGTCCTTCTTGCATGGCAAACACTTTACAGGACGAGCAGTGGACGCGATTTCTAACTGTAGGAGGACCTCCTCTTCGCTAAACTATGCGGCTAAGTGGAAGGTTTTTCGTCGTTGGTGTAGGGATCATTCTGTAGATATATTCGATCCCTCTATACCAGACATTGCAAACTTTCTAGTATACTTGTTTGACAAAATCAAACTGCAGCCTGTTACTATAAAGGGTTATAGATCTATGTTATCTGATACCTATGCACATCATGATAGTTTACAAATTGGATCTAATGTCTCTTTATCTAAGTTGGTTAGAAACTTTTCGATAAATAGACCCAGAACTCTTAGATTAATTCCTAAGTGGAATTTAGCTTGGGTTCTTCTTAAATAGAAGGAAAAGCCATTTGAACCTCTTGGGACAGTAGATTTCAAATTCTTATCTTATAAGACAGCTTTTCTCTTAGCTTTCTCTTCTGCTAGAAGAGTCAGTGAGCTTCATGCACTGTCGGTGGATGATTCTCACTATCGTAGTGTTGGGAACACTATCACCTTCACTACTAATGTGGGTTTTTTAGCTAAGAATCTGGCTCCTAATAAATATCCGGAACCTATTGTTATTAAGGCTCTTCCGTCTTCAGACGGGCGTAGGCCTTTACTCTGTCCTGTTAGAGCATTACGTATCTATAAACAGAGATCTCAGTTTATCAGAAAGGGACGGAAACGTTTCTTTCTGTCTTTGATTCCTAATAGAAAGGACATTTCGGTCCATTCTATTGCTAGATGGATTCAATTAACTATCCGTACTGCTTATGAAAATTTATCTTCTTCTCAGCAGTTTGTGCTTAAGATTTCTGCTCATGAAGTAAGAGCTCTTTCTACTTCCTGGGCTTATGCTAATAGTGTTGCTATTACAGATTTAATGAAGGCTGCTTATTGGTCTCAGCCATCCACATTTACGAATTTTTATCTCAGAAATATTGAGTCCATTTCTGGAGACCTGCATTGTTTAGGTCCGTTATCTGTTGCTCAGAATGTCGTCCACTAAACAGTTGCAACTATAGTTATGCAGGCTTTCTGTTCCGGCAGTGACTCCGTCCGGCTGCCCTCTTCGCTCTGGGCTATTTGACCCAGACCAAGGGGAAGGGGGGGGGGGTGTTCCCTTAGGTCACCTGCTTTATAGTGAAAAGCAAGGGAATGCCTCCTCCAAGTCAGTATTTCTGAGTCGCATCCGGGATGGTTTTAAAGTGTAATATTAATGTTAAAATTCATTCATGTCTTATTTTTAAAGTGTAGCTCGGTGTGAAGCATTTGTATATGTCAAGTGTCAAACGGGCTTTAATATACAATACTCGGACACTTTTAAATGACTATAAAGAGTCTCAATTCTCTGGACTACTTTATTTATTGGCTTGCTTTAAAAATAATTAGTATAAGGGATATACTGGATGTTAATAGAGAACATGAATGTTATTGTGCTGAATTATTAAGGGTAGTGTATCTTTCTAATTTAATATTAAATAAGAAAGATACATGTAAAGCCTAATACTCCTTTTCTCCTTAAGGGGTTACCTCTTTACTATATAGTTGAGCTTATTGGATTTTCCTCTATGTCCTAGGCCCTCCAGCCTGTTTACTATTCAGCTATGTCTGGGTCATTGGTACAGTATAAAAATGTTAAAAAATTTATAGTAATTTATATATTTTTTATACTTACCAATGACCCAGACGGGGATGGCCCTCCCAGGAGTTGGGAACTCATACCTCCCCGCTGAGTACATAGCGCTTACCAGGCACTGGTTTAAGAATGATTAATGGTGCCAATTTCGGGACGTCCTTGACACTGCGCATGCGCAGTAGAGGTGAAGTGTGGAGGGCCATTCAAGACATGTTTTCTTTGGTTTTAGATGCAAATTTTGGGGATTGGGGGGCAAAATTTGTGTTTGGCCCTATATTTTTAAGAGTTAGCACCAGCTATGTCTGGGTCATTGGTAAGTATAAAAAATATATAAATTACTATAAATTTTTTAACTTTTTCAAGAATATTGTCAAGAGTGCTAGCTAATCTGTTGGATAGAGCATTAAAACAAATTCCTGTCCATGACATGTACATGGCCCATTTCCAGTACAGAATACAACACCCACCAGACCTGTGTTAAGTTGAATATAAAACTAATCACAGGACTTCATTGCATCACTCTCTGAACTATTATGAAGTTTCAGTATAGTAGTTAACCCTTTAGCTAACATAATGACCATAAGCAGTCAATGCTATTCACAAAAATCGTCGTTCAAAGATTAATTTTTTTCAAATTTTTGCCTCATATACATACCTTATCACCTTTTATTTGCATGATCGCATTGAATTCATTCCAGTGGGAGGTCATGGACTATGTTTTTGAAGCAACAAATTGTTTTGAAAATTTTGCTTCTAATACTGGATGAGCACAGTAAAAAGTTCCCCCTTGTTTTGTCTTCATTAACCCTTTAACTAAATCAACTAGGAGATAACACCTGTGAAAAAGATTCCTTTTTTGCCTCCAAAACAGCTGATGACCCACTTATTGGAACAAGCTTTGTAAGGTTGTTCCAATGAGGGGTCATAAGCTATCAGGAGGGGTCTGGAATTGAAATAAATAATAAAATTTGAATGGGAATTTTTGTGAATAGAACTGGCTGAATTTTCTGTACATTTAGGCGAAGAGTGATATAAATCTGCAACGATATCGTGCTCCTATACTCACTGGCTAATGCGTTATTACAGATAATACATACTGTAACCCTAAAGGGCCTGGGGATTTTTATTTCTTATCAACCTACCTTACAACTGTTTACAGCAGGCTTGCACTACAGTGGAAGTCCCTAACTCGGAAAAATACTCTCTCTTTTCTTCTTTCCCAAGCGATTTGGGAAAGAAAAGTGGTGCAAAAGCACCAAGAAAAAATAAGCCAAAACTGTGTGGAGTGTGACCGGCACACTCCCAGTAGGGGTCACTCTTCTCCATGTACTAATCAACGGCTTCCGGAACCAGTGCACAGACATATAACCAATGTGTCATTCTATTTTTTTTTTGCCATTTTACAGGATGCAGATCGTTTCACTCTTCAACTGTGATACCTTTTGACTCACTGTTAATGATGTTTCCTGTTCTGTGGATTCATAGCTGTTTCTTCACTATCCAGACAAACAGGGCTGTGTTTTTGTATATTCTCTCGATTATTCACTGTATTTTTTGTGATAAATCTCTATACCAATTTTGCACGTGATTTTCGCATACCGTGCTGTTTCCGTCTTTTGTTCGTTAATGCTAACCCTTTGGTTTCTGCTTTTAACTGAGTTAAGTGTCAGCAGTGGGCAGTTGTGGCAGCTTTTCTCCCCTCTGTTGAGGGTTGATTTTTGCCAGTTCCCTTTTGGCTGTTGGGGTACTTTTCTGTTCCCGTCGGGCCTTTGTTTCCTGCCACCTTACTCTGGTAGCTGGGGGTTTCCTGTTTTATTTTTTCTTTGGGTTCACCTTTCCATCTACATTGCTCTCGTCAGATATGCCTAGGACGATACCTTGCAGGCCATTTTGTTGTCTTAGCATGTTGAAGTTTCCCATTATTCATGCTCCACTTTATTTGGGTGTTCTATTGAAAGAACATGTGGGCTGGGTGGTCTTCCACCTTTTGGGCTTCCATCTATTGTGTAGTTCGGGCACGTGACATTTTCCTCCCACGCCCGTGGGAAGGGGCACACAGTCATTTGGGGCCTCCCGATTCGACTCTATCTGGAGAGAGTTATACCCCTTCCTGGAGGTTTTGCAGTATTTTTATGGCATGGGTTCCATGGTAGCTGCTGACTTTCTGGCGAAGAGATGCCTGATTCCGGGACTACATCTGGGACTGTCACTGGGGTTGTGACTCCTCTTTGGAGCTGAGCTTGGTTGCTCTCTCCGCTTTTCCTCCTTTGTCAACAACTACTGATGTATCTGCTCCTGCTGCTACTCTGTCAGTGACGTCATTGGTCTCCGTTTCAGCCGGTCTCGGCTTATCCCTGCAGGGGTCTGCAGGGATTTCTGCTTCTTGGACGTGGGATATCGGCCTCAACCTTCTCTGGCTTCAACTCGGCGAAGTTGGAAGTGCTTGCCAGCCGATTCCTCTGCTGTGGTCTCTCAGCCGTCAAGCCCAGCAGGCTTTGATTTGAATTCAGATGTCCATGGTGGGGTCACTGTGGACTCTGTTGCACTCCCGTCCATGCTCTCTGGTCCTTCGGGCAGTTTTGCGGGACCGGCACATTTTTGTGCAGCCCGAACCTTCTGTCCCTCAGGTTCACGGTGATTCTCCTGAGTTCCCACACTTCAGATCCTTGGGGTATTTCATACCCCTATAAGCATCTGTATTCAGATGTTTCGGTTGCCACCCGTCGTCCTGTGTCTGGTGTTCTAGAGGATCATGACCCTTCGCTGGTTTGGAGGGTCAGATGCGAAGCTACTTTGTACTGGCAGATTCAGGTTATGAGCTTAGGGAGGCCCCTCCTTGTTCACGCAGGTTCTTTCCAAGAGCCTTCCCGTTGCCTCCAGCAAGGCTTCTAGTGGTTTCCAGGTACCCTCCGCAGTGCCACCTCCTGGGATTAGAAGCTGGATGCTGCTTTCTGATCCCCCTTATGTTCCTACTCCATGGGAGGCATCAGCTGATGTGCCCAACATGGCCTATGTGTCTTCTGACTTAGGCGATGGGTCAGACACACCTGACATTGAGAGCCATCAGTCTTCTGACTTGGGGGTGGCTCTTGACTTTGTGTTTGAGTTCCTTCAAACCATCAGACCAGCCAGAGGTTTCAGCCAGTCTGTCAGGCTGCAAGACTTTGACGGTCTTGGATCAGGACTCCAAGCCAAGTCGGCCGTTATTCCTATGGTGACTCTGGAGTCCATGTTGGGCTTATCCAGAGAGATGCTAGGCCTTGGCTGCTTATCTACCTCCAGATAAGTTTGACAACATACATGCTTCTTTGTGTGTGATCTCTAGGACGCTCATGCATCTTACTCACATGCATGCCTGTAACACGGCTAATTTGGTTTTAGTTCACCGGAACGCTGTGTTGGACACAAGCCATTCCCTTCCTGAAGGGCAGGGCGCTGCTCTTTGATCCGCTTCTTTGGTGGGTCCACGACTATTACATGTTTCTGTGGCGACAGTCCGGGATGACGTCCTGCATCATTCCAAAGATCAGCTGCTGCTTCGCCAGCTTGATCCACCTTCTGTTGGAGGCCGGGCCGTTCCAAGCATAACAAACGCCCTTCTGCTTCTCTGTGAAGCGCAGGGCTGATCCTTCTGTCGCCGCTTCTTCCTCACGTGGTAAGGGTAAGTGTCGGCAGTCCAAAATGAAGGTCCTCACCTGGATTCGTCCCAGGTTGGAGGAGGGATAACCAAGGTTTGCAGACTGTTGGGCCACGATCACATCCGATCCTTGGGTGTTAGATGTTCGATCCAGTCTGCGGATATCTTTTCTGAGGAACCCCATTCTCTCGAGTGTGCCCCTTCCAACCCAAGTTCCTTTAGACGTTTCACGTCAGGAACTTTTGATCAGGGAGATAGACATTCTCCTGTCAAAGGGGGCGATTGAGGTCATCAAAAACATTCATTCAGTTGGATTTTATTCCTGCCGGTTCTTGGTGCTGAAGACGGATGGCTGACTCCGATCGGTTATCAATCTGAGTATCCTGAACCAGTCTCCCATTGCTCCCAAGTTCAGCATGGAGACTTTCAGGTTGCTTCGCAGCTCCATTCGCCAGGCAGATTTCGCTTCCAGCATCTACCTGCGAGATCTTTACTTTCACATTCCGATTCATCGGACATCGCGAAAGTATCTGAGGTCTGCTTTTCTGGGGCAAATTTACCAGTTCAAGGCCATGCCTCAACCTGGCTCCTTGGGCCTTCATCCGACTGATGTCGCATGTGATAGCCTTCCATCGCACTCAGTCCAGGGTGATTACTTCGGCATATCTGGACGATATCCTCCAGAGGCACTCCAGTGTTGCTCTTTGACACACTGTTGAGTCTACTCATGTCACTAGGTTTCAGAGTCAACAAAGAGAAGTCGGTCCTGGTCCCTTCTCAGTTGTTTTGTCATCTGGGGATGGACTTTTGTACTCAGCTGAACACGGTTATGATTCCCTGGGCAAGAGCTGTGGTTCTCTCTGCTTCCACCCTGACTCTGACCCACTCCACATCCGCGACAGCTCGGAGTATTCTCCGGCTGCTCAGTCTCTGCAGTTCGGTGACAGATCTCATTCCTCTAGGTTGGCTGCATGCCAGACCTCTCCAACACTTTCTCAGTCGTTGGAGGCCGAATGTCAATCCTTTCCCTTCACGGTGTATGAGACCAGGATCAAGCAGCTCTTCACATCAACCAGAAGGAGCTTCTTGCTATTCTTCTGAGTTTCCAGAAGTGGATCCCTCACCTTTCGAATCATCAGGTCCTTCTGTTGTCCGACAATTCGACAGTGGTCGCTTACATTTTTATACTGTACCAATGACCCAGACTTAGCTGGTGCTAACTCTGAAATAATTAGGGCCAAACTCAAATTTTACCCCCCAATCCCCAAACTTTGCATCTAAAACCAAAAATTACATGTCCTATATGGTCCTCCATACTTTTACTCCACTGTGCATGCGCAGTGTCAAGGAGGTCTCGAAATTGGCGCCAAAAATCATTTTTTGTTTGGCCCTCAAAACAGTTACACTTCACTGTTATTTGTGCTTGTAAATCTCAGTTTTAATGATGCCAGACACATAATTATGAGAGAATTGGTGGATATAAGGAGGAAATAGGAGGAGAGGAAAAAACAGTGGAAAGAAATGTTCAGGGCTGTAACTTATAATTATTTTACGAAATTATTTCATGTTACCTATTTTCGAGGCATGACCCTGTTGTGGTCATTCTTGCTATGAATGTTCCATTGTTTAATCAGTGTTTCCTCTCTCCCTTTCCTTTATTCCCCCCTAGTTATTCTCCCATGCTTTTGGCTTATTTTTTGTAATGTTTATTACTAAAATTTCTTGGGAGTTTTGGCTTGGAAACAGAATTATTTTCTGTTTTTTCCCCATGTTTACGTCCTCACCCTTGGGTGTTTAGGCATTTTGGTCTGCATCTACCATCTGATGTTCTGCAGTTTCTTCTCTGGAAGTCTCTGTTTTGCATCAGATAGTGTTTAAATTGGTAACTGATTTCAGGCCGTGTTTACCAGTGCCTGGAGTCATGTTTCCGGTTTGTTTACACTTTTTGTTTAGGCCACACAAAGTAGATCTTCTGTTTCTCAGGCCATTATTTGTAAAATTGCATGCGGGCGAGCGTTTTTTTATTTTATTTTTTATTTCTGTAATAATTTCTTTGTTATCAAAAGTTCATATTCTTGGTTTATATTTTAGGCCTCATAATCTACGGAATAGCATGGGCGGTGGTGTATTTCGTCCCTTGAGAGCAAGAAGGCTTTGCAATGTTGAAGCATAGCAAAGCCTTCTTGCACTCAAGGGACAAATGTATCAATTTTTTTTAACTTGTGTAAAATATCAGACATAAACCATTTAATTTGGTTATAAAAAGGGAGCATGCAGTAGCCAAAAGAACCATGCGGGAGGGCCTGAGAAACAGATTTTTAATATTTTTATACTGTACCAATGACCCAGACATAGCTGGTGCTAACTCTTAAAATATAGGGCCAAACACAAATTTTGCCCCCCAATCCCCAAAATTTGCATCTAAAACCAAAGAAAACATGTCCTGAATGGCCCTCCACACTTCACCTCTACTGCGCATGCGCAGTGTCAAGGACGTTCCGAAATTGGCGCCATTAATCATTCTAAGTTTGGCCCTTCATCAGTTAACATCTGACTGATCTTTGTGCTTGTAAATCTCAGTTTAAATGATGCCAGACACATAAATATTAGTGAAATGGTGATTCTAAGGAGGATAGAGAAGGAGGAGAGGAAAAATGTGTGACAGAATATTATCAGGGCTGTAACTTAAAATTTTTTAATGAAATTATGTTAAGTTACCTATTTTCGAGGCAGCAGCCATTTTGTTGTCATTCTTGTTATTTAGTTACACTGATTTTTCAATGTTTTCCTTTCTCCCTTTCCTTTAAGTCCCCTCTTGCTGTTCTCCCATGCTTTTGGCATAGTTTCTGTAATTATTATTACTAAAATTTCTTGGGAGTTTTAGCTGAATAACAGAATGAATTCTGTTCTTTTCCCCATGTTTACGTCTTCACCTATGGGTGTTAGGCGTTGTGTTTTGCATCTACCATCTGATGTTCTGCAGTTTCTTCCCTGGAAGTCTCTGTTTTGCATCAGATAGTGTATTTTTGGTAACTGATTTCGGGCATGGGTGCCTGGAGTCTTATATTAGTGTTTTTACACTCATTGTTTACATTTTCAACAGCCCTCTGTGTGAGGGGGGGGATTTCTTGAAAATAATATCTTGATGTTAATTTAATCATAACTACATTCATTATTATTGTTCGTAAGTGTTGCATAAATTGTTTAAAATATTTTTAAATTTTTTGTCCACACTTAGGCTTGGGATCCATTGGGGCTCAACGTTACTTTTCAGAAACTTGGGCTGTTCTGAAAAAATTTTTTTTCAAAATATTTTGATTTCAATTATTTTTTCTATGTTAATGGATCATATTTTATTATGTATTTTGATTGTCAGGGGTTGGTGCGAGTACCAGGACTTTGTTTTCTTTTCACATTGAAAGGATTTTGATCAATTGTAATAAGAGGAAGTCTTCCTCTGACTTCTATAATCATTCTATATGTAGTCGGTGTACTTGCATTAACTCCTGTTCTGTATCTGATGATTTCGATGACAACATGGGAAGCGTATGTCACGGTATGTTAGTGGGGAATTGGACATTCCGGTCCTTTCCCCGTTGGGTCACTCTACTTTATCAATTTCTATTTCAGATGATCAAGATTAGGGTGATGTATCTGTGATGTCTTCCAACAGTGTGCCTCCGTCGTCACAATTAATGAAGGGCTAGCGGAAAAGTGCTCATGTAAATACGCCAATTGCCTAAGAGGACCCTGGTAGGTTCGACGGCCTTTGACGTCCGCTAGCTCGCCCGGTGTAGCGTCCATTCATCGAATGGTTCGGCTGCCGGGTTCGTCCGTTGCGGTCTAGGAAGGAGATTTGGGTGATGCGAGCACTATAATTACTTTAGTACTCACCCAGTGATGGCAGATTGAGGACAGATCGGAGGAAGCCTGTTAGTCCGGTTCCTGGCTTGTCCAGGTCCGTCCGGGCCGTGAGCGAGAGAGGTCCCAACATAGGGGACCACATGATGTGGTTCAGATATTTTACATTCGGAGCATATGTCCATCGCTCGGGACGCTCCGTTATATTGACAGTCCGAGTGACTGTCGATAATGCTTCCTCATCCTCACAGCAGTGCACACGACCGCACATTGGCTACGTGACCTCGAGTATCCTATCAGTTTCGTCATTCAGTGATTCCACGGCGAACAGGTCACGCCATCTGGTAGCCAAGGGACACGAGGCCTATACACTCCGTTTGCTCGCATATTAGTAGTATGCACGGGGTAACGATCACGGAGCTTCCAGCGGCAATGCATCGTAGGACCGCTTCTCCACAGGCCTCAGTGACGGACGTGCTATCCGAGTTAGCACAGTTTTTTCGCAGCATCCCAGCAATCGACAGTTTCTTGGTCGAATCAGGAATTATCCGAAGGCGCTGGGTCGGTGCGGTCCGCGGTTGCATCAGGTACGGACGACCGAACGCTTTATAGGGTCCGACAGGATGGCGAAAGGGATTCAAAAGATTTCGAGTTTTCCCTTTCGTAGCATCGGAAGCTGCCATACATATCTTCCGGCATTATCTTCCAGTGATTGTTATTTCGGACTACATTGCTGCGATGTTGGATAAGAGACTTATAGCGTCATTGGACACGGAATTTTGGATCGGTTCAGGGACATTGTCCCTGACTTACCGACACAGTCCAATAATGTCATTAGAACATGTGTATTATTTATCGACGCTATATATATATAAGCCTGCTACCAAGCATGATAATTTAGTTTCTTGTCCGCAATGCTCAATTCTGCCTTTTATCATTTATACGAATAATTTATTTTGGCAGAACAGGGCATACCGAGAGTTCATATGCGTATAGACGGCGTGGTTAAAGACTGGAAATAATCTTTTTCGCCGTCTATGTCTTTTCCAACCACAATGTTGGAAACGACAGTGATGTCTAATAGACTTAACTTAGACGCTTTATCATACGTAATCCACCTTACTGAGGCATTATCATTATGCCTTCAAGAGAAAGAATTCCGGGATATAATCCTCTATGTGATTTCTTTTGAGGGCAGTAGTTTGTTCACGTATAACTCCGCCCTTCATTGGCTGCTTGGAGTTGGTTAGACGTGACGCAGCCCTAGCTACATCCACGCACGTGGATAGTAAGGTGAAGAACTCTCTCAGAGTCGCTTCGTTCTCGGAGAAGCTTCTCTTCAACGGCAACTTTTTGCAATCCATGAATTGCTCGATTTACACGTTCTCTTGTCTATCTAGTGTAGCAAGAGATTCAGACTGGGGCAAACATTCGGTGGTTGACTCCGAGAGTGCCACTGCAGTTGCCGGATCCGAGTTTTATAATTATGACGGTTGCCAGTCAAACAGGTTGGGATATAATATTGATCCCAACGGATTCGAAGTGCCAGGGTCTTTGGGTTCCGCAGTCTCTAAGCAAGCACTTATCTTCCACGGAATAATGTTTTTTTAGGCTTGCTTTATGTCATTGGATGAACATTATTCAGGAACGCATGTCCAATCCTGTCCGTTAATTCGACAGTAGTGGCGTATCTCTGGAACCAGGGAGGCACTCATTCGTTTCCGTTATTCAATTTAATGGAAAGAATCCTTCTGTTTGTTATAGTACACCAAGTTCTGCTTCGGTCCGTCATATTCCGGGTCATCTGATTGTATTAACGGACTCCCGTTCACATATGGGTCGCTTGTTGCCGTCAGAATGGACTCTCAACAAACAAGTATTCAATCAGATTTGCTATCAATGGGAGCGCCCAATGATAATTTATTTACGACACAACTTGCTTGTCAATTGCAGACGTATGTGTTTGCTTGTCCGGATCTCTGAGCTTATGTTGTTAACGCTCTATTGATCTAATAGGACGGAATGATAGGATATACGTATCTTCCTGCGCTGTTGTTTCAGCAAGTATTGCTAAGATAAACAACCACAATACACTTCTGTTGATAGCATCTCTGTCTTCACAGAGACTGTGGGTAAATTTACTTTGATGTCTACTGTGGGACTTAACGCGAAATCTTCCTCCATGAGAGGATCTTTTTTCGCTGGGTAAAATCGTGTCATCTTTATCACAACCCGCAAGGTCTCAACCTTCACGTTTTCCGTTGTGTGGTCCTTATTGCATTGTAAGCATTGTACTGGACGAGCTTTGGACGCGATTTCTTACTATAGGAGAACCTCTTCTTCTCTATACTATGCGGCTAATGTGGAGGCTCTTCCGCCGTTGGTGTAGGGATCACTATGTTGATATTGTTGATCCCTCCATACTAGTCATTGCAACTTTTTAGTATACTTGTTTGACAAGATCTACTGCAGCCTGTTATTATTTAGGTTATAGGTTTATGTTACCTCATACCTATGCTCTCTATGATAGTTTACAATTGAGTCTTATGTCTCTTTATCTAAGTCAGTTAGTAACTTTTCGATAAATAGACTTAGAATCATTAGATTAAATTCCTATACGGAATTTAACTTCGGTTCTTATTTAGCTAAGTAATCTTTTGAGCCTCTGGAAACAGTAGTTTTCAAATTCTGACCTTTTAGACAGTAATTCTGTTGGCCTCTCTTTTACTGAAGAGTCAGTGAGTTTCATGCACTATCGGTGGATGATTTTCACTTTCGTAGTTTCGGAATCACTACTTCCTTTACTATTTAGGTTGGATTTTTGCATAAGAGTCAGGCTCCTAATTAATATCCGGAACCTATTGTTATTTAGGTCCTTCCGTCTCCGTACGGGCATAGGCCTTTACTCTGTCCGGTTAGAGTTTATGTATTTATAAACAGATATCTGTTTATTACTACGGGCGTAAGCTTCTTCTGTCTTTGATGCCTAATAGAAGGACGTTACGCTCCATTCTATTGCTAATGGATTCAATTAACTATCGATACTGCTTATGGTATATCATTGACTCAGCAGTTGTGTTTGAGATTTCGGCTCATGAAGTAAGAGTTCTTCTACATCTTGGGCTTACATTAATAGTGTCGCTATTATAGATTTTTGAAGGCTGCTCATTGCGCTCAGCCATCCACATTCATGAATTTTTATCTCAGAAATATCGAGTCCATTTCTGGAGGCCTCTATTGTTAGGTCTATTATCTACTGCTCAGAATGTCATTCACTTAACAGTTGCTACTATAGCTAGGTAGGCTGTCTGTTTCGGCAGTGACTCCATTCTGCTGCCTTCTTCGCTCTGGGCTATTTGACCCAGGGCAAGAAAAAAGGGGGGGGGGGGGGGGGGGGGGTGGGGGAGGGTGTTCCCTTGGATCACCTGTTTTACTATGAAAACAAGGGGATACCTCCTCCAGAGTTAGTAATTCTGAGCTGTTATTGGGATGGTTGTTTAGTGAGAAGTTTATGTTTTAAAAATTCATTCAGGTCTTAGTTTTTAAAGTATAGCTTTTGAATAGCACATGTCAACGGACATTATTATACAATCCTCAGACACTTTTAAGGAGTATAAAGAGTCTCTATTCTCTAGACTTGCTTTATTTATTGGCTTACTTTAAAAATTATTAGTATAAGGATTATACTAGATATTAATAGAGTACATGGATGTATGATGCTCAATTTTGGAAGGTGTTGTATTTTTCTAATTTGTCATAAATAAGAAAGATACATGTAAGGCTTAATACTTCTTTTTCCCTAGAGGGGATGACTCTATTTTATATAATTGAGCGTATTCCATCTTGCTCTATGTCCTTGGCCCTCCAGCCTTTTTACTATTCAGCTATGTCTGGGTCATTGGTACAGTATAAAAATGTTAAAAAATTTATAGTAATTTATATATTTTTTATACTTACCAATGACCCAGACGGGGATGGCCCTCCCAGGAGTTGGGAACTCTTACCTCCCCGCTGAGTACATAGTGCTTACCAGGCACTGGTTATTAGAATGATTAATGGCGCCAATTTCGGAACGTCCTTGACACTGCGCATGCGCAGTAGAGGTGAGGTGTGGAGGGCCATTCAGGACATGTTTTCTTTGGTTTTAGATGCAAATTTTGGGGATTGGGGGGCAAAATTTGTGTTTGGCCCTATATTTTAAGAGTTAGCACCAGCTATGTCTGGGTCATTGGTAAGTATAAAAAATATATAAATTACTATAAATTTTTTAACTTTTTTAGGCCTTATGTTGACAATAGTTACTTCTTATAGTGATTACTTGTCCTCTGGTTAGTTCAGTTCATAGTTAGATACATTAATATTGTCTGTAAGTGTTACATTAATTTTTGAAATGATTTTAAAATTTTTGTCCACACTTAGGCTTTTTGGGATCCATTTGGGCTCATTGTTCCCATTGGGAACTTGGGCTCTTCTGAAAAAATTTTTTCAAAAAATTTTTTTTGGGAAATTATTTTCTTTTGAAATGTTATAATGGATTATAATATATTTGTTTCAAGGGTTAGCGCAAGTAATATGACTGTGTATATTTTTTCATGATGAAAAAATATTGTTCAAATTGTAATGCGAGGATATCTTCCTCTAATTTTCATTGTGTTTCTTATCGTCAATGTATTCGCACTAATTCTTGCTCTGTGTGTGTTGATTGGTATGACAACGTTGGAGACGTGCGTCACGGTATTTTGTTAGCATTCAGGGGTCCATTATGGTCCTCTCTCCGCAATGTCACTCTATATTATCATTTTCTTTTTCAGAATTCAGAGTGATGGTTACGTGATGTCTTTAACAAGTGTGTCTCCGTCGTTGCAATATTAGGGCTAGCGGGAAGTGCTCAAGGTAATACGACAATTGCTGGGAGGTCGCTGGTTCGATCGAAGGCATTGTCGGCCGCTAGTCCGCCCGGTGTCGCGACCATTCCCCGAATGGCTCAGCACCCGGGTTCGTCCGTCGCGATCCAGGGAAGCAGATTGGGTGATGCGAGCACTATAAAACATCAGATGTGCACACTCAGCAACGATGGATCCGAGGATAGTACGGAGGAAGCCTATCAGTCCGGTAGCTAGCTCGTCCAGGTCCACCCGGACCACGAGTGAGAGAGGCCCCCTCTCTCTTGCATCAACATCTGCGCCGCGATGTTGTTGTATGTTTGTTCGCTTAGTCGGAGCTTACGTCCACTCCTCCTGCTCGGGATGCTCCGTCACATGACAGTCTGACGTGGCTGTTATATTGGCTTCCTCATCCTTGTCAACACACATGACCACACCTTGGCTATGTGACCACAGATTTTCTGGGGACATTCGCATATTATATAAATGCAGGATTGAACATCCCTGGTGCTCCTGCTTCGCCGATGATGGAATACACATCGACCAGGTCACTCCATATGCTAGCCAAGGATACGAGACCTTTCCAGTTGGGACGTTCGCATATTATATAAATGCAGGAATGAACGTCCCGGGAGCTTCCAGCGGATAATTTACGTAGGACCGCGGCTCCACAGGTCTCATAGATTACATGAACAAGGTGTTGTTACCATGATGTCTTCGTAATGTGTGCTTCAGTCGTCACAGTCAAATGAAGAGTTAGCGGCAAAGTGCTCATGTAGATACGTCAATTACCTGGAGTTCACTAGTTCAATCGATGGCTTTGACGTCCGCTAGCTCGCCCGGTGTCGCGTCCATTCACCGAATGGCTCAGCACCTGGGTTCGTCCGTTGCAATCCAGGAAGGAAATTTGGGTGATGCGAGCACTATAAATACAATGTGCACACCCAGTGACGATGGATACGAGGATGGAATGGAGGAAGCCTATTAGTCCGGTTCCTAGCTCGTCCAGGCCCATCCGAGCTGCGAGCGAGAGAGGTCTCTCTCTCGTACTACAACATCTGGGCACAGATGTTGTGGTACAAAACGTTCCTCAGTCGGGGCATACGTCCACCGCTCGGGACGCTCCGTTATATAGACAGTCGAGAGAGAGACTGCTCTTTAGGCTTCCTCATCCTCACGGCAGCACACGTGACTGCACCTTGGCTACGTGACCAGTCATATTCAACCAACATCGCCGACCAGGGCTTCTATGGCGACCAAGTCACGCTATACGGTAGCCAAAGATATGAGGCTTTCATGCTCCGGATGTTCGTATAGTAAGAAATATGCAGGAGTCAACGTCCAAGAAACTTCTAGCGGCTAAATTCTGTAAGACTGCAGCTCCATAGGCCTTCGTTATGGACGTGCTATCGCAGATAGCACAAATTACCGCAGCATCCCAGCACACGACAGTAACTCTGTCGGATTAAGAATTAGCCGAGGAAGCTGGGTTGGTACGTTCCGCTGCAGGTTCAGGCACGGACGACCAAGAATTACAAGTGGTCCGACAGGATGGCAAAAGGGATATGGATGAGTTGTATTTTCCCTTTCGGAACAACATAATTGCCGTAGAGTGCATCCGACATTATCTTCTGATGTTGTTCCTCCGGACCAAAATTGCTGCGTTGCCGATTAAGAGACTGATAGCGCCAATGGACTCAGAATTCTTATCGGTTTAGGGACATCATCCCTCAGTTTCCGACATAGTCCAGATATGTCTCACGGACATTAATCTGTTGAATGACGCTATATTAAAATAACTTGCTACCTAAATGGGCAGGTCAGGTTTCTTATCGACAAATGCTCTACATCTGCCTTTCATCAATTCAAGGAATTTTTTGAAACGACAGGACAGAGCATTCTGAGAGTTCTCTGCATCTAGACGACCAGGCCAGGACCTAGTATTGTTATACCGTCGTCAATGTCAATTCCAACCACGATGTTGGAAACGACAATATCGTCTAGCAGGGTTAGCTTAGACGCATCATCGTACACAGATCACCTTACCAGAGCGTTATCATTACGTCTCAAAGGAAAAAGAATTCTAGGATGTACAAACTCCTTAAGAGTTCTTTCAAGGGCCTCACGTAATATGAAGTTGGTTAGATGTGACGATATTGTGCTACGTTATTGGATGAACGTTATTCAGAATGCTCATGTGCTAATTCTGTCCGACAATTCAATGGTATTAGCGTATTTTCGGAACTAGGGAGAACCTCATTCCATTCTGTTATTCATGTTAACTGAAGGAATCTTTCTGTATGTACTAGAACATCAAGTTCTCCTATCGGTCCGTCATATTCCGGGTCGTCTGAACGTATTAGCGGACTCCCTTCACGGAGGGGCCACTTATTGACGCCAGAATGGACAAACGAGTATTCAATCAGATTTGCTACCAAGGAGAGCGGCATATGATCGACTTATTTGTGACGCATCTCAACAATCAGTTGCAGATGTATGTGTCACAATGTTTGAATCTTCGAGCATTTGCAATAACGCTCTATCGATCTTGTGAGACTGAATAATAGAATATGCATATCTTCCAGCGCCGTTGATTCAGCAGATATTGCTCAAGTTATATATCTCAATGCAAAATTCTGTTGGTAGCATTTCTAGCTTCACAAAGACCGTAGATTAATCTACTCACGTGTCTGTTGTGGGACATGCCGTGGAAGCTTCCTCCACATTTCGGTCCATTCTATGGTCAGATGGATTCAATTTACTATCAGTACTGCTTATGATATCTTCAATCAGCAGTCTGTGCTTTAGTTTTAAGTTCATGAAGTAAGAGTTCTTTCTACATCATGGTCTTACGCTAATAATGTTGCTATTACAGATCTAATGAGGGCTGCATATTGTTCTTAGCCCTCCACTTTCTCGAATTTGTATCTGAGAAATATTGAGTCCTTTTCTGCAGATCTGCATTGTTTAGGTCCGTTATTTTTCACTCAGAATGTCGTCCACTAACACAGTAGCAACTATATATATGTAGGCTTTCGGTTCTGGCAGTGACTGTGTCCTGCTGCCCTCTTCGCTCTTGAGTATTTGATCCAGAGCAAGGGGAAGGGGGGAGGAGGGTGTTCCCTTAGGTCACCTGCTTTATAGTGTAAAGCAAGGGAATACCTCCCTTGGAGTCAGTAATTCCGAGTCGGTACCGGGATGGTTTTAAAGTAAATCTTATGTTTACTCATCTGTGTAATATTTTTTAAGTGTTGCTCGGTGTGAGACATTTGTATATATCACTTATTAATCGGGCGTTAATATACAATCCTCGGACACTTTTAAATGAGTATATAGAGTCTCATTTTGCTGGACTTCCTTATTTATTGGCTTTCCTTTAAAAAATAGTGTAAAGGGTTATACTGGATGTTAATAGAGATCATTGATGTTATTGCGCTCAATTACAGAATGGTGTTGTGTCTTTCTTTTGGATACAAATAAGAAAGATACATGTAAAGCCTATCTCTCATTTTCTCCTTCAGGGGATAGTTCTGTTATATGTAATTGAGTCTATTGGATTTTTCCTTATGTTCTTGGCCCTCCAACCTGTTTACTATTCAGCTAAGTCTGGGTCATTGGTACAGTATAAAAATATTAAAAAATTTATAGTAATTTATATATTTTTTTATACTTACTAATGACCCAGACGGGGATGGCCCTCCCATGAGTTGGGAGCTCATACCTCCCCATTGAGTACATAATGCTTACCAGGCACTGGTTGTAAGAATGATTTTTGGCTCCAATTTCGAGACCTCCTTGACACTGCGCATGCGCAGTGGAGTAAAAGTATGGAGGACCATATAGGACATGTAATTTTTGGTTTTAGATGCAAATTTTGGGGATTGGAGGGTAAAATTTGTGTTTGCCCTAATTATTTCAGAGTTAGCACCAGCTAAGTCTGGGTCATTGGTAAGTATAAAAAATATATAAATTACTATAAACTTTTTTAACATTTGGAACCAGGGTGGCATGCACTCGGTTCCCATGTACGAATTGGCTTGGGATCTTCTACTGCTCGCTCAGGATGTCAATGCCGGAGTGGTTGTTCGTCACATTCCCGGTCATCTGAACATCCTTTGCCAAGGTCACCCGAGGAGTTTTCAAGTCGACCTGACTTCATTGTGCCTTCATGCATATCTCTTGCCAGGTCCTGTCTCCTCTGTAGAGGTTTTTCGAGATGAGCAGTGAAGTGCTTTTCTTCTTCAAGGCGGCACTCCACTGGTTCAGCCTATATGGCTAAATGGAAGGTCTTCTGTCGATGATGTGCTAATCACTTTGTTGATTATGCCAATCCTTCAATAACACAGATTGTGGAGTTTTTGGTATATCTGTTTGATTCTCAGGGTCTCCAACCTGTTACCATCTAAGGGTACAGGTCCATGCTTTCGGAGACCTCTTCGTTTGTGGGAAAGAGTTGTATCGGCACTAATCCATACCTTTCCAATCTTATTCAGCACTTTTTTTGGAAAAGGCCTAGGATTTTGCAGCTTACCCCAAGATGTTATCTTTCTTGGGTTCTGCTTTGCTTGGAGGGGGGGATGCTTTTTCTCACATACAAGACTGCTTTGTCTGATGACTTTTGCCATGGCCAGTAGGGTTAGTGAGCTTCACGCCTTCTCTGTTGATCCGGCCTTTTTCAGGAGCTCCACCAACAGTGTTACTTTACCACTTATTGCTCCTTTCTGGCCAAGAATTAGATGCCAGAAACTACTCAACCTCCAATCTGTATCAGGACTCTTCCTTCTGCTGAGGGTAATCGCCCTTTGCTCTGTTTGGTTAGTGCAATTCGCATATACTTTAACCGGACGCAGTTCATTAGGAAAGATGGGAACAGATCTATTTCTGTCTCTTATCCCTGGTCAACTGAAGATCTCTCCTCATTCCATTTCTAGATGGATTTGTCTTGCTGTTCGCGCCTCATACGCTCGTCTAGCGAATGACGATTGTATTACCAATCATTTTTCTGCCCACGACGTGCGTGCATTGTTTACCTCCTGGGCTTATGCTAACTCCGTCAGTTGTCGGACATTATGCAGGCAGACTACTGGAGAAATGCTTTGACTTTCTCCACCTATCTGCATCAGTTGCAGGAGCAGTATGCAGGCCTGTCATTCTTAAAAATGTAGGAGGGCTAAAAATCGCTCCCCTTACATGGCCTAGGGAAGCGATTAGCTCTCCTCAAGCTTCCAAAATCTAAAAGTGACAAAATGAAGTTTTACTATTAATGAAATCAGCAAGAGGGCATTGTACATTTTATTTAGTGCTGCTAACAAGGTAGTATCTGTGAGATGGCTACACTGCCCCTCCCACACCTCCGGCCTCGACGAGGCCCGGAGGAGTAGTGAAGGCAGTGTGGCTGTCTTGCAGAGACCACTAACATAGCAGAGATTTGAAAAGATGTGGGTTTTAGAAATAGGCTGTTATTGTAATAATTATTTTCTAGGGCCAGGAGGGCTAGTTTTCGCCCTTCTTAATTTTTTTAAGGCGAGCAGTAGGCGAGTGAATAAATCGCTCTCCTGAAAATGCCAGGCCTGAGTCTGAGGGCCTTTTTTCTTTATGCCCTCTTTTCTTCTGCTCTGGCTGTCATCAACCCTACCCATTAGGGTTCTTGCAAAGTCAGTTCCAGTCCTGTTCTTGGTACTGTCCTTTCTGTCTGTGTGTCACACAGCCATACGCCTCATCTCCCATTGTCATTTACTAATGGTTGTGATGCTATGGTTTTATGTGCCTAGGGAACTCTTCTTCTGTCCACGGTTCCAACGCAGACAGGTTATGTTGGTTATGTGATTCCCTTTGCCTGTTGTCTATTCAGCCTGTTGTAAACAATTGTAAGTTAGGTTGATAAGAAATTTAAATTTTACGGTAAATTTCCTTTCTTATTTTACCTACTGTAATTGTTTACGTGGAGGCCCTGCCATCTTCTTTTTGGGGTAAGAATCCTTCCACTCCGCTAATCACACAACTCCAATGTTGGTGGATTCAATAGAATGACATGTTGGTTATACGTCTGCGCACTGGTTACAGTTGCCGTGGATTAGTACATGGAGAAGAGTGTCCCCTACTGGGTGTGCGCCGGTTGCACCCGACCCTGTTTTGGCTTATTTTTTCAAGTCTTGGCTGCCTACAGAGGCAGCCAAGAGTTGCCTAGAAACAACTGACAAGGTACTTAGAAAACAAGTTTTGAGTTTACCCAAACAGTGCATGTTGGGGCACCTGTTCCTTGCATTAAAATGTTATCAAAGTCAGAATTAGGCCCTTAAGGATTAAATCTGACTTCAGAATATGTATTTATGAAATCACTGCCTTAGTAACAAGGCCCTGTGACCTCTCAAGTTATCTTCCAATATCTAAAGGGGTGTCCAAATCAATTTTTGTGCTGTCTCACTTGCTGATGGTATACAAACCTTCAACCAGTGCAGGTCAGTCTCCAGCTCTGCTTGTGTTCAATCAGTAAGTTGCGAAGTCTTGCCATTACTTTCTACTGCTTGATGGTTCCATCTTGGTTCTCAGGATATCTCCACCCTTACTACTGTTTAACATGAATAAGGCTATTAAAAGAATTACATGTTTTTCATGCACCTCTCCTGTCAAAAAACCTCCCTCTTCATTAAAATTCTACCCCTCAAAATTGTGTCTAGTTTTATTTTTAACTAGTCAAAATCTACACTGTTTAAAGCCAATTTTCTGTCTTGGATGTCTAATAAATATGATTGGTAAGTAAATTACATTCAGAGTATGTTACCATTTGTTTTGTAGGCAGTCTTGGCTGTTCATATTTAGGCAGCCAAGACTTGCCGAGAAACAACTACAAAACCACGGAATGCAGAGTGTCAGAGTGCAGAAAAATGGATAAAAATGTCCAGACCCTTATCCCTTTACTTCACAAATCGGCCACATCCACTCATGTAATTACAAATTAACCAATTGAAAAAAATTATATTCAAAATATTTCAACAAAACTATATCAACTGACACCTCGTTGGAATGAACTCGTCAAGCTCGTTCCAATGAGAAGTCACATGATATGGTTTTGTTGAAATCTTTTTCAAAAATTGTAAAAAACAATAATTAAAATAATAAATTTCGATATTGTTTCGATTGTGGAAAGGGTTAAGTGTTAATGACATGAAAAAAAGAAGCCTCCCTCCCTCGTAAAAAAAATCCAGGAAAAATTGCATGAGAAACTAGAAAAAAAATTTAATAGCCTTAGAAACATTTTTGTTGAATTCAGGCCTGAAAATAAGCAGTCTGACATTAGCAGAATGAGGTCCCCAGAGGGTGAAGTTGATGATGCTATCACATACAGTGGGCCAATTTATCCTCTGGGTACCGCTTTCTGTTTAGTTTTGAGACCCTGATTCAGATTGAGGTTCACAGAGGGTAAATTTAGTGATGCTACCCTGCTGTGCAGGGTAGCATCACTAAATTCACCCTCTGGGGACCTCATTTTGCAGATGACAGTCTGCTTATTTTCTGGCTTGGTTGAATATATTGTGACAGGTTGTGTGATTTTGTATTTTCAGTGTGTAGAAGCAGTATTAAGACTGGATTATAGTGGTGGTCCTGGTATGATTGATGAATACTGCAGGCAATGTGCAATAGCTATAACTGTGGAAATACTACCATCTCTCGTGTTCTGTAAATGGGATGTTCTCTCATCAGAAAGGTATTGTTTGTGAATCTTTTGATAACAAAACAGTCTCCCACATTGTAAGGCTTCCACGTTTAGACAAAATTGTAAACGTTTAAACGACTGTTTGTAAACAAAATGGAAATGTTTACACGTACTAACAATGCAAGTAGTGAATATTTGATAGAAGTGTGTAATAATACACAGTAAGTTCATCATATCTTTGCGTACAGGGCATACAATTTATGTTATTGAGACAGCCGATTTACAGTTCGTCCAAAAACGACGTAGACGAACGATCATAGCATGCAAAATGCCAAAGGCAAAGTCGCTCGGTCTATGGGGGGTGGGGGGCTGGGGGATTCTCCCCCAGGTAAATTTGCATTACGTGTGCACTCCATATAAAAAAAATATCCCAATATTGACTGAGTGTGTTATGTACGATTATATAACAGCAGGCATTTACTCACTAATCAGTGTTGATTGGGAAAACACCTCGCAATTTACATAAAAAGTTCTCTTCGCTAAATCCCTTTTCTGTGCCTGAAATATTTTGGGGGGCGATTTTCTATGTCAAAAAAATCCTTTAAACGTGAAAATCGGTCCAATAATTCACGTTTTGTGTTTAAATAAATCTTGGAAAAAATGCGAATTTTGACTATCCCATGAAGCAGTGTGGCTGTTCCATCTATTGGATTTACAAGACATAAATTAGTCTGAACTCGCTTAATCGAGGTCATTGTTGTTGAAAAAACATTCTGATTCTCAGCCGAAGCGGACGGGTACAGATAACTATACATTTTTTCTTTTGGACATCATGGCAATTTATCTGCTTTTCGCCTGGGATATAACATCATAATCCGCCCAAATGTTAAATTAAAACGCACTTTTTATTCTTTCTGACAGCCGCTATTTAACCCCAAGCACGGTGGAAATTATCTTCAAAACACGGATGAGATCCAATTCGATTAAAACCGGACCGTGCTTCTCTTCTCTTTTTACGGAGCTACTTTAAAACACGGTATAAAAATTCAACTCGGCATTTGTCCGATCAGGACTATGAAGTGTGTCCCCATGGAACGAAACGTCGCCACCCAGGAATACTTGAGTTTATGATCACGAGAACCGTGACACCACGTGACATCTTATTCAACCCGGGGAAACGGTCATCTCAGCGGCGACTGATGCAGGTGATAAAACGAGTTTTGGCTCCCATTGGGGGGGGGGGGGGGGGGGGGGGGATGAAAAAATTAGGTTCTCTTATTTCCTCCGACGTTACTTCTCTGTTGAACTCGGCGCTCCATCCCACAAATTGCACAACAAAAGTGCCCGAATTTGAAACAAATTTTACTCTGGCATCCTCCCCATCGACCTAGCTCATCAACAGCTTGAACAATTGCCCCCAATCCTCATTTTCCCAATATTTTTTAGACTTTTTAAAACATCCTTTGGTGTGAACAAGTGTAAATGAATAACCTTTTCAATTAAATGATACAACGTTAATGCAAATGTGTTTTTTATTCAGAATCTAGCCCACCAAGTAGCTAATTAAAACAGTTGTTGTTCAGCGCAAGATTTAATGGTTGGAATTGGCCCATCTGTAACAAAAATTTCACGCCCAAAAGTACATCAAATGGGCTTTGCCGGCAAAAAATATATAGATTCTTTTTAAATGTCAAGTTTGCGTAGGCTTTGGGGATTAACAACAGACAAAGGATTTAATTTAACACGCCACTGAACAGAAGCAACTAATTAAGCTTAATTGTATACTGGTATGTCATATCTTCCAAGGACGGCAGCTAGTTTACTTATTAATCTGTCAAAGGACCGGAGCATTTGACGCATCTATTGAAAAGAAACCCATGCTGGCTGGGGAGGATTATTATTACCAAAACACCAACAGATGACAGCGTCTGGCCAAAATGTTTTCAGTCTACTAGTACTCCGACCGTTTCCAGCCCAGTGGCGCGCTACAGGGGGCATGGAAGCACTTGCCCCCCCCCCCCCCAAACGGTGCTCCTGCTCCCCCACTTGCCCCCCCCCCCCATCCACCAAACACACATCCATCCAAACACACACACACACACTCTCTCTCCCCTCTCTCTCCCTCTCCTTCTCCCTCAGCTCTCTATGTCTCTTCCATCTCTCTCTCCATCCCCCCCTCCTCTCTTCTCTCCCTCTCTCTCTCTCTCTCTCACGCACAGACCCACCAGACGCAGATCCAGGATTTTTTGAACGGAGGAGCGCTAATTACCATTACATTTAGTCAAAACTTGGACCCAAAGTCCGTAATATAATTTTTGGTTTGGTATGTCCACAGGACGTACCAAACCAAAAATGGGATATTACGGACTTTGGGTCCAAGTTTGGACTACCTCATAATAAAGTAATGATATGATCCTTTACGTATTTGCCCCCCTTCATGGGGAGTCTGTCCCCCTACTTGCCCCCCCCCCCCCACGAAAAAATTTCTGGCCGCCGCCACTGTTCCAGCCACGAATAAAACATACTATTTCCAAGAAAAAAACGTACCAAATGCTAGGAAGATAAACATGGTGATCCATTAGTCTCTACCGGCCTACTGGACAAGGTGGCACTTGCAAGATAAGGGGACGTGGGAAGGAAATGTGGGCAAAATCTACGTTTAAAGAGCAAATGCCTACAACAACCCCCCCCCCCCCCCCCCAGCCCTCAGAGACGTCACCAATTTTCCATGCCTTTTTTGAGATATTGGAACTTGACAAGAAAATCCCACTATAACTTGAATTTCTTTACCGTAGGCCATGATTCGTCCGTCCCTTGCTTCTAAATTTTCATGATTCCGAAGGCTGAACTTAATCTGAAAAATCCGTTGTTACGAAAAAGACCGGAAGGAGTAGATGGATTTATTTATTTATTTATTAATTCTGTTCCATTCTCAGTTTAGTTCGTCAAAAATAATTACTGATGTAAACGCGAAACAGCTTAGAAATCTACAATATTAAAACACATGCCGGTTTCTTAATGATTCGGAGTCTCAGTGAAAAACAGGGGACCGCACTTCGTAAAGACAGGATGTATCACCGAGACTGTCACATTATTGTTCTAAAAAACATAACAACGCACCGGAATAAGTTTTATTTTTAAATTCTTCTTCTATTGGGTAATTTTATTTAAAAATGTCTCGACGAACTGTTTCGAGAATGAAGGATGGACAAGATCATGTTTGACTCGGATGGCAACAAACTTACCTTTAATTATACAGGGGGGGGGGGTGGGGTGGGGTGGGGAATCCAAATGACATATCGGCAAAACATTTTATTTTAATACGGAAACAAGTTCAATATCTCGAAAAATACTGGCGGATTGTTTAAAATCGGACATTTTTCCGGGGTACAATGATCTGGAAAAGACAGATATGGTATTTTTATGTCTATTATTTTATGAAATGCGGGTTTTAGAAATTTGCTGACTGAAGACTAATATTGCTAATCAAGTTCTGACTCGGGAAGAAATTTCTCGATCACTAATTGATTATGTAATGCTTCTCTCCTAACCGCACTTGGGTACCCCACTTTTCTACACAAAAAGTGGGGTACGCCAAGTGCGGTTTTATATGGAGTGTACACTTAATGGGAAATTTATGGGGGTCTCTGAGCTCATTCTGGTGGGTTTGGGGTGAAATTCCTTGTGTTTTGTCAAACAGTAATGTTGGAGCGAGTTGCCATGGCACACAATAGTGACAATACCGGACTTGAGAGTGGAATGCAATGTCGCAAAAATAAACAAAGTCTACAAAACCATGCAGGGGAATCCAAATTTTCAAACACCGCAAGTGCCAGTCTGTCTGTCAAACTCCATAAATTGATCCTAAGATCATCCATGTGTGAATAATAAATTAATAATCCATGTCAGGTGAATGAATCATTGAGAACAATTGTGTATCACTTTGGGAATATACATGTAAATCCGAATAAACTAAAACATCCCACACATGTTTCGAAGGAAACACCAAAGATAAGCACGTGCCATGTGGCTCACGTGACTGTGTCACATATGATATCACATGATTTGAAGATGATTTCGTTCGGTTACTGTGGCGGCGGCGCCAGTCGGAACCAGTACACAGTTTTTCTGAAGCATTACCAAAAATATTGCATTGCAAAGTTGGAAATTTTTTTTTTGTTTCTTTGACTTTCTGCATTAATCTGCAATTTTGAAATTACTCTATTAAAACTTCATTCCGTGTACACGTTTACCACATTGATTGCAAAAGATATTAAAATTTCTTCACACTTACACTTTTTTATATTTCCTTCAAAATGTAACCCATGATGTCTCGTTGGAATTGGTTAATCTTGAAAAGAAAAATTTTGAAATAAGTTTTGATAGAGTACAGGGACATATAGAATATACCCACAGTAGCTTTTAGTGGTGAACATTTGGTACACCAAGCTACTTTAAGTATATTTTATTTATACCATGATCGTCAGATTATTAAGAGTCACTATTGTTTTTTCCCGATTTTACTGAATAGCAGACGTACATATGTGCAAATCTGTTTTTGTTTACATGAGCACCGGTGGGCGGTACTTCCGCTGTCAATTGCCGAAATGAAATGGAAAAAGAAACAGGCAAATCACAGGACCTTTTTCATTTTAATAACATAATAACATACTATTTCGAGTTATGAATGCTTTATTTATTTGGGTATCTTATGGGGTAAACTCATTTAAAAAGATAATAAATAATTGCCCGCTTTCATTTCACTTTTCACGAGGCAACAAGCAATAAATTTAGACAAGTTTGCATTCAAGTCGAGGTTACCAAAGGTCAGCTTGGATGTAGTTCCACTGTAGGTGTAAATTTTAACTATTGAAATCCCATTGCTGGCGTGTTCACCACGGTTGGTGTGTAAAGCTAAAATTTATGTCATAGGCTTTTTAGATATAGTAGAATCGGGAGGGGGGGGGGGGGGGGGGGGGGCACCAAAAATTTGCAAGACGTGACATGGGGGTGGGTGGGTCTCTTGAGTGTGCCAAAAATGTGCATTTCCAACTTGTGCAATTTTTTGAATTTTTTAAAAATATATCAATATATCAGCTAATATATACCATCATTTGTGTTTCAAACCTTAAAGATAATGTTGTACATCACACTCTTAACATAAATACAACATCAGGAGGCTTTAAATGTGAGAATATTGGGCTTAATCTGGGGAAAATGTCACACGTTAGTAGGGGATGGGTGTCTTGTTCGAAATGTAGAAAATGTGCAGACAATATTTGGGAAAATTCTCTCTGATGCACTAAATTCAACCTAGTTATTTATTTATTAATTGATTTATTTATTTATTGGTGTTTAACGACACTTAACAACCAGGGTCATATCGTGTCGGTGACAAGTTTACGGGGTGGAGGACTTCAGAGTATCTGAAGAGAACCACTGAGCAACGACGAGCAGCTGTCAGCTCTTCAACATCATAACCCACGACTGTACTACACACTGCACAGCGGTACTGCGTACTACACAGCACAGACAAGGTTAGATTGGCTGAAGACATGTACACCTCAGTGTTCAGTACGTCTCAGCACAAATGCTCAAACGACTAGTGAATTCCAAAGTCGACTAGTCAATACCCAAAAGTCAAGTCAACTTCGATTAGTCATTGGTGATAACTTGTCTCCTTATAACAGTGTTGGTGTTCCGGGTAGAGTGCTGAAGGTCCAAATTTGGCTTCACTTGGGCATTCTATACAGCAACTTACTGGAACATTTTTCTGTTAATGTGCTTCTAATTATGCTAAGAGTGAAATTATATAGTCTTATTTAATTTGTCTTGTTGCGATTCATGGGAGAGTGCATAGGCACTCTCCCAAAAATTGCAACCAGGCAAATTAATAACATATTCTGATAGCCCAAAATAATTCAGCACTCTGCTAGTACCAGTTAAAACAAACTACTGTCACTACTATTAGATGGCAATAGATGTATACATTGATTGCCCAATATTGCTGTTCAAACTGTCTGACAGTTGCACAGAAGGGATACTATTTACCTAAAAGCTTGAACTCCTCTGACTAGTCGACTGCACAATTGAGAGTCGACTACTGGTTTGCCCAGAGTCGACATCGACTAGTCGACTGATCATTTGAGTACTACTCAGCACACAGCGTCATCGTGGCCCACGTGGGCAATTGGGGTAAGTTTATTTTGGATTTTAATGGGAGAGTGGAGGGTGGGTGTCTGAGAACGGTAGTAGAAAATTTGCACATAGTGGGTGGGTGGGTGGGTGGGTGTAAAAAGGAGCCGAATAAAAAATAGAATGTCATGTCTTGCAAATTTTTAGTGCCCCCCCCCCCCCCCCCCCCCCCCCCCTGGTAGAATAGGTAATCATGGTATAAAAAGGATTTTTTCTCCACTTGATGTTCATTGTTTTGGAAAGCTTTACCAGGTGACACTGGTGATTCATGAACTGGGTGCTTCCTAGCACACCTTGTGCTATTATTTTATGATTTTATAAAATTTTATTTTATTTTTGCATTAATCCACTCTCCTCACACTGTGTAGTTGTTGGTACCTCTCGGCATATTTGATAAGCTCAACTGTTGTAGACCCAGACCATTTAATCAGCCCAAAATATTCAGTTGATTTCCACAGTTTCTTTCATCAATCTGATGTAATATTGCACTCTGATGAAAAGGCCTGTTGTAACTCTTTCCAACAGAGTATCATAAACAGCATTACGTCAGCAAAAGTAAAGATTCATAAGGATGTTTTATTTATTTAGAGTTTTAGTATAGTTAACTCTTTAGGTAACATAATGATCTAAGTGACCAGTGTTATTCACAAAAATAGTCATTCAAATATTAATACAATGTATTTCTTTCTTCCAGTTCAAATCATTGCTATTTGGTGTTGGATATTCAAAATGTGTCAGGACATCAGATAGAGGTTGAATATTCTACTAGTCAATCACTTATTATTGAACCCAAACAGATTAGAAGGTAAGAATACAATTTATATATATATATGTCTTATTTGTTGTTACATTACCTTAATTATATAATTAACCCTTTACCTAACGAATTGGAAACATCCTATCATGTAATATACAAATCGAGCAGTTGAAAAAAAAAGACCCCCCCCCCCCCTCAACCCCCAAAATTTGCATACAAATCCAAAAATTCAAAGTCCTATCTGGTCCTCCATACTTTTGTACTGCGCATGCGCGGTAATCAGGAAGATACTGAAATTGGCACCAAGCATCATTCTTTTTGGCCCCAGTCAGTAAAAATATCAACTGACATCTATGCTTTAAATCATAATCCTGAAGATGCCAGACACAAATCAGTGATGGTTTTCATGGAATCAACAGTGTAGCAGGATACTGGAAGTGAACAACTGGTTTTGGATGTTCAGGGCTGTAACTTGATAATTTTTATAAAAAATTATTCATGTTTCCCATTTTTGGGATATGCGCCTGAATGTCGTCATTCTTACTATGACTCCACTGTTGTTTGTTAAGTGTTACTTCCCTTTCCTCTCCTGAACCCTCCTGTTATATTTCCAAGCTCTTTCGGCTTTTTTATTGAGAATTTTTTATTAAATTTTTTGGGAGTTCAACATGTATTACAGAAATGGGTATTCCGTTTACTCCTGTGTTTACGTCCTGATCATTTTGTGTTTAGGACGCTTTGTAGTCTTGCATCTTCTACCAGATGCATTGTCTTTTCTTCCTTTGAAGATCTAGCTTTGCATCAGGTGGTTGTTGATCGGTTACTGACTGCGGGCCTCTGTTGTGCCTGTTTGTTTGGTTAGTTTCCATTTTTTTCTCTTGACGTTTTTTGTTTAACAACATTTTTGATACGTATTATATCAGCGTTTAGTATGCAGTTATTGTATTTCTATTAGGATACATATTAGTCCTTATTCTGGTAGTTTAGCTTCAATTATGTAGTGCCTGTCCACTCTTAGGCTCTATTGGGGCTCATGAGGTTCCCTTGGGATATGTAGGCTTCATTCAAAATCTTTTCGAAAAATTTTTTTATTTCTTTTTCGAAAATGTGTGTGATTGTCTATGTTATGTATCCTTGCTATGTATAATTTCTGTATTATTATTTAGGAGTGCAGTGGATTTATGATTTTGGCTTTGTAGTTTATTGTATCTGCTATGAAAAGTATTTGTTCCAAGTGTAAGTCTAGGAAGTCTACCTCAGATTTACATGCTTGCTGTCTTGCCTGTAGTCCCTGCACTCCTTCAAATACTTGTACTATTGGATGCAAACGTTGGAAGCGGGTGTTGACCTACGTGGTGGGCTGTGAAGTTCTGAAGCCAGAACTTTCACTGCAGGCTAATTCTGATCTTTCAGTCTCTTTTTCAGAGGAACAAGAACATGGTGATGGTACTTCGACACCTTCCGTTACGAGCTGCCGTCGTCATGCTCTGATGAGACCTGCTTTGGTGAGTAAGCAGAGCTAGCTGCTAAGGTGCTCCGGATTTTGAGCATGGGATTGAGGTCTCTAGTTAGTTCGCTTAATCCTCTGCATGCAGCTAGCTCAACCGGTGAAGCGGTCGTCCCTGTTTGGGAGCCGGGATGCCAGGTAGGTCCATTGTGGTCGAGTAGTATAGACATGGGTAGAGCGAGCAACTCATAAACTAAAGCTCACCCAGTGATGATGGCAAAAGGGAGAAGAAGCCTGAAAGTTTCTCTACGGGACGCTCGGCGAGATCTGGGGTCAGGTCGCAAGTTGGAGAACCCTTTCCATCCCATTAGCAATCTGTGTCGACTGTGTCCATTGCTAGAAACTGTAATGAGTCAGAGCACCCGTCCAAAATGTGCGAGTCGGGATCTTCCTTTCACATTGCAACCGGGGTCGGCTGCGGTTATGGCTTCTTCTTACATGGAAGTGCACACAAAGGGGATTAGCCTACAAGTTTCTCAATGGGTTACTCGCGAGATCTGGGGTCAGCTCACAAGTTGGAGAGCATTCTCCATCCCGTTAGCAGTCAGGGTCAACTGTTTTCTGTCGTGAGAAACTTCAATGAGTCAGAGCACCCATCTGAAATATGCGAGTCGGCACGCTCCTTCCACTCTTCAGCCGTGGTCGGCTGTTGTTACAGCATGTTAAGGGGTAGAAGCCTACAATGCTCAGCGAGGTCTGGTGTCAGATCTCGAGCTGGAGAGCGCTCTCTTTTCTGTCAGCAGTCGGTGTCGACTGTTTCCACTTCGAGAAACTTTAGTGAGTTGGGACGTTCATTCATGCTTGCAGTCATTCCACACTGCAGCCGGGGCTATGGCTTCTTCCTCTGCTTCATCGATGAAGCATGTTAGACTGCAGACCAGCTGTCCGACTTCGCATGTTCATGCTGTTCCACGGAGGTGTTCCCAGTCTTCACCACCAAAGTTGGATTAACCTGCAGCTAGTGGTACGAGTCATTTTTATACGGGACATACGTCGAAAGATCTGGGGTCAGATCTCCGTTCCATGAGCAGCATATGGTGAAGAAGCAGATAGCCACTGCTCCGCAAGCCTTGTTCACGGACCTGCTGTCACAGTAGTCGCAGGTTCAGCCATCAACAGTCTCTGGTAGTGAGCTGTCGGACAGTGCTGGGTTGGTCCAGTCATCTGTACATTTGGATAGTGTTGACCATGTTTTTCAGATGGAACATTCAAATGGTGAGAGGGCTACGGAGGTTGATTCTCCATCCCTCACGGAACAGCACATTAACACTATTATTCATAAGTTCTTTTGAATCTTGTTCCATCTGAACAAAAGTCTGAGTTTGCTAGGCAAAAAACAGCTTAAGGTACCATGCAAAGGAAAGACGAAGATCTTTCATTCCCAGATCTTTCTGCTTTCTATATGGTTTTTATACTATTGTGGATAACTAACACTAAAGCGTTACGATTTGTGCCGGGTTAAATTGATCATGCTTGCTTTGACTAACTATAAGTTTTTTAGCTGTATTACTCTTTATTGAGAATAGCAGCAGCAGTATAGCTTTGGGAAAGTAACATGAGGTTTCCTTTTCCTATAGTGGAAAAGGAATTTGTCACGGTTCGATTGATTCATCAAAACCCCATCTCCCACCCCGCCAATATGTTCAGAGGCGATTACAGGGCAGGACATACTTCTCTTCCTGTAAGCCCTGTATGCATTCAATTATATGCATGTCTTTCATTGCTCTTCGATTGGCAGGTGGGTTGTGGTCTAACAGCGACTTCAGGGGCGCATCCACTTTTTAGTTGGTTTGCTTCCTGTGGTTGGTCGTTCATAAGTTGTATACAGGCATATGATTCCTGAACAGCATCTGTTTTTGGATTCCGAATTCTTTGATGGATATATTCGATTGATATTGCCAGCCTTTGTGTACCTGTGTGGCAGGCATGTCGGTTATCTGGACGTTTTCCAAATGTGGCAATTAGTCCACTCTGAGAAGTTTCGCTCAGAGTTGTCTGCTTTTGTTACGACGTATGAGTCTATTCCTCAGGTTAATCGCATTAACGTTGTTTTATTCCTTCAGTTTCCTGGTTATATTTTGTATTGCTCGGTCACGCCATTGATAAGGCTGTATTCAGATGAGGGGACAGGCGGGATTCTGTTGATTGCGTGCATAATATGTATTAATCATTAGGCAGACTTATTATTGAATAGATTCTCTTAAATTCTTGCTCTGTGTTAGTATACAGCTTATGAGAATTTTAGGGCTAGTTGGATCAGTTATGGAGTTTCCTACAGGCTGTCTATGCATACATTCTCTATTTTTGGCTTCATTATTCGGAGTGGTATATTCTTTCTCCGAACAGTCATTGGTTTTAACTGACCTGGGGAACAATGATGATCCATGACAGGTTTTTTAATCATATCCCGTTCCAGGTTCTGAATCCAGTCTTCAACCGGAAGCGGTACACAAGGGGGAATCCTATTCTCATAGATTGAACGGTTACAATTTGGAAGTTCATCATTGCAATTAATTGTTCACCTGAACGTGGTCACCTGTTGGTTGGCTCAGAAATGTATAAGTTCTATGAGATAACTTTCCATTAGGATTCAATTGGACTAGTTTAAGGTTGTACATATTAATATCACCAGTTATCGACCTATCTACGTATTCCGGATGCAGCATACATTTAGAAGCTTGTGATTTTAATAACCGAGATTGCCATGATACAGCCTTAGCTGCTGATGTGGCATTAAGCACCATTAAATTAATAATAAATAATAACTGGGAGCCTTTTAGGTGACTATATATATTATTCTGTACTGCTTTTTCACTGATTCCAGGCCACTTCCCTCTTTGTTTTGAAGATTATTCCTTCAAAAAAAGGGCGGGGGGAGGGGGGGTGATTTCTCTTTACCTCTTCTGGCCTTATATTAAGTATGTAACTATGAGTGAAGCTGTTATTGTCTATAGGTTATTCTGATCTTAAGTACAGCTTGTTACATTATATACGGCGTGTGTTTGTGAGCTTGTTACACCCAATTAGCATAGTCATTTATGCTAAGTAATAGGGAATTACTAGTATATTGCTCCTTATTTCGGTGGTATGTCCTTCTCTATTGTTGTATAGAGAGACATAAGTGTAATTCCTTAAAATTTTAATCTACTTTTCACCTTGGGAGTTCTAATGCAGGCTGAAGAGCTAAATTTTAGACTGCTATTCCTTTAAGTCCTAGGACAATTCAGCTAAGTCTGGGCCATTGGTTTTGGTATAAAAATATGATAAATTTAAAGTAATTTGTATATTTTTAGCTGCGACGAGCAGCTCTATAACTCCTAAAATACTTAATGGAATGACACCATACTTGGTATGCAAGTGTATCTTCATGATGTCTACACCCTTTCAATAGTGCATGTCATTCGTATAATTTCTGTCACATTTATGGACTTGTCACCAACGAGTTTTTTTGTCACCAACAAGTTTTTTTGTCACCAACCAGTTATAAAACATCATTGGCGTTTCACGAATCGTCGCAGCTACGGCACTGTGACAGTGCTTCTAGTTTATACTTACAATGGACCAATGGCCCAGACGAGGATGGCCCTCCCATAAGTGGGCACTCATGCCTCCCCTCTGAGTTACAACATTAGTAGGCACATCTACAAAGAATGATGCTTGGTGCCAATTCTGGTCTCTTCCTGGGTACTGTGCATGCGCAAGTACTAAAATTATGGAGGGCCAGATAGGACTTTTAATTTTCGGTATTGTATGCAAATTTTGGGGACTGGGGGTTCAAAATTTGTGTTTGGCCCTTAATAACATTGAGGTTTCACTAGCTAAGTCTGGGCCATTGGTAAGTATAAAAAATATACAAATTACTTTATATTTATCATTTTTATACAATAAACAGGAGTTTATTCTAGAACCTAAAATGCAATTAATAGGTCAAATTTGTATTGAAGGTATTGTAAATGGTTTGGTGTTTATAATTTATATATAATTAACAGGGTTATTCAGGGCTATTCAGTTAAAAGATATACAATTAAGTGGGTTTTACTGTACCATGGCCATCCATTTGCATCACCAAATGTGTGTACAGTACAGTTGCTATGGACTGGTCGTAATACACACGTGGGAAGTGATGTCCACACAAACATTTACCAGGTAATAAAAATCATAAGCAGCAATATTTTAATTAATGAAACACTAAGTTGTACCTTGTGCTTCATTAATTAAATGTTTGATGATTTTTCCTATAATTAGTTGTCGGAATCGAATATTATTTCATCCTTGGAAATATTGCCCACCCATGGAAAGTGATCAGTCCACTGTGTCTGTACTCTGACACAGATTCATATATCAGTCTAGTCTTGTAAGATTGAACATTTTTTATAAAAAGTGTGGGAGGTGTTAGAAAAATGATGGGTCTCCATGACAATGAAAAAAAATTTTTTTATATGTTCACAGGATCAAGGTGAAAACGAGGCTGAAAGTTCAGATTTGTTAAAAAACCTACTTTCTAAGCACATTTTTCTTAATAATTCGGCAGTCAATAGGTCTAATGAGTTGAAATTAACAAAAGTTGTGAAACAAGGGAGTCTGCATATTTTGGGGCAAAAATGTTTATTATCATGCATTTCAGAATGAGGCTAATTTTCAAAAAAGTGCCCAGTTAAGGCATCTGGTGCCATATGTCAATAACTATGGAGCTAGCCAGCTGTAATTTTGGATGTAGGTAGCATGTTCCATGGCCAAAATCTTTTGATAAATTTTTGCCAAAATTTTCATCGATCGTTGTGTTGGAATCCCAGGAGCAATTTTTTAAACAATGATCAGCAATTGATAGCTCATTTTATACCCTAACAGAAAATGTAAAAAACCCAAAACACGTCGCTAGATTTTGCTGTAGATGGGGGGGGGGGGGGGGGGGGGGGGGATGAAGGAAGGTACCCTCAAAGGCAAAATGACAAAAGGCTACCTTTACATATGGCAACTGTAGAAACTACAGGTGGTATGGATGATACACAAACATAAACTCATACTTCAGACCCAGGTCTGCAATTGCGCACCAAAAAAAGGGACTTATCATGCAGGCATTGCTTGAAAGATTTTATTGGTAACCATGAAAATGCATAAATAAATGAAGGAAGCACAGTGTAAACTTTTTATGACCTAAGGGCAGTCATAACCACCCCTCTAGAGAGCAAATCTTTATCTGAAACTTCAAGTTAAGAGGATTCTACTGTACAGGATTTATTTTTGAAAAATTGTTCTGAGTTTCTTATATCTTCATTTGTACAGTAGAATCCTCTTAATTAAATATCCATTTTGCCAGTGAAAATTATTCAGTTAACAGGAGTATACAATTAACAGGGATTTGGTCAGTTTCTTGTGTTCTGGAGATAAATTTTAGAGCTCTGTCAAACAAGATATAATAGAATAAATGTCTGTATTGGATGTATGCGGCCAAAAAGGTTGGTAAATAAGGGGAATTTGGTGCGTGTCACAGCAATATTTTTATACTGTACCAATGACCCAGACTTAGCTGGTGCTAACTCCAACAAAACCAGGGCCAAACACAAATTTTGCCCCCCAATCCCCAAAATTTGCATCCAAAACAAAAAGAAATCATGTCCTAAAGGACCTCCATAGTACGCCTCTACTGCGCATGCGCAGTGACGCAGTCGTCCCGAAATTGGCACCAATTATCATTCTTTCTCTGTTTGGCCCTTCATCAGTCAACATCTCACTGATCTTTGTGCTTGTAAATCTCAGTTTAAAGGATGCCAGACACGTAATTTTTGGAGAAAATGTGATTCTAAGGAGGATAGAAGGAGGAGAGGAAAAAAGAAGTGGCAAAAAATAATCAGGGCTGTACTTAAAATTTTTTGTTGAAATTATGTTAAGTTGCCTATTTTCGAGGCATGGGCCTCTTGTTGTCATTCTTGCTAATTGTTGCACTGCTTATTCAGTGTTTCCTCTCCCCTAGCCTTCTAAAGTCCCCCCTTGCAATTCTCCCATGCTTTTGGCATATTTTTGAGAAGTTTCATTTCTAAAATTTACCTGGGAGAGTTGCTTGGTTACAGAATGTTTTCTGTTATTTTCCCCATAGTTACGTTTTCACCCATGGGTGTATAACGTTTGTGTTCTGCATCTTCCATCTGATGTTCTGCAGATTCTCCCCTGGGAGTCTCTGTTTTGCATCAGATAGAGTGTAATTGATGACTGATTCCGGGCCAGTTTTTTCAGTGCCTGGAGTCATGTTTTCTAGTGTGTTTACACTGTTTGTTTTCATTGGCAACAGCCTTTTTTGAGGGGGGCTGTTTGCCTTTGTGGTAGTTTATCTCATTATAAGATACATTTATATTATCCGAAAGTGTCTCATTAATTATTTTATATAAATTTAAAATTTTTGACCACACTTTGCCATCGGATCCATCGGGGCTCAACGTTACTTTTCAGCAACTTGGGCTTCTCTGAAAAAATATTTTTTCAAAATTATTTTGTTTTGCAATTGTTTTTTCATTTATTAATGGATCATGTTATTATGTATCTTTGTGTCAGGGGTTTTTGCGAGTAACTAGGACTTATTGTTGTTCTTTCACAATGAAGGGACATTGTTCAAATTGTAATAGGAAGAAATCTTCCTCTGACTTTCATGATCATTGTATTAATTGTAGTCAGTGTTCTCGCATTAATCCCTGTCCTATATGTGAACATTGGGATGAGAAACATTGGAAACGTGTGTCACGATATGTTGTTTCTGGAGAAAGAGCGATGCCGGCTCTTTCTCCACAAGGTCACTCTACTCTCTCAGTTTCTATTTCAGAGGAACCAGAACAGGGTGATGTTTCCATGTTATCTTCTTCAAGTGTGCGTCCGTCGTCACAAATGAATTCAGAGCTAGCGGCAAAAGTGCTCATGGAGATTAGACAAATGTCGTCCGCTAGCTCGCCCGGTGTAGCGTCCATTCACCGAATGGTTCGGCAACCGGGTTCGTCCGATGCGGTCCAAGAGGAAATTTTGGGTGATGCGAGCACTATAAACATAATAGATGCACACCCAGTGACGGCGGATAGTAAACGAGAACGGAGGAAGCCTTTTAGTCCGGTTCCTAGCTCGTCCAGGTCCAGCCGGGCCGCGAGCGAGAGAGGCCCCTCTCTCGTACAACAACATCTGGGACCAGATGTTGTGGTACAAAATGTGTCTTTAGCGGAGCATACGTCCGTCGCTCGGGACGCTCCGTTGTATAAGCAGTCCGCAGAGACTGTTAAGGCTTCCTCTTCTCGTCGGCGCACACGACCGCACCTTGGCTGCGTGACCTCCGATATTTTGCCAGCTTCGCCGATGAAGGATTCTTCGGCGACCAGGTCACACCATCCGGCAGCCAGGGATTCGAGACCGATGGACTCCGGACGTTCGCATAGGAAAAGTATGCGGGAGCCATCTGATGCGGAGCTGCCCTCGGCGAAGCAGCGAAAGACCGCGCCTCCGCAGGTCTCGACGTCGGACATTCTAGTGCAGATAGCACAGCTTATCGCAGCATCCCAGCAGCCGACAGAAACGGTGTCGGATCGAGAATTATCCGACGGCGCTGGGTCGGTACGCTCCGCCGAAGCATCGGGGGCGGACGACCGGGAACATCGGGAGGTCCGACCGGATGGTGAAAGGGATACGGATGAATTGGAGCTATCCCTTTCGGAACAACATAAAGCTGCCGTGGACTTCATCCGGCACTTTCTCCCTCAAGTTGTTCCGTCGGGCCAGACTGCTGCGCTTCCGGACAAGAGAATTATAGCATCATTGGACTCTGAATTTTTTGAGCGGTTCAGGGACATCGCTCCCGAGTTTCCGTCGCAGTCCAATAATGTTGCAAGAACATTTGAATTATTGAACGACGCTATTTTTAAACTTGCTTCCAGGACGGGGAAAGCAGGTTTCTTGTCCGCAAATACTCTCAACCTGCCTTTCATTAATGCAAGGAATAAATTCGACACGGCAGGACAGGGTATACCGAGAGTTCCTCTGCGTATGGACGACGAGGCGGAAGACTTAGAGCTATCATTACCGTCGTCAGCTTCTATTCCAACCGCGGTGTTGGAAACAGCTATTGCGTCTAACAGAGCCAATTTAGATGCCTTATCTTACGCAGATCACCTTACTAAGGCGTTATCACTGCGCCTTCAAGGGGAAGAGTTTCAGGATATACAATCCTCTTTAAGACTTCTTTCAAGGGCAGTAGCTTATTCCACGTGTAACTCCGCCCTTTCAGTGGCAAATCTGGATTTGGTTAGACGTGACGCAGCCCTGGCTACATCCACACTAGTGGATTCTAAGGTGAAGAACTCTCTTAGAGTCGCTTCGGTCTCAGGAGAACTTCTCTTTGACGGCAAGCTTTCTGCTATTTATGATAATATTAAAAAGAAAGCTAATGATTCTCTGTTGTTCAGATCCGCTCCTAAAAGGTCGGATACAGCAGACACGAATAAGGCGGGCACTTCTGGGTCTAATGCGCCCAAGAGAGGTTCCTATAGAGGTTCCGGTGCGTCCTCTTGGTCTTATTCGAGAGACCGTCAGGATAGCGACTCTCGTTCGGGACGTCCTTCAGGCCGGGACAATCGGTCGGATGCCCCGAGGTCGACGAGGCGAGGTGCGGGTCGTGGAAGACGTGGTTTCTCCTACCGCAGGCCTCGCAGGTCCAGGAGGTGATGGCTTAAACCTCTATCGCGTTCCGGTTGGCGGAAGGTTGTCGAGTTTTTCACAAGAGTGGGCGTCGATTACGGACGACCCGTGGGTGAGAGGAGTGACTTCGGAAGGTCTAAAGATATCCTTCAAACGAAAGCCTCCATTAACTCGAAGTCCAAAGTGGACTCATCTTCCGTCAAATCCACAGAAAAGAGACGCTCTGTTATCAGAGGTGCAGTCTCTTTTAATGAAGAACGTGGTAGAGGTCGTAGAAAACCAGGAATCGCTGGGATTCTACAGCCATCTGTTTCTGGTTCCGAAACCAGACGGCTCGTTCCGTCCAGTCATAGATTTGAGCTGGATAAACAAGCTGATCGTCGCTCCGAAGTTTTATATGGAGACGATTCGATCGGTCAGAGCGAGTATTCGGGTGAACGATTATGCAACGAGCATAGATCTCAAAGATGCGTACTTTCACGTCATGGTACATCCGACATTCCGAAAGTATCTACGCTTCGCAGTCCTAGGAGTGGTGTATCAGTTCCGGGCCATGTGCTTCGGATTGAATCTAGCACCCTGGGCTTTCACTCGGGTAATGAACTCGGTAATGATCTACTTCCGAGCTCATTCGTCTGCGGTAACGTCGGCCTACCTGGACGACATTCTTCAGAGGTACGGCAACGAGTTAACGCTTCAGAACGATGTTCAGAATCTTCTTCTATTGCTCCGACGTCTCGGTTTCATAGTAAACGAGGAGAAGTCGGATCTGGTGCCGTCCAAGTCATTCACTCATCTGGGAATGAGCTTTGAGACGCACAACAATCTCGTTCGTCTGCCGTTAACCAGAGCGAAATTAGTCAGTTGTTACGCTCGCTATTGTCTGAATGCAGACAAAGTCACGGCGAGAGAATTTATGAGACTGATAGGTCTGTGCGGAGCCGCCGCGGATCTCATTCCGATGGGACGGCTACGCACACGTCCTCTTCAAATTTTCCTGACTCAGAATTGGAGTGTGAAAATTCATTCGCTCGATGTAGACGTTCTCTTGTCAGATCAAGTGAAACAAGAGATTCAGACTTGGGCAAACATTCAGTGGTTAACTCAAGGAGTTCCGCTGCAGTTGCCGGATCCGAGTTTTACCATTATGACGGATGCCAGTCAAACAGGTTGGGGTGCATCATTAATCCCAACGGATTCGAGATGCCAGGGTCTTTGGGATCCGCAATTCCTGTGCAAGCACATAAACATCAAGGAAATGATGTCAATTTGGCTTGCGTTACGTCACTGGATGGACATTATTCACGATGCTCATGTCCAAATCCTATCCGACAATACGACAGTAGTGGCGTATATACGGAATCAGGGAGGCACTCATTCAGTTCCGTTGTTCAATCTAACGGAAAGAATCCTTCTGTTTGCGTTGGAACATCACGTTCTTCTTTCGGTCCGTCACATACCGGGTCGTCTGAATGTGCTAGCAGACTCCCTTTCACGAAAGGGTCGCTTGTTACCGTCGGAGTGGACTCTCAACAAACAAGTATTCAATCAGATTTGCTACCAATGGGAACGGCCAATGATAGACTTATTTGCGACACATCTCAACAATCAGTTGCAGACGTATGTGTCCCCGTGTCCGGATCCAAGAGCATTTGCAGTAGACGCTCTGTCGATCCCTTGGGACGGAATGATAGGATATGCGTATCCTCCAGCGCCGTTAATTCAACAAGTATTGCTAAAGATAAAACAATCTCAATGCAAGATTCTGTTGGTAGCATCTCTGTCGCCACAGAGACCGTGGATAAATCTACTCAGGTGTCTGTTATGGGACCTACCGCGGAAGCTTCCTCCACGAGAGGATCTTCTTTCGCAGGGGAAATCGCGCCAACTCCATCACAACCCGCAAGGTCTCAACCTTCACGTTTTTCCGTTGTGCGGTCCTTCTTGCATGGCAAGCACTTTACAGGACGAGCAGTGGACGCGATTTCTAACTGTAGGAGGACCTCCTCTTCGCTAAACTATGCGGCTAAGTGGAAGGTTTTCCGTCGTTGGTGTAGGGATCATTCTGTAGATATATTTGATCCCTCTATACCAGACATTGCAAACTTTCTAGTATACTTGTTTGACGAAATCAAACTGCAGCCTGTTACTATAAAGGGTTATAGATCTATGTTATCTGATACCTATGCACATCATGATAGTTTACAAATTGGATCTAATGTCTCTTTATCGAAATTGGTTAGAAATTTTTCGATAAATAGACCCAGACCTCTTAGATTAATTCCTAAGTGGAATTTAGCTTGGGTTCTCCTTAAATTGAAGGAAAAGCCATTTGAACCTCTTGGGACAGTAGATTTCAAATTCTTATCTTATAAGACAGCTTTTCTCTTAGCTTTCTCTTCTGCCAGAAGAGTCAGTGAGCTTCATGCACTATCGGTGGATGATTCTCATTATCGTAGTGTTGGGAACACTATCACCTTCACTACTAATGTGGGTTTTTTAGCTAAGAATCAGGCTCCTAATAAATATCCGGAACCTATTGTTATTAAGGCTCTTCCGTCTTCAGACGGGCGTAGGCCTTTACTCTGTCCTGTTAGAGCACTACGTATCTATAAACAGAGATCTCAGTTCATCAGAAAGGGACGGAAACGTTTCTTTCTGTCTTTGATGCCTAATAGAAAGGACATTTCAGTCCATTCTATTGCTAGATGGATTCAGTTAACTATCCGTACTGCTTATGAAGATTTATCTTCTTCTCAGCAGTCTGTGCTTAAGATTTCTGCTCATGAAGTAAGAGCTCTTTCTACTTCCTGGGCTTATGCTAATAGTGTTGCTATTACAGATTTAATGAAGGCTGCTTATTGGTCTCAGCCATCCACATTTACTAATTTTTATCTCAGAAATATTGAGTCCATTTCTGGAGACCTGCATTGTTTTTGTCCGTTATCTGTTGCTCAGAATGTTGTCCACTAAACAGTTGCAACTATAGTTATGCAGGCTTTCTGTTCCGGCAGTGACTCCGTCCGGCTGCCCTCTTCGCTCTGGGCTATTTGACCCAGGGCAAGGGGAAGGGGGGGGGGGGGGTGTTCCCTTAGGTCACCTGCTTTATAGTGAAAAGCAAGGGAATGCCTCCTCCAAGACAGTATTTCTGAGTCACTTCCGGGATGGTTTTAAAAGTGTAATATTAATGTTTAATTTCATTCATGTCTTATTTTTAAAGTGTAGCTCGGTGTGAAGCATTTGTATATGTCAAGTGTCAAACGGGCTTTAATATACAATACTCGGACACTTTTAAATGATTATAAAGAGTCTCAATTCTCTGGACTACTTTATTTATTGGCTTGCTTTAAAAATAATTAGTATAAGGGTTATACTGGATGTTAATAGAGAACATGAATGTTATTGTGCTCAATTATTAAGGGTAGTGTATCTTTCTAATTTAATATTAAATAAGAAAGATACATGTAAAGCCTAATACTCCTTTTCTCCTTAAGGGGTTACCTCTTTATTATATAATTGAGCTTATTGGATTTTCCTCTATGTCCTAGGCCCTCCAGCCTGTTTACTATTCAGCTAAGTCTGGGTCATTGGTACAGTATAAAAATGTTAAAAAATTTATAGTAATTTATATATTTTTTATACTTACCAATGACCCAGACGGGGATGGCCCTCCCTGAGTTGGGAACTCTTGCCTCCCCGCTGAGTACATAGCGCTGACCAGGCACTGCCAGTAAGAATGATAATTGGCGCCAATTTCGGGACGACTGCGTCACTGCGCATGCGCAGTAGAGGCATACTATGGAGGTCCTTTAGGACATGATTTCTTTTTGTTTTGGATGCAAATTTTGGGGATTGGGGGGCAAAATTTGTGTTTGGCCCTGGTTTTGTTGGAGTTAGCACCAGCTAAGTCTGGGTCATTGGTAAGTATAAAAAATATATAAATTACTATAAATTTTTTAACTTTTTCAACATATTACAAAAATGTATATACAATTAATAGGAGTTTACTCTACAACCCATATGCAATTAACAGATCAAATTTGTACTGAATGTATGGTAAATGGTTTTGTGTTTGAAAATTATATTCAATTAACAGGGATATACAATTAGGAGATATCCAATTAAGTGAGCTCCACTGTATTTCCTCTCCCTCATATTGCTAGTCTTTCAGCCTTTCCTGGGTTCATTTTTTTCTTTGAATCAATCCATCTCAAAAACAGAACCCTCTCCCTTGTTCATGAGAGAAGCATGTTGAATGAAAATTATTATAGAACTGAAAAATTCTTCATTTGTTTTCTTTTACAGGATAGCAGTAGAGATAGAGCGATGTGTTTTTCCTCCTAACTCTGACACCAAGACAGATGAAATAAATTACCTTATTCCAAGTCCAAAAAGCAAATATATATCTGAATTTGTTAACATTCGGTGGTCAATTGTATCCTTTTCTTTATGTTCACTCTGGTGGATCAAGGGATTGTGATTGGGTGGGAATTGGGGAAAAAGCGGGGCGTGAATGTGGGAAAGTCCATCTGAGTAACTGAGGGGACTAGGGCTAAGTCTTCCAGAAGTAGCAGGGTCCTGTGTATCCCTGATAAAAAAAGTGGTGTACAGTGCACATTGGTACTGTTCCAAAGTTTATCAGGCTTTTAGCCAAGTATGCAGGGTATTTTGGGGCAATAGAGGGTTTACCCTGACTTTTAGATTACAGATGTATCCTGAGGTTTGACAGTTTCCTTTGGCACTCTGCACAGGTGGCATTTATCATCAAATTGCGTTGAAATTTGGTATGCATATTCGGGGTGACCTTGAGATGGGAGCTATCGATTTTTTGTCCGAAAAGTTGCCATTTGCAATGACCTTGAAACTTTGTGAATTTGTGCATCAATTTTTCCTTTGGCACACCCTACAAGGGACATTAATGAATGGATAGCTTTGAAACTTGGTACATTTTTTGGGTTGACCTCCAGAAGGTAGCTTCTTTCATTTCCGTCAAAAAAGTTGCCATTAGCAACAACCTTCAACTTTACCCTTTTGTGTGTCAACAATTTCCTTTGGCACACCGCACAGGTCTCATTTATGATTGGATTGCTTTGAAACTTGGTGTGCAAATTTGGAGCAACCTTTAGATGCGAGCTATTGAATTTCTTTCATTTCCGTTGAGAAGCATTGTGTTAGCAATGATCTTTGAACTTTGCCATTTTTGCATCAACATTTTTGTTTGGCACGCAGTGCAGGGTGCATTTATGAATAGATTGGTTTGAAACTTGGTATGCTTGTTTTGAGTGACTTCGAGATGAGAGCTATAGATTTTCTTGCATTTCCGTCCAAAAATGTTGCCGTTAGCAACAACCTTCAACTTTGCCATTTTGTCTGTTGACAGTGTCCTTTCATATTTTAATGACCAGTCAATACCCTATGGACAGAACTATGCAGAATTGGTAGTGATTAGCTGTGACACATGTTATGGTGTTGTTAAATATCTCTTCATGGCAGCCAATGAGCTTCATCTTTGCCATTTCATTTTCATTCCCATCGAAAAAAGGAGAAAAAAACATTGCCACTAGCAACAACCTTCAAACTTAGTGCATTTGTGCATTAACATTTTTGTTTGTCACACCACAGAGGGCGCATTCATTATCGGGTTGTTTTGAAACTTGGTATGCTTATTCACGGTGACCTAGATAGGAGCTATCGATTTTCTTTCATTTCCATCAAAAACTATTGCTGTGAGCAACGGCCTTTGATTTTAGTGCATTTGTGCATCAGCATTATTCGTTGATGTGGCCTACAGGGTGCATTTATTATTGGATTGTTTTAGAACTTGGTGTGCTCATTAGGCGAGACCTATATATAAGAGACATCGATTAGCATTCATTTCTGTGAAAAAGTTGCCTTTTACAATTACCTTTAAACTTACTGCATTTGTTTATCAACATTTTCCTTTTGCCAAACCTACGGTTTGCATTTAAAAATACACGGATTGCTGTGACGTTGTGCGCACACAATGATGTTATGTTGAAGTTTCACAAAATAATATTGGAACCAGTGATCGTCAATTTTGTCATTTCACTAATAACTTACCAAGTTCATGTTTGTCAAGTTGGGCTACAGTGTCATTGACACTTTTATTCTATTTGTTAAAAGTGGTGTCAAAGCTCCATCAAACAATGAATGAAAAACTAAAGTAAATTGTGTTTTGGAACCTGTTATTCGAACCCTTCGTCGGGTGATTAACCAACTTTCTATACCCACTACAGGGAATCGATAAAGGTGAAGAGCTCTATCTGTCAATCTTTCCGTCAGGAAAATTGTTTATGCGATAACTTGAACAGCTGTTATGAGATTTGAATTAACTTTGGTGAGCTGCTTTATATTAACATTGTCTTGGACTAGTACAAAGCCAGCATCATTAAGTCAAAATTAATGAAGTTATTGCCCCTGTTGAAATTTGACTGAAATGTTTCACTGTTTATGCGATAACTTGAACAGTAGACTCCAGATTTCAATAAATGTGATATACTGCTTTATATTAACCCTTTACCCAACTTAACGGCCAAAACCGGCCAGCGCTATTCTCAAAATTCGCCAATTAATTTTCATTATTTTTCAATTTTTTGTCTCAAAAACATAGGTTATGACCCCTCGTTGGAACGAGCTCGTCGAGCTCGTTCCAACGAGGGGTCATAACCTATATTTTTGAGACAAAAAATTTAAAAAACTAGTTGTTCAAGAATTTTTATTGCAAGTGTCGTCTGCTTTTCATGTTAGGTAAAGGGTTAACATTATCTTGTTATAATTGCTAACTGGTAGAGTGCTAAATTACTTTTCAATGGTCATTTGTAATGCGAGTATTTTTTTTCAAAGATCTTGCACGACTACAAAAGGAGCCTTATTTTAGTAAGATGTTGCTCATAAATAATTGTTTTGTTGCGATTTATTGGAAAGTGCCAGTTGTCACTCTCCAATAAATTATAACAAAACAATGTTGTATTAATATTTTTCTTCCAGTGCTGAGCCAACAACAAATTAGTGCAAACAGTGTAAAGCCACTATAGTGGCTCTCATCACTTTTCAGTAGAGCCATAACAGTGGCTTCTAGTGCTCAACCAGTTAATCAATATCATATAATTTCCTTTACTTAACTCCAGCCTTCAATAAAAACGAGTGGTAAAGCATCGATAGAGTATCTTCACTGGACACCAAGTCAGCTGGAACTGATAGCTGTTTCACCTGTTTGCTGGGGTAAGGAATTCAATTTCCTATGAAATGTTTTATGTTGTCTTTAAGCTATAAATTTGGTATATACAGCCTAAAAATGTTAAAAGTCTGTTTCTCAAGCCCTCCCGCAGGGTCCTTTTGGCTGCTGTATGATTTCTTTTTATAACCAATGCATACTTAAAAAAAAATAAAAATTAAATGGTTTATGTCTGATATTTTACCCAAGTTAATAAAATTGATAAATTTGTCCCTTGAGTGCAACAAGGCTTTGCAATGCTTTAGCATTGCACAGCCTTTATTGCACTCAAGAATGAAATACACCCCCACCCATGCTATTCTGTAGATTATGAGGCCTAAAACATAAAACAAACCAAGAACACAAACTTTTGATTGCAAAGAAATAATTACAGAAATAAAATAAAAAACCACCCGCCCGCCTGCATGCAATTTTACAAAAAATGGCCTGAGAAACAGAAGACGTACTTTGTGTGGCCTAATTTGTCTTGGGTGTTTTATATTCTGCTATGAAATTGAAGAGTACATGACAGGTGCCCCCGTTCTCTTGCTTCAATCTCTCACACATTCATCTCATCATCTCTTTTTCAACATGAATTTTGTCCATGATGGAACATAGACTGAAGGTCTTCACCTTCTTGTTTATGCTGGGATGGAATGGTGAGCAAGCTTCCATTTATTAATATGGTGTCCTTGTTTGAAGGTGCTTTTTAGAACTTAGGCCTATAAAAAAATTTCTTGTTTCAACAAACCAGTCCCCCAAACATATGGTGTCCTTGTTTGAAGGTGCTTTTTAGCTCACCTACATCTGTAAGATGTGGTGAGCTATTGTGATAACCTCGGGCATCAGCGTTTAGGTGTTGTAAGAATTTGTGTTAAAGTCAGCTTTTGTGCAGATTGTGCTGGTTTAACTTCTCATTACTGTTGATTTTCATATTTCAATAACAACTGTAGGTATTAACCCTACTGTATGCAGAAATTTAACGAAAATTTTCTTTTTTTCACTCAAAATTTTCATGTTTTTCTCGGACTTAGTAAATTTTAAGTTGTAAAACTTTGTAAACTTTGTGTTTAGGTGAGTTGTGTTTCTATGTGTCTTTCCAAGCGATTAATATTCTACACTTGGGTTACTGAACTCCATTGCAGTAATATTTAACCCTCCTTACATGCATATTTGAGGAATTTGAGGCTGATTTTCTGCCAAAACTTGTAAGAATTAGCGTTTAGGTGTTGTAAAAATTTGTGTTAAAGTCAGCTTTTGTGCAGATTGTGGTGCTTTAACTTCTCATTACTCTTGATTTTCATATTTCAATAACAACTGTAGGTATTAACCCGACTGTATGCAGAAATTTAACGGAAATTTTCTTTTTTTTCAGTCAAAATTTCCATGTTTTTTTCGGACTTAGTAAATTTTAAGTTCTAAAAGTTTGTGTTAAGGTGAGGTGTTAAGGTGAGTTCTCAAAGATCAGTGGGCTCAGGCCTTTGATATTGCATATGTAGGTTGTAGGGGGACTATCAGAACAGTATTTAACCCTGATACTATGACCTTTTTCCAAATTTTACCTAAAATTTTCTGCCAAAAGTTGTTGTAAGAATTTGCATTTAGGTGTTGTAAGAATTTGCGTTAAAGTCAGCTTTTGTGCAGATTGTGCTGCTTTAACTTCTCATTACTGTTGATTTTCATATTTCAATAACAACTGTAGGTATTAACCCTACTGTATGCAGAAATTTAACAGAAATTTTCTTTTTTTTTCAGTCAAAATTTTCATGTTTTTCTTGGACTTAGTAAATTTTAAGTTGTGTATAACTTTGTAAACTTTGTGTTTAGGTGAGTTGTGTTTCTATGTGTCTTTCCAGGCGATTAATATTCTGCACTTGGGTTACTGAACTCCATTGCAGTAATATTTAACCCTCATTACATGCATATTTGAGGAATTTGAGGCTGATTTTCTGCCAAAACTTGTTGTAAGAATTAGCGTTTAGGTGTTGTAAGAATTTGCGTTAAAGTCAGCTTTTGTGCAGATTGTGGTGCCTTCACCTCTCATTACTGTTTATTTTCTCATTTCAGTAACAACTGTAGGTATTAACTCTACTGTATGCAGAAATTTAACTGATTTCTTTTCTTTTTTTCAGTCACAATGTTCACGTTTTTGTCTGACTTACTCAATTTTAAGTTCTAAAAGTTTGTGTTAAGGTGAGGTGTTAAGGTGAGTTCTGTTTCTATGTGTCTTTCCAGGCAATTGATATTGTACGCATGGGTTACTGAACTACATTGCGGTAACGTTGCGCCCTTATTACATGCATATTTGAGGAATTTGACGGGGATTTTTGGGACTTATATTCACTTTCTTTAAAAAAAAATTTTTTTAACTTTTTTTTTTTATTATTTAATACTTTCTCATACTTGTTACTAGTAACATTAAGGCTTATTTTAGTTGTTGATGTGATGTATTTTTGTTGGGACTTATAGTCACTTTCTTGAACAAATGTTTTTCCGCAACTCCTCTTTAACCAATGAATGTACTTCAATTAAAATTTCAGTGATTTATGAAAGCCTTTCCTAATTCTTATTTATGATTTAATATCTGGCCTCATGATTCATATTCTTAATCATAAACATTTCTAAAAGATGTATCCAATGATTCTATGTTGAATTGATATATAATAAATGCAGAAATTTAGACTTTCCAAAGCCATCACATAAACCACATTAATCATTTGATGCCTAGTTAATGATTTATATTAACTAAATATTAGGCAGTTACATTGGAACGACATTATCAAGCGCGAATGTAGGTGAGCGTTGGGATGTAACATCCCTCTTGTTAGAACTTAGGCCTCTCAAAAAATTTCTTGTTTCAACAAACCAATCTCCCAAACATATGGTGTCCTTGTTTGAAGGTGCTTTATAGAACTTAGGCCTATAAAAAAATTCTTTGTTTCAACAAACCAATCCCCCAAACAGTTCTTTTCTTCCAATTCAAAATTCAAAGTAGAAGATATTCTGATATATCAGTATCACAGCTGTACAGTTTAAGAACTAAGACCATTAAAAAAATTCTTGTTTTTCTTGCAAATTTTCCACAATTTCATGATGAGGGAGGGAGGCTGTATTTTTTTCAGTCACAAAATAGTTGGAATTGAAAATTTAACTTCTTACACTACCTGGTATTATGTAGCAAGCCAATGTTTTCAGCAGTGAAAATTTCCCATAATGTAGTTGAAAATTTCACCAACTATATCTTGGTTTACAGAGATCTGTGAGGTCTGTCAAACAAGATATAGTTGGTTGAATATTTGTCCGTCAGGTTCAAAATAGTGTCATAGAAGAGATTTCCAGGTGAAAAATAAGGTGATGAGGCAGATTATCTATTGATGAGGGAGGTGCCTGAGAAACAAGATTTTTTTTTTTAATAGCCTTACCTGTCTTTCACATACAAAAACGGGTTATATTCTTTTACCCTTTACCCAATGCACAGTATATCAAAATTTATTATTTTAATTAGTTTTTTTGAAATTTTAAAAAAAAATTAACAAAACCATATCATGTGACCCTCTCATTGGAACGATGTTCCAATGAGGGTCACATGATATGGTTTTGGTGAAATATTTTGAAAAATCTTTTTTTATCAACTGCTTAATTTGCATATTACTTTTCCAAAGGTCAAAGTCACAATGACCTTTCACTTACAAATTTCCCCACTTTCCTCTCACTAATTACTGTTCTGCTGTGCCGATTGAAACAAACTTGACATGTGGGCTGAGTATGATGAGAGGAAGAACCCTTTTTATACCACCCACTTAGTCCGTCCGTACTTCCGTCTGTAACGCTTTAGGGGGGTACACATCTGCTATCCGCAACTCCTCCTAAACCAGTGAACGGATTTCATTGAAACTCTCAGACATTCTTTTACATAGATGTGCACCTCCTGTTTTGTTTTCAGATATTTTCATTTTTAGGGTTTTGCCATATTTAAAAGTGGGCTATGTCAGTTCAAGCTTTGCGTTGGGGGGGGGGGGGGGGGGGGTGTCAGTGTTTGTGCTCTCTACATTAAACACTCTTTTACTGTTGTAAAGTGGCTCAGTAGGTAGAGGTGCAGGCTGCAAGCCGAGAGGTCCTCGGTTCGATCTCACCTGCGGCAACCGCGTTGTGTCCTTGGGCAGGACACTTCATCTCCATTGCCCACGTGGGGGCACGATAACGCCATGTACTAAGGCGTACTGCACGTCGATGGTACACATGTCTTCAACCAATCTAACCCTGCCTGTGCTGCAGTGCGGAGTTACGATGTTGGGGAGCTGGCAGCTGCTTGTCGTTGCTCGGTGGTTCTCTCTGGGTACTCCGGCTTCCTCCACCCGTAAAACTGTCACGGTCATGGTTAGCCATTGTGCATAAATATGTGACCTTAAACATCAATAAATAAATAAATATTGTTGTAAAATGTTTCTTGGTGGGAGTGGGTGGTTTCATTTAGTGAGCAGTGCTCACAGTTTTTCTCGTTATTTTGGGGGTCATTGTGCCAAACGTCTTAATGATCTTTGATTTACAAATTTTTCTGATTTCCACTCTCCGATTAAAGTACTGCTGGGACGTTGAAACCTAAACTTGATATGTGGTTTGTGTAGGATGAGAGGAAGAACCATACTTATTTTGGGGTCATTGTGCCAAAGGTCAGGGTCACAGTTATCTTTAACTTAAAGTTTCCTATTTCCCTATTAGCCACCCCTTGTAGACAGATCTAGTTTTTTAAAGCAGCCAGAAAAATTCAGTCCAGTCCACAGTCACGAAAAATTCATAAGAGAATTTCTCCTATTAGTAGGGATATTCAATGAAAGCCTGTTAACTTGTAGTGGGCTAAATTATTTTTTTTGGTCAGAATGTTTTCATGCTTCTTTGCCATGTTAACACATTGGGCACTCTTCCATAAATTGTTAACAAAGCAAATCCGTGCAGACAAAATAATTTTACTTCAAAGAAAATATTAAGCATTTCATCAGCATATGAGGACTTTAAACAGCAGTATCTGCACCACAGAAAAAAAAAGCTAGGGACCTGCGAGCCTCCAATTTTGGCTCGAAACGGATCTCTGCTAAGGTATTGAATCAAATTGAATCTTGAATCCTAATGTCAGCCAGTAGAGTGAACTGGGATAGGTACACATACTCCAGCATACACGTGGCGGAATAAATTAGACGAGCCCAAAACTTGAAATCGTGGTGGAAACTGTGGAAATGGTGAAATTACAATGTGTTCTGTTGCTTTTGGTGATCGAAAGTTCTGTGTTTGAACCTTGTTGATCCGTACAGGCTAGAAATAGTAAGCAATTAAGTGAATGTTATTTTTATCATGAAAGCGGCGGGTATTTCGTATGTATTAACTCTTTGCATACTGCTGGCAGTTATTACTGTCCAGGAGAGAATTTCTCTTGCCACTGATATAAGTATAATTTGAACGCATTTAATCAAATTGTCCCTCTGTAAATGGCATGTTCTGCATGCTCTTTTTTAACCTTTACCTAACACGAAAAGCAGACGACACTTGCATAAAAAATTCTTGAATAACTAATTTTTTTCATTTTTTGTCTCAAAAACATAGGTTATCAGGTTATGACCACTCATTGGAACGAGCTCGATGAGCTTGTTCCAATGAGGGGTCATAGCCTATGTTTTTGAGACAAAAAAGAAAAAAATAATGAAAAATAATTGGCGATTTTTTAGAATAGCACTGGCTGGTTTTTGCCGTTACGTTGGGTAAAGGGTTAATAACCAATGAAAACTTAAAAAAATAAAAATTAAATGGTTTATGTCAGATATTTTACCCAGGTTAATAAAATTGATAAATTTTGTTCCTTGAGTGCAACAAGGCTTTGCAATGCTTGAGCATTGCAAAGCTTTCTTGCACTAATGGGTTGAAATACACCATCACCAATGCTAATCTGTAGATTATGAGGCCTAAAACATAAAACTCACCAAGAACATGAACTTTTAATGCCAAAGAAATAATTATTTATTTTATTTATTTATTGGTGTTTAATGTCACATACTTGTGCACAATGGCTAATCATGACCGTGACAGTTTTATGGGTGGAGGAAGCCGGAGTACCCGGAGAGAACCACTGAGCAACAACGAGCAGCTGCCAGCTCCCCAACATCGTAACTGTGCACTGCAGCACAGGCAGGGTTAGATTGGTTGAAGACATGTGCACCATCGACGTGTAGTACGTCTTAGTACACATCGTCATCGTGGCCCCATGTGGACAATCGGAGTTAAGTGCCTTGCCCAAGGACACAATGCGGGAGTCCGACTCGATCACTCAGACGGTCACCCATCCAAGGACTAACCGGGCTCGACGTTGCTTAACTTCGGCGATCTGATGAGAACCGGTTACCGCAATGCCACCACGCCCCAAATAAATAATTACAAAATAAAAAATAAAAACTGCCCACCCACATGCAATTTTACAAAAAAATGGCCTGAGAAACAAGATTTACAATAACTTATTGTTTTGCTGTAATTTCAGAGATTAAATTAAATGATGAAGAATATTCTCCACTCAGTGCATTTGAGTTCCAAATGGGAAAACCTGTGGAGTTAGATGTTACACTGAAAAATCAGTCAGGTTAGTTATAAGAAAGTATTCATTGAGACTTATATCACTTACCAATATTTATTTATTAACCCTTTACCCAACGCAGACGATATCAAAATTTATTATTTTAAATAACATTTTTTTAATTTTTTCAAAAAATTTCAACAAAACCATATCATGTGACCCCTCTTTGGAACGAGCTCGACGAGCTCGTTCCAAAGAGGGGTCACATGATATGGTTTTGTTGAAATTTTTTGAAAAATAATATTTTTTCATTTGCTGAATTTGTATATTACGCGGGCGGATGCGGTCGATTCGTTGGGTAAAGGGTTAATGCATGATATGTTGAAGCATGTTGTATATGAGATAAAAACCAGTAGGAGTGACATTTTCCAAAAGTCAACCATTGTAAAATCAGAATTTTTTTTTCTTTCTATTGGGGTTTAATGACTTTCAACAGCCAAAGTCACCTCATGTTGGAAAGTTTTACGGGTGGAGGAAGGCAGTGCACCTGGAGAGAACCACTGAGCAATGCTAAGTAACTGTCAGATTCCCAAATGTACTAACACAAGCAAAGGTTAGCATTGTTTGAAGATAAGTCTGCCACCGGCATGCAGTACCCCTTAGTACACAGCACTACTGTGCTCTCACGAAGGCAATCAGGATTAAGTACCTTACCCAAGGACACAATATAGTTACTGTTGATGGGCATCAAACTGTGGACCTTTTGGTTTGAAGTCCAATGCTGTAACCACTGAGCCACCATGCTCCCATAAAATTGAAATTGAGTTGGTTATGGAGAAGCTGGCTTTTAACCCTTTACCCAATGCAGACGATATCAAAATTTATTATTTTTAATATAATTTTCTTAAATTTTTCAAAACATTTCAACAAAGCCATATCACGTGACCCCTCGTTGGAACAAGCTCGTTCCAATGAGGGGTCACATGATATGGTTTTGTTGAAGTGTTTTGAAAAATAATATTTTTTCAACTACTTAATTTGCATATTATGCTGGTGGACGCGGCCAATTCGTCAGGTAAAGGGTTAATCTGGTTTCTTACAAGGAAGTAACTTAATCTTGTACCTAATTATAACACTACAAGACAATGTTACTCACAAAAAATATCTTAAATAACTGATACTTTCATTCGTTGCTCCAAAGCATAGCCTCTAATAACCCTTTACTGGAATGAGCTCAGTGAGCTTGTTCCAATGAGGGAGCATAAACCATGTTTTGAAGGCAAATATTGAAAGATTAATAAAATTCAAATGGCTCAGTGAGATCTGTCGAGCAATATTGAATTGGTCAAATTCCTATTTGTATTGTGAGAAAATTTCATGCCTTGAAAATTTCTATATTCTAACATCAATGTGCGCGGGGGTTAACGCTTTACCCAATGCAGACAATATAAAGGATATCTACTCTGTTTTAGTGAATATTGGGAATGATATCAAAATAAATTCTTCATTTCATGAGTGTGGATCCGAAACTTGTATTTTTCACGAACATTTGCAGGAGTGAAAAATAATACTTTCAGGTCCACATGAATGAGATAATTCCCAAAATTTACTAAAATAGCATAGATTTTCTTTTTATTATATGCTATGTGAGATTTTACTGTGTAAAATTTAGCCCAATTCAACTGCAAACAGTTTCAAGACAATAACAAAGATCTGCTGACCGTTCCTTCAAGGCGACTTTCAAGGCATTGTCATGTGCCGAAGCGTGACATCATTTAGAAAGCTACAGAAGGATATTTGTCAATGGAAATCGAGAAGTTTGTTTTAAATAATTTACGATAATTAACAGGCCAGCATATAATAGCAAAATTTATTATTTTAAAAATTTTGGGTCGCTCAATTACCAACATTTTCTCAAAGCTGCTAATGTGAATAAAAGTTTACTATTCTGTCCTTTTACCCAATGCATATGATATCAAAATTTGTTATTTTAATTTTTTGAAATTTTTAAAAAAATTTAAGAAAAGAAAAATGTCATGTGACCCCTTCATTGGAATGAGCTTGATAAGCTTGTTCCAATGAGGGGTCACATGATATGGTTTTGTTGAGATTTTTTGTAAAATAATATATTTTCAACTGATCAATTTGTAAATTATGCTGGTGGATTCAGTCGATTCATTAGGTGGGGTTAATTCCTTACATGCTGCTGGTAGATATTCCTGCCCAGGACAGGATTCACTTGCCACTGAAATACACTTTGGGCACAATTAATCAAATTTTGCCCTATAAATGGCATGGATTTTTAGCTCAACTTTGATGTAAGTCAAATTTGAGCTTGTGCCATGGCCAGTCGGCCGTCTGTCCATCAACAATTCAATATAGCTCGGACTACAGGCCGTATTTATGAACCAATCTTTACGAAACTTCTTGGATACCTTTGTTATCACCGTGGGACGACAACAAGTAGTTTTGGGGGCGGTCCGAAATTCAAGATGGCTGCCGGTGGCCATTTTGTACCAAAATTAGTGCAATCAGTTTTTTGTACAGAACTTCTGTATGAAAGTTCTGATTTGAATAAATTTTTGTATGAATGTTTAGTAACATGGAATACATCACATATAATACAGGTTTTTTTCTCAAGCAGAAATTATGCAAATTAGATGAACTTTGATTTATTCATTGCTTCTTATACACAGTAAGTGCATGTGTCAATACGGCTTGGGCTAGAGGCTGTATTTATGAACCGATCTTCACCAAACTTCTTGGGTACCTTTGTTAACACCTTGGGACAAGAACAAGTGTTTCTGGCTGCGGTCCAAATTTCAAGATGGTTCCCAGTCGCCATTTTGTACCGAAATTAGGTCTAATCAGTTTTTTGTACACAACTTCTATACGGCTCAGGCTAGAAGTCGTATTTATGAACCGATCTTTACGAATCTTCTTGGGTACCTCTGTTATCACCGTGGGACGAGAACGAGTGTTTTTGGATGCGGTCCAAAATTCAAGATGACCGCCAGCAGCCATTTTGTACCAAAATTAGTGCAATCAGTTTTTTGTACAGAACTCCTGTATGAAAGTTCTGATTTGAATAAATTTTTGTAGGAATGTTTAGTAACATGGAATACATCACATATAATTCAGGTTTTTTTCTCGTGCAGCAATTATGCAAATTAGATGAACTTTGATTTATTCAGTGCTACTAAAATACAGTAAGTGCACATGTCAATACGGCTCAGGCTAGAGGCTGTATTTATGAACTGATCTTCACAAAACTTCTTGGGTACCTTTGTTATCACCTTGGGACAAGAACGAGTGTTTCTGGGTGTGGTCCAAATTTCAAGATGGTTCCCAGTGGCCATTTTGTACCGAAATTAGGTCTAATCAGTTTTTAGCTCACCTGAGCGAAGCTCAAGGGGAGCTTTACTAATCACTTTCTGTCCGGCGTCGTCCGTCCGGCGTTAACTTTACATTATCGACTTCTCCTCCTAAACCACTAGCCCAATTTTATTCAAATGTTGGCTAAATGTTTATTACCTAATGCCAATTCAGATTTGTTCAAATGAAGTTGCCCCTCCTCCTGGGTGGTGCCACACCCCCAAGGGGCACCAAAATCTTTGTAAATCTTCTTCTCATGAACCAGCAGTAGCAGAGACTTGATATTTGGTGTGCAGCTTCCTTTTGAGGTGTAGACTCAGATTTGTTCAAGAGAAGTTTGTGGGGCTATACTTGGCGTTGTTATGAGAGGGGCAAAATTTTTTGCCCCGCCCAAAATTTCTATTTTCCAAACCGAGAGGCTGATTTGAACCAAATTTTATGTGAGGGCTTATTGGGTCATGAGTACTTGATTTATGCAAAAAAAAAATTTTCCCGCAGCCCCGTGGGAACCGCAGGAGCTAAAAATAGAAAAAATTTAAAACGCCCATATCTCCAAAACTGCACGGCACTGAGAATTTTTATTTGGTGTGCAGCTTCCTTAGGACCAACAGAAAGGATTGGTAAAAAAAAATTGCCATCGGTTTTATCATAGGGTACAGTTTCGGGACTTTGAAAAAGTGCTGAGTCAGCACTTTTTAACACTTGTAGGCAATGGGAAAAACATTAAAAAATCTTCTTCTCCAGATCCAGCAGGCAGAATCTTTTGATATTTGGTATGCAACATTGTAGGGTGGATCTGATTCAAGTTTGTTCAAATCGGCCCCCTGGGTTCATATTTGGGCTCAGTATAGGAGCCCGATTTCGAACTTAGTGCATTTCAGGCAAATTTCTTAAAAAATCTTCCTCTCCAGATCCAGCAGGCAGAATCTTTTGATATTTGGTATGCAACATTGTGGGGTGGATCTGATTCAAGTTTGTTCAAATCGGCCCCCTGGGTTTATATTTGGGCTCAGTATAGGAGCCCAAATTTGAACTTACTGCATTTCAGGCAAATTTCTTTGAAAATCTTCTTCTCCAGATCCAGCAGGCAGAATCTTTTGATATTTGGTATGCAACATTGTAGGGTGGATCTGATTCAAGTTTGTTCAAATCGGCTCCCTAGATTCATATTTGGGCTCACTATAGGAGCTCGAATTCGAATTTAGTTCATTTCAGGCAAATTTCTTCAAAAATCTTCTTCTCCAGATCCAGCAGGCAGAATCTTTTGATATTTGGTACGCAATGTTGCGGGGTAGATCTGATTCAAATTTGTTCAAATCGGCCCCCTGGATACATATTTGGGCTTACTATAGAAGCCCGAATTCGAACTTAGTGCATTTCAGGCAAATTTCTTAAAAAATCTTCTTCTCCAGATCCAGCAGGCAGAATCTTTTCATATTTGGTAAGCAACATTGTGGGGTGGATCTGATTCAAGATTGTTCAAATCGGCCCCCTGGGTTAATATTTGGGCTCAGTATAGGAGCCCGATTTCGAACTTAGTGCATTTCAGGCAAATTTCTTAAAAAATCTTCTTCTCCAGATCCAGCAGGCAGAATCTTTTGATATTTGGTATGCAATGTTGTAGGGTGGATCTGATTCAAGTTTGTTCAAATCGGCCCACTGGGTTTATATTTGGGCTCAGTATAGGAGCCCGATTTCGAACTTAGTGCATTTAGGCAAATTTCTTAAAAAATCTTCTTCTCCAGATCCAGAAGGCAGAATCTTTTGATATTTGGTATGCAACATTGTGGGGTGGATCTGATTCAAGTGTGTTCAAATCGGCTTCCTAGATTCATATTTGGGCTCACTATAGAAGCTCGAATTGGAACTTAGTGCATTTCATGCAAATTTCTTAAAAAATCTTCTCCAGATCCAGCAGGCAGAATATTTTCATATTTGGTAAGCAACATTGTGGGGTGGATCTGATTCAAGTTTGTTCAAATCGGCCCCCTGGGTTTATATTTGGGCTCAGTATAGGAGCCCAAATTTGAACTTAGTGCATTTCAAGCAAATTTATTAAAAAATCTTCTTCTCCAGATCCAGCAGGCAGAATCTTTTGATATTTGGTATGCAACATTGTGGGGTGGATCTGATTCAAGTTTGTTCAAATCGGCTTCCTAGATTCATATTTGGGCTCACTATAGAAGCTCGAATTCGAACTTAGTGCATTTCAGGCAAATTTCTTAAAAAATCATCTTCTCCAGATCCAGCAGGCAGAATCTTTTGATATTTGGTATGCAACATTGCAGGGTGGATCTGATTCAAGTTTGTTCAAATCGGCCCCCTGGATTCATATTTGGGCTCACTATAGAAGCTCGAATTCAAACTTAGTGCATTTCGGGCAAATTTCTTCAAAAATCTTCTTCTCCAGATCCAGCAGGCAGAATCTTTTGATATTTGGTATGCAACATTGCGGGGTGGATCTGATTCAAGTTTGTTCAAATCGGCCCCCTGGATTCATATTTGGGCTTAATATAGAAGCCCGAATTCGCACTTAGTGCATTTCAGGCAAATTTCTTCAAAAATCTTCTTCTCCAGATCCAGCAGGCAGAATCTTTTGATATTTGGTATGCAACATTGCGGGGTGGATCTGATTCAAGTTTGTTCAAATCGGCCCCCTGGATTCATATTTGGGCTTAATATAGAAGCCCGAATTCGCACTTAGTGCATTTCGGGCAAATTTATTAAAAAATCTTCTTCTCCAGATCCAGCAGGCAGAATCTTTTGATATTTGGTATGCAACATTGTGGGGTGGATCTGATTCAAGTTTGTTCAAATCGGCTTCCTAGTTTCATATTTGGGCTCAGTATAGAAGCTCGAATTCGAACTTAGTGCATTTCAGGCAAATTTCTTAAAAAATCTTCTTCTCCAGATCCAGCTTCAGAATCTTTTCATATTTGGTAAGCAACATTGTGGGGTGGATCTGATTCAAGTTTGTTCAAATCGGCCCCCTGGGTTTATATTTGGGCTCCGTATAGGAGCCCAAATTTTAACTTAGTGCATTTCAGGCATATTTCTTAAAAAATCTTCTTCTCCAGATCCAGCAGGCAGAATCTTTTGATATTTGGTATGCAACATTGTAGGGTGGATCTGATTGTGATTCATGAACGTATTTATTTGTAAAGTTGATAGAATCTTAGACAAAATTTGCAGAAAAGATCTACTATAGAAGGGGTGGTATCCAGGGTGAACCGTTTACCCAAATCTAGCAGTACTAATGCATTATTCACACAAATCTTCGTTCAAATTTTATGACCCCTCATTGGAACACACGCATTCAGCTCATTCCAACAAAGGTCATATGCCATGTTTTCGAGACAAAGGAATAAAAATTTTAGTTATTCATGAAATTTTTAGGCAACTGTTGTCTGTTATTCACATTGCTTCATGAAATTTCAGTACTTTTAGAAGTTACCTCAGTAAATAAGGGTTAATTCCCCTTAATTAAATGTCGCCTCTAAAAAACAACCACTTTGCATATCTTACCTTTTTACCAGCATAACTGCCAAAACTTGTCAGCATTCTTCGCAAAAATCGCTATTCAAATTTTAATTTTTGTCTCTTAAACATACATGTACTTATCGCTTGTAAATACCCCATTGGAATGAGCTTTTTGAGCTCATTCCAATGAGAGGTCGCACACCATGCTTTTTGAGTCAAAAAAGCAATTTTTTTAGTTATTCCAGAATTTCGTACGTAAAACACAGCTTTATGACTTCACATTAAAATGAGCTCTCTAAGCTTGTTCCAATCAACATTCACGCACTATGTCTTTCACACAAAAAATAAAATTTTCCATTTATTCAGGAACACTCTTACCCCCTCCCCACACACACACACAAACACACACACACACACACAAACACAGACACACACATCTAAAAGTTCGTCAGCAAAAAAACAGTTACTTCAATTTTTAAATGCATTATAGGAACAACTTGCCTAATCAAATTTAAATACTTTTGCATCATTCTGTATCTAGAACAAACCATTTACCATATCTTTACGCAAAATTCTCCAGCATCATTCACAAAAAAACACCATTATTTATATATTCACATTTCTGTCTCAAAAATATACCTCATCTTCCCATACCCCTATTGGAATAAGCTGTTTGAGCTTGTTCCAATGATGATAAAAAAAAATAAAATTTGTGAAAATTTTTGTTTTCTTGCATGCAAATATATACATTTAGCACATGGAAGATATCCACAGTTGGGGAGAGATGTCCAAGGCTATCTCTTCACATTCCTTGTTTGTGCTTCATGCTAAACCAGTTTGTCTGCAGAGATAAATTTGCTTTATTAAAAATCATTGGAGATTGGCCACACACCAATGATTTTAAATAAAACTAATTTTAGGTAACAAATGTTGAACTTCAAACAAAATCTATCACTCAACCAGTTAATGTTGATGAGGCATGACATGGTGAAGGTGACCTAAAATACTTCTTAGAGTCACTTTGTCAGGTGAGCGATTAAGGCCACGTGGGGCCTCTTGTTTGTACACAACTTCTATACGACTCAGGCTAGAAGTCGTATTTATGAACCGATCTTTACGAATCTTCTTGGGTACCTCTGTTATCACCATGGGATGAGAACGAGTGTTTTTAAATGCGGTCCAAAATTCAAGATGACCGCCAGCAGCCATTTTGTACCAAAATTAGTGCAATCAGTTTAGTTTTTTGTACAGAACTTCTGTATGAAAGTTTTGATTTGAATAAATTTTTGTAGAAATGTTTAGTAACATGGAATACATCACATATAATTCAGGTTTTTTTCTCGTGCAGCAATTATGCAAATTAGATGAACTTTGATTTGTTCAGTGCTACTTATACACAGTAAGTGCACATGTCAATACGGCTTGGGCTAGAATCTGTATTTGTGAACCGATCTTCACCAAACTTCTTGGGGTACCTTTGTTATCACCTTGTGACAGGAACGAGTGTTTTGGGGTGTCTTTGTTATCACTGTGCTATGAGAACAAATATTTTGGGGTTCAGTCAGACCCACTCTGGGACTCAAAGATTTCTTTTTTAGTTTAGCATCTAACTGTCACCCCACCTTTACAATACTTTACCTATATATTTGGTACATGCTACGGTCAGCATTTATGTACAGACCATTACAATACTTTACATGTGCCTTTGTTATCAGGTCATTACCTAGATGTTTTGTCATTGCTGTGTCACATGCTATACATGTACATGTCTTAAACAAGTTGAGCTACAGTGTCATTGACACTTTCATTTCCTCAATGACTTCATGAGGTAAATTTATTCAAATTTTTCATCAAATCTATTCATGGCTGCTTTTATAGATTTGATGAAATATATCATGAAAATACTCGGCAGGTTAAGAGTTAATACTTAATTGTGATTGTTCTATTTGTTACAGATGTGTGCTATGAGAGATTGGTGTTATATATAACTTGTTGCCAAGATGATGACAGTGGTAACATTATCTGTGATATTGATAGTACTTTCTCTGTCTTTGATAGCTCTGAGTTCCTCATCAACCAGGTAATATATAGAGAGTAATCGTTTGACTGGACTGGTTACGTGAAATAATTCATGAGAGGTGAGGGATGGTACAAACACAAGTGTGTGAATGCGCACAAGTGTTTTACAATATAGTCTCTCGCCTCGAATGAATTATTTCATGTAACCAATCCAGTAAAGCGATTACTCTGTTTATTACTTTTCATTATTAACGATATTATTTAGCCCTTTACTTAACGTAACGGCCAAAATCGGCCAGTGCTATTCTAAAAAATCACCAATTAATTTTCATTATTTTATTATCTTTTGTCTCTAAAACGTAGGTTATGACCCCTGATTGGAACAAGCTTTTTTTGGAAGTGTTGTATGCTTTTCATGTTAGGTAAAGGGTTAAAAAAACAAAAAACAATGAAGTCCCCATTACACTCCTGGCCAAGCGTCTTCGTCTGCGCGCACAGATACATGACCCAATTGTTGATTGCATAATTCACTTATGAAGTTATCGATTATAATCAAGCCCGGATATACCAGTAAATCACGCTTTGGAAAGAAACAAGTTATGTTTTACTTCCATTGAAGTTACCCCAGTTATCTATATATATCACTAATATCTATTCAGTTGGATTGCAGTAGAACTTGTGATGAGAGACTACCATTTTTTCCAGGCAAAAGTGGTCTCTCAAAACAGGTGGTCTCTCATGGCTGGTCCATTACAGAGTAAGGCAACCAAACAGTACAAGGTTACAGTGGTCTCAGTACATGTGGTCTTTCACTACAGTGGCATCTCAAAACAGGTTTTACTGTACTGGACCACTCATTGGTCACAAATTGAAAAGTGTCCCATTTGCTGACATCTTGGGCTCAACAAAACCTTTTTTCTTGATAGTTTTCAGTTTTTCGATGTCTCACAACCACTGATTACTTTTTAAAAAGTAAACTTTGATGTCTGCAGAAAAAAACAAATATGTTGATCGTGTGCCCATTTTTCATTTGATGTTAAATGATGTAAAAGCTGTTATGCTGTGACTGCAGTCACAGCATAACGATGAGAGTGGTGGCCGAGTGAATAAGTGCGCTGGTCTCTCATGCCAGAGGTCCCGGGATCGATCTTCGGTCGGGGAAAGTTCTTGAGGTGTCCGAACACTCTCTGTCAGCATCAATTGTGGGGTTGATGCTGTCACAGCGTACCGTCCTATCGGGACATAAAATGGCTGTCCTCTGTGCAGAGAGAGACACATTTCGTGCAGGCTAAAGATCCCTTCGTAGTATTCGAGAAGAGCTAGGCCACAAAGTTGCTGCTATGAAGGTCATCTCACACACCTGCACCATTGGGCCAAGGAGAGGCGTTAATATAAGTTGCATAACTTGTTCCCCAATCCTTGTAAAACAAATAAGATTAAATTAAATCATTAAATGTCACTAATGGGAGGAGTTACTGCACTAATCGATTTGTTGCCATCTTGAGTGGAGCAGATTGAGTTGCAAGGATTTTGCTGACAATCCAGCAATCGAGTTGTATAGAGATCTGTGGGCATATTACAGTCTTAAAGATTTTATGGTGTCACATGACCATATGATGTAAGTTAGCCGTGTATATATTCTGTTCTAAGATGTATGAAAATTTATACCAATTTGAAACCGATTCAAATTGCCGCATAGCCAAAAAGTTTATCACCTTTCAAATCAGTGTCAATTTTCATTCCTGAATGTACATGTATACAAATTTATCTCCCATCTTCCGTTACTTTGGAGACAAATTTCAGTTCATGTTTTTTTTAGCAGAGTTCTTCTGCCTATATAATAAAAAGTGTGGTGCAGATCGTCCCCACAACCATTCAGAGATCTCCAAAATTGTTGTTGGGGATGATTTGCACCTGCATCTGCCCGCGTAATATGCAAATTCAGCAGTTGAAAAAATATTAATTTTTATACTGTACCAATGACCCAGACATAGCTGGTGCTAACTCTTAAAATATAGGGCCAAACACAAATTTTGCCCCCCAATCCCCAAAATTTGCATCTAAAACTAAAGAAAACATGTCCTGAAAGGCCCTCCACACCTCGCCCCCACTGCGCATGCGCAGTGTCAAGGACGTTCCGAAATTGGCGCCATTTATCATTCTAAGTTTGGCCCTTCATCAGTTAACATCTGACTGATCTTTGTGCTTTTAAATCTCAGTTTAAATGATGCCAGACACATAAATATTAGTGAAATGGTGATTCTAAGGAGGATAGAAAAGGAGGAGAGGAAAAGAATGTGTGACAGAATATTATCAGGGCTGTAACTTAAAATTTTTTAATGAAATTATGTTAAGTTACCTATTTTCAAGGCAGCAGCCATTTTGTTGTCATTCTGATTATTTAGTTACACTGTTTTTTCAAGTGTTTTTCCTCTCTCCCTGTCCTTTAATTCCCCCTTGCTATTCTCCCATGCTTTTGGCATAGTTTCTGTAATTATTATTACTAAAATTTCTTGGGAGTTTTAGCTTAATAACAGAATGAATTCTGTTCTTTCCCCATGTTTACGTCTTCACCTACGGGTGGTTAGGCGTTGTGTTCTGCATCTACCATCTGATGTTCTGCAGTTTCTTCCCTGGAAGTCTCTGTTTTGCATCAGATGGGGTATTTTTGGTAACTGATTTCGGGCCTGGGTGCCTGGAGTCTTATTTTAGTGTTTTTACACTCATTGTTTACATTTACAACAGCCCTCTGTGTGAGGGGGGGATTTCTAAATAATAATATCTTTATGTTATTTTAATCATAACTAGATACATTATTATTGTTCGTAAGTGTTGAATAAATTGTTTAAAATATTTTTAAAATTTTTGTCCACACCTAGGCTTGGGATCCATTGGGGCTCAACGTTACTTTTCAGAAACTTGGGCTGTTCTGAAAAAATATTTTTTCAAAATATTTTGATTTCAATTATTTTTTCTATATTAATGGATCATATTATTATTATGTATTTTGATTGCCAGGGGTTAGTGCGAGTACCAGGACTTGTTTTCTTTTCACATTGAAAGGATATTGATCAATTGTTTTAAGAGGAAGTCTTCCTCTGACCTTATTTTCATTCTATATGTGGTCAGTGTACTCGCATTAACTCCTGTTCTGTATCGTATGATTTCGATGACAATATGGGAAGCGTATGTCACGGTATGTTGTTGGGGATTTGGACACTCCGGTCCTTTCCCCGCAGGGTCACTCTACTTTATCAATTTCTATTTCAGACGATCAAGATTAGGGTGATGTATCTGTGATGTCTTCCAACAGTGTGCCTCCGTCGTCACAATTATGAAGGGCTAGCGGAAAAGTGCTCATGTAATACGCCAATTGCCTAAGAGGACCCTAGTAGGTTCGACGGCCTTTGACGTCCGCTAGCTCGCCCGGTGTAGCGTCCATTCACCGAATGGTTCGGCAGCCGGGTTCGTCCGTTGCGGTCTAGAAGGAATTTTGGGGTGATGCGAGCACTATAAAATTAACTTAATGCACACCCAGTGACGGCGGATCGGAGGGAGAACGGAGGAAGCCTTTTAGTCCGGTTCATAGCTCGTTCCGGTCCATCCGGACGGCAAGCGAGAGAGGCCCCTCTCTCGTTCAACAACATCTGGCCCCAGATGTTGTGGTACAAATGTGTCGTTAGCGGAGCATACGTCCGTCGCTCGGGACGCTCCGTTGTATAGGCAGTCCGCTGAGACTGCTAAGGCTTCCTCTTCTCGTCAGCGCACACGACCGCACCTTGGCTGCGTGACCGCCGATATATTACCAGCTTCGCCGATCAAGGATTCTTCGGCGACCAGGTCACACCATCCGGCAGCCAGGGATTCGAGACCGATGGACTCCGGACGTTCGCATAGGAAGTATGCGGGAGCCATCTGATGCGGAGCTGCCCTCGGCGAAGCACCGATAGACTGCGCCTCCGCAGGTCTCGACGCCGGACATTCTTGTGCACATAGCACAGCTTATCGCAGCATCCCAGCAGCCGACAGAAACGGCGTCGGATCGAGAATTATCCGACAGCGCTGGGTCGGTAGCCGGGGACTCGAGGCCTGCAGACTCCGGACGTTCGCATAGGAAGTGTGCGGGAGTCAACGTACACGGAGCTTCCAGCGGCAATGCATCGTAAGTCCGCTACTGCACAGGCCTCGGGAACGGACGTGCTTTCCTTAATAGCACAGTTTATCGCAGCATCCCAGCATCAACTGAATCTGTCGCATATATTTTATCCGACGATGCTGGGTCGGGACGCTCCGCGGAAGCGGGTACGGACGTCCGAAAGTTTCATCCGGTCCGACGGGATACCGAAAGGGATTCGGTGGATTTCAAGCTTTCCCTTTCGGAACAACATATGCTGCGATGTCGGATAAGAAACTGATAGCGTCGGTGGACTTAGAAATTTTTGGTTCGGTTCAGGGACATCGTCCCTCAGTTCCGACATAGTCCAATAATGTCACACAAACTTTCGAATTATTGAACGACGCTATATATATTATTATTTTATGCTTGCTATCCAAGCATTTCTGGTTTCTTGTTCGAAGAGTTATGGAGATGTCTTCAAAAGTGTGCCTCTGTCGTCATAGTTAATGAAGAGTTAGCGGCAATAAGTGCTCATGGAATATGTCTATCGCTTACGGAGTGACATTCGCTAGCTCACCCGGTGTAGCGTACATTCATCGAATGGTTCGGCTGCCGGGTTCGTCCGTTGCGGTCTAGGAAGGAGATTTGGGTGATGCGAGCACTTTAATTACTTTAGTACTCACCCAGTGACGGCAGATTGAGGACGGATCGGAGGAAGCCAACAACATAGGGGACCACATGTTGTGGTTCAGATATTTTACATTCGGAGCATATGTCCGTTGCTCGGGACGCTCCGTTATATTGACAGTCTGAGAGACTGTCTTTAATGCTTCCTCATCCTCACAGCAGGGCACACGACCGCACATTGGCTACGTGACCTCGAGTATCCGATCTGTTTCAGCATTCAGTGATTCCACAGCGAATAGGTCGCGCCATCCGGTAGCCAAAGGACACGAGGCCTATACACTCCGTTCGCTCGCATATTGGAAGTATGCACGGGGTAACGATCTCGGAGCTTCCTGCGGCAATGCATCGTAAGACCGCTGCTCCTCAGGCCTCAGTGACGGACGTGCTATCCGAGTTAGCACAGTTGTTTCGCAGCATCCCAGCAATTGACGGTTTCTCGGTCGAATCAGGAATTATCCGACGGCGCTGGGTCGGTGCGGTCCGCGGTTGCATCAAGCTACGGACGACCGAACGCTTTATAGGGTCCGACAGGATGGCGAAAGGGATTCGAAAGATTTCGAGTTTTCCCTTTAGTAGTATCGGAAGATGCCTTTCATATCTTCTGGCATTTCTTCCAGTGATTATTGTTCGGACTTCATTGCTGCGATCTTGGATAAGAGACTTATAGCGTCATTGGACTCGGATTTTTCGATCGGTACAGGGACTTTGTCCCTGACTTACCGACGCAGTCCAATATTGTCATTACAACATGTGTTTTATTTTTCGACGCTATATATTATATATATATACAAGCCTACTACTAAGCATGATAGTTTAGTTTCTTGTCCGCGTGGCTCATTTCTGCCATTTTATCTATTTTTATACTGTACCAATGACCCAGACATAGCTGGTGCTAACTCTTAAAATATAGGGCCAAACACAAATTTTGCCCCCCAATCCCCAAAATTTGCATCTAAAACTAAAGAAAACATGTCCTGAGAGGCCCTCCACACTTCGCCCCTACTGCGCATGTGCAGTGTCAAGGACGTTCCGAAATTGGCGCCATTTATCATTCTAAGTTTGGCCCTTCATCAGTTAACATCTGACTGATCTTTGTGCTTTTAAATCTCAGTTTAAATGATGCCAGACACATAAATATTAGTGAAATGGTGATTCTAAGGAGGATAGAAAAGGAGGAGAGGAAAAGAATGTGTGACAGAATATTATCAGGGCTGTAACTTAAAATTTTTTAATGAAATTATGTTAAGTTACCTATTTTCAAGGCAGCAGCCATTTTGTTGTCATTCTGATTATTTAGTTACACTGTTTTTTCAAGTGTTTTTCCTCTCTCCCTGTCCTTTAAGTTCCCCCTTGCTATTCTCCCATGCTTTTGGCATAATTTCTGTAATTATTATTACTAAAATTTCTTGGGAGTTTAGCTGAATAACAGAATGAATTCTGTTCTTTCCCCATGTTTACGTCTTCACCTACGGGTGGTTAGGCGTTGTGTTCTGCATCTATCATCTGATGTTCTGCAGTTTCTTCCCTGGAAGTCTCTGTTTTGCATCAGATGGTGTATTTTTGGTAACTGATTTCGGGCCTGGGTGCCTGGAGTCTTATTTTAGTGTTTTTACACTCATTGTTTACATTTACAACAGCCCTCTGTGTGAGGGGGGGATTTCTAAATAATAATATCTTTATGTTATTTTAATCATAACTAGATACATTATTATTGTTCGTAAGTGTTGAATAAATTGTTTAAAATATTTTTAAAATTTTTGTCCACACTTAGGCTTGGGATCCATTGGGGCTCAACGTTACTTTTCAGAAACTTGGGCTGTTCTGAAAAAATATTTTTTCAAAATATTTTGATTTCAATTATTTTTTCTATATTAATGGATCATATTATTATTATGTATTTTGATTGCCAGGGGTTAGTGCGAGTACCAGGACTTGTTTTCTTTTCACATTGAAAGGATATTGATCAATTGTTTTAAGAGGAAGTCTTCCTCTGACCTTATTATCATTCTATATGTGGTCAGTGTACTCGCATTAACTCCGGTTCTGTATCGTATGATTTCGATGACAATTTGGGAAGCGTAAGTCACGGTATGTTGTTGGGGATTTGGACACTCCGGTCCTTTCCCCGCAGGGTCACTCTACTTTATCAATTTCTATTTCAGACGATCAAGATTAGGGTGATGTATCTGTGATGTCTTCCAACAGTGTGCCTCCGTCGTCACAATTAATGAAGGGCTAGCGGAAAAGTGCTCATGTAATACGCCAATTGCCTAAGAGGACCCTAGTAGGTTCGACGGCCTTTGACGTCCGCTAGCTCGCCCGGTGTAGCGTCCATTCACCGAATGGTTCGGCAGCCGGGTTCGTCCGTTGCGGTCTAGAAGGAATTTTGGGGTGATGCGAGCACTATAAAATTAACTTAATGCACACCCAGTGACGGCGGATCGGAGGGAGAACGGAGGAAGCCTTTTAGTCCGGTTCATAGCTCGTTCCGGTCCATCCAGACGGCAAGCGAGAGAGGCCCCTCTCTCGTTCAACAACATCTGGCCCCAGATGTTGTGGCACAAATGTGTCGTTAGCGGAGCATACGTCCGTCGCTCGGGACGCTCCGTTGTATAGGCAGTCCGCTGAGACTGCTAAGGCTTCCTCTTCTCGTCAGCGCACACGACCGCACCTTGGCTGCGTGACCGCCGATATATTACCAGCTTCGCCGATCAAGGATTCTTCGGCGACCAGGTCACACCATCCGGCAGCCAGGGATTCGAGACCGATGGACTCCGGACGTTCGCATAGGAAAAGTATGCGGGAGCCATCTGATGCGGAGCTGCCCTCGGCGAAGCAGCGATAGACTGCGCCTCCGCAGGTCTCGACGCCGGACATTCTTGTGCACATAGCACAGCTTATCGCAGCATCCCAGCAGCTGACAGAAACGGTGTCGGATCGAGAATTATCCGACAGCGCTGGGTCGGTAGCCGGGGACTCGAGGCCTGCAGACTCCGGACGTTCGCATAGGAAGTATGCGGGAGTCAACGTACACGGAGCTTCCAGCGGCAATGCATCGTAAGTCCGCTACTGCACAGGCCTCGGGAACGGACGTGCTTTCCTTAATAGCACAGTTTATCGCAGCATCCCAGCATCAACTGAATCTGTCGCATATATTTTATCCGACGATGCTGGGTCGGGACGCTCCGCGGAAGTGGGTACGGACGTCCGAAAGTTTCATCCGGTCCGACGGGATACCGAAAGGGATTCGGTGGATTTCAAGCTTTCCCTTTCGGAACAACATATGCTGCGATGCCGGATAAGAAACTGATAGCGTCGGTGGACTTAGAAATTTTTGGTTCGGTTCAGGGACATCATCCCTCAGTTCCGACATAGTCCAATAATGTCACACAAACTTTCGAATTATTGAACGACGCTATATATATTATTATTTTATGCTTGCTATCCAAGCATTTCTGGTTTCTTGTTCGAAGAGTTATGGAGATGTCTTTCAAAAGTGTGCCTCTGTCGTCATAGTTAATGAAGAGTTAGCGGCAATAAGTGCTCATGGAATATGTCTATCGCTTACGGAGTGACATTCGCTAGCTCACCCGGTGTAGCGTACATTCATCGAATGGTTCGGCTGCCGGGTTCGTCCGTTGCGGTCTAGGAAGGAGATTTGGGTGATGCGAGCACTTTAATTACTTTAGTACTCACCCAGTGACGGCAGATTGAGGACAGATCGGAGGAAGCCAACAACATAGGGGACCGCATGTTGTGGTTCAAATATTTTACATTCGGAGCATATGTCCGTTGCTCGGGACGCTCCGTTATATTGACAGTCCGAGAGACTGTCTTTAATGCTTCCTCATCCTCACAGCAGGGCACACGACCGCACATTGGCTACGTGACCTCGAGTATCCGATCAGTTTCGGCATTCAGTGATTCCACAGCGAATAGGTCGCGCCATCCGGTAGCCAAGGGACACGAGGCCTATACACTCCGTTCGCTCGCATATTGGAAGTATGCACGGGGTAACGATCTCGGAGCTTCCTGCGGCAATGCATCGTAAGACCGCTGCTCCTCAGGCCTCAGTGACGGACGTGCTATCCGAGTTAGCACAGTTGTTTCGCAGCATCCCAGCAATTGACGGTTTCTCGGTCGAATCAGGAATTATCCGACGGCGCTGGGTCGGTGCGGTCCGCGGTTGCATCAAGTTACGGACGACCGAACGCTTTATAGGGTCCGACAGGATGGCGAAAGGGATTCGAAAGATTTCGAGTTTTCCCTTTAGTAGTATCGGAAGATGCCTTTCATATCTTCTGGCATTTCTTCCAGTGATTATTTTTCGGACTTCATTGCTGCGATCTTGGATAAGAGACTTATAGCGTCATTGGACTCGGATTTTTCGATCGGTACAGGGACTTTGTCCCTGACTTACCGACGCAGTCCAATATTGTCATTACAACATGTGTTTTATTTTTCGACGCTATATATTTATATATATATACAAGCCTGCTACTAAGCATGATAGTTTAGTTTCTTGTCCGCGTGGCTCATTTCTGCCATTTTATCTTTTTTACATATAGTTTATTTTGGCAGAGCAGGGCATACCGAGAGTTCATATGCGTCTAGACGGTGTGATTAAAGACTGCATATATTCTTTTTCGCCGTTTATGTCTTTTCCAATTTCAATGTTGGGAACGACATTATGTATAGTAGACTTAACTTAGACGCTTTATTATACGTAATCCGCCTTACTGAGGCGTTATCATTACGTCTTCAAGAAAAGATTTACGGGATATTATTCTCAATGTAATTTCTTTTGAGGGCAGTAGTTTGTTCACGTATAACTCCGCCCTTCAGTGGCTGATTGGAGTTGGTTAGACGTGATGCAGCCCTAGCTACATCCACGCGTGGATAGTAGGTTAAGAACTCTCTCAGAGTCGCTTCGTTCTCGGAGGAGCTTCTCTTTGACGGCAACTTTCCGGCAATCCATGAATTGCTTGATTTATACATTCTCTTGTCTATCTAGTGTTACAAGAGATTCAGACTGGGGCAAACATTCGGTGGTTGACTCAGAGAGTGCCGCCGCAGTTGCCGGACCCAAGTGTGGCTGTTATGACGGTTGCCAGTCAAACAGATTGGGATATATACTGATCCCTACGGATTCGAAGTGCCAGGGTCTTTGGGTTCCGCAGTCTTTTAGCTATCAGTTTAACTTCCGCGGAATAATGTTTTTTAGGCTTACTTTATGTCATTGCATGAACATTATTCAGAAACGCATGCCCAAATTCCTGTCCTTTAATTCGACAGTAGTGGCGTATCTCCGGAACCAGGGAGGCACTCTTTCGTTTCCGTTATTCAATTTAATGGAAAGAATCCGTCTGTTTGTTATAGTACACCAAGTTCAGTTTTGGTCCGTCATATTCTGGGTCGTCTGATTGTTTTATCGCACTCCCGTTCTCTTACGGGTCGCTTGTTGCTGTCAGAATGGACTCTCAACAAACAAGTATTCAATCAGATTTGCTATCTATGGGAGCGCCCAATGATGTTTTGTTTATGACACAGCTTGCTAATCAATTGCAGACGTATGTGTTGGCTTGTCCAGATCTCTGAGCTAATACTGTTAACGCTCTATTGATCTATAGGACGGAATGATAGGATACGCGTATCCTCCGGCGCTGTTGTTTTAGCAGGTATTGCTAAGATAAACAACCACAATACATTTCTGTTGATAGCATCTCTATCTTCACAGAGATCATGAGTAATTTATTCTCTTGTCTACTGTGGATCTTAACGTGAAATCTTCCTCTATGTGAGGATCTTTTTTCACTGGGTAAATCGTGTCATCTTTATCACAACCAGCAAGGTCGCAACCTTCATGTATTCCGTTGTGTGGTCCGTATTGCATTGTAAGCACTGTACTGGACGAGCTTTGGACGCGATTTTTTACTATAGGAGATCCTCTTCTTCGCTATTCTATGCGACTAAAGTGGAGGCTCTTCCGTCGTGGTGTAGGGATCATTATGTTCATATGGTTGATCCCTCCATACTACTCATTGCTATTTTTTAGTATACTTGTTTCACAAGATCTACTGCAGCCTGTTGTTATTTAGGTTATAGGTTTATGTTACCTCATACCTATGCACTCTACGATAGTTTACAATTGAGTCTTTTGTCTCTTTATCTAAGTCAGTTAGTAACTTTTTGATAAATAGACTTAGAATCTTTAGATTAAATTCCTATACGGATTTTAACTTCGGTTCTTATTTAGCTAAGTAATCATTTGAACCTCTGGAAACAGTAGTTTTCAAATTCTGTCCTTTTAGACAGTAATTCTGTTGGTTCTCTTTTACTGTAGAGTCAGTGAGTTTCATGCACTATCAATGGATGATTTTCACTTTCATAGTTTCGGAATCAATACTTCCGTTACTATTTAGGTTGGATTGTTGTATAAGAGTTAGGCTCCTATTATCCGGAACCTATTATTTTAAGGTCCTTCCGTCTTCGTATGGGCATAGGCCTTTACTCTTTCCGGGTACAGTTTATAAACAGATATCTGTTTATTACAAGGGCGTAAGCTTCTTCTGTCTTTGATGTCTAGTAGAAGGACGTTACGCTCCATTTTATTGTTAATGGATTCTATTAACTAGCGTACTGCTTATGGTATATCATTGGCTTAGCAGTTGTGCTTAAGATTTCGGCTCATGAAGTAAGAGTTCTTCTACTTCTTGGGCTTACATTAATAGTGTTGCTATTATAGATTTTTGAAGGCTGCTCATTGCGCTCAGCCATCCATTCATGAATTTTATCTCAGAAATATCGAGTCCATTTCTGGAGACCTCTATTGTTAGATCTATTATCTACTGCTCAGAATGTCATTCACTTAACAGTTGCTACTATAGCTAGGTAGGCTGTCTGTTTCGGCAGTGTCTCCGTTCGGCTGCCCTCTTCGCTCTGGGCTATTTGACCCAGGGCAAGAAAAAGGGGGGGGGAGGGTGTTCCCTTGGGTCACCTGTTTTTACTATGAAAACAAGGGGATACCTCCTCCGGAGTTAGTAATTCTGAGCTGTTATTGGGATGGTTGTTTAGTGAGAAGTTTAAGTTTATAAAATTCATTCAAGTCTTAGTTTTTAAAGTATAGCTTTTGAATATTGCATATGTCAACGGACATGATTATGCAATTCTCACACACTTTTAGGAGTATAAGAGTCTCTATTCTCTAGACTTACTTTATTATTGGCTTACTTTAAAAATTATTAGTATAAGGATTATTGGATATTAATAGAGTACATGGATGTATGAAGCTCAATTTTTGGAAGGTGTTGTATCTTTCTAATTTATCATAAATAAGAAAGATACATGTAAGGCCTATTACTTCTTTTCCCTACAGGGCATGACTCTATTTTATTTTATTGAGCGTATTCCATTTTGCTCTATGTCCTTGGCCCTCCAGCCTTTTTACTATTCAGCTATGTCTGGGTCATTGGTACAGTATAAAAATGTTAAAAAATTTATAGTAATTTATATATTTTTTATACTTACCAATGACCCAGACGGGGATGGCCCTCCCAGGAGTTGGGAACTCTTGCCTCCCCGCTGAGTACATAGCGCTTACCAGGCACTGGTTATTAGAATGATAAATGGCGCCAATTTCGGAACGTCCTTGACACTGCGCATGCGCAGTAGGGGCGAAGTGTGGAGGGCCTCTCAGGACATGTTTTCTTTAGTTTTAGATGCAAATTTTGGGGATTGGGGGGCAAAATTTGTGTTTGGCCCTATATTTTAAGAGTTAGCACCAGCTATGTCTGGGTCATTGGTAAGTATAAAAAATATATAAATTACTATAAATTTTTTAACTTTTTACATATAGTTTATTTTGGCAGAGCAGGGCATACCGAGAGTTCATATGCGTCTAGACGGTGTGATTTAAGACTGCATATATTCTTTTTCGCCGTTTATGTCTTTTCCAATTTCAATGTTGGAAACGACATTATGTATAGTAGACTTAACTTAGACGCTTTATTATACGTAATCCGCCTTACTGAGGCGTTATCATTACGTCTTCAAGAAAAGATTTACGGGATATTATTCTCAATGTAATTTCTTTTGAGGGCAGTAGTTTGTTCACGTATAACTCCGCCCTTCAGTGGCTGATTGGAGTTGGTTAGACGTGATGCAGCCCTAGCTACATCCACGCGTGGATAGTAGGTTAAGAACTCTCTCAGAGTCGCTTCGTTCTCGGAGGAGCTTCTCTTCGACGGCAACTTTCCGGCAATCCATGAATTGCTTGATTTATACATTCTCTTGTCTATCTAGTGTTACAAGAGATTCAGACTGGGGCAAACATTCGGTGGTTGACTCAGAGAGTGCCGCCGCAGTTGCCGGACCCTAGTGTGGCTGTTATGACGGTTGCCAGTCAAACAGATTGGGATATTCTGATCCCTACGGATTCGAAGTGCCAGGGTCTTTGGGTTCCGCAGTCTTTTAGCTATCAGTTTAACTTCCGCGGAATAATGTTTTTTAGGCTTGCTTTATGTCATTGCATGAACATTATTCAGAAACGCATGCCCAAATTCCTGTCCTTTAATTCGACAGTAGTGGCGTATCTCCGGAACCAGGGAGGCACTCTTTCGTTTCCGTTATTCAATTTAATGGAAAGAATCCGTCTGTTGGTTATAGTACACCAAGTTCAGTTTTGGTCCGTCATATTCTGGGTCGTCTGATTGTTTTATCGCACTCCCGTTCTCTTACGGGTCGCTTGTTGCTGTCAGAATGGACTCTCAACAAACAAGTATTTAATCAGATTTGCTATCTATGGGAGCGCCCAATGATGTTTTATTTATGACACAGCTTGCTAATCAATTGCAGACGTATGTGTTGGCTTGTCCAGATCTCTGAGCTAATACTGTTAACGCTCTATTGATCTATAGGACGGAATGATAGGATACGCGTATCCTCCGGCGCTGTTGTTTTAGCAGGTATTGCTCAGATAAACAACCACAATACATTTCTGTTGATAGCATCTCTATCTTCACAGAGATCATGAGTAATTTACTCTCTTGTCTACTGTGGATCTTAACGTGAAATCTTCCTCTATGTGAGGATCTTTTTTCACTGGGTAAATCGTGTCATCTTTATCACAACCAGCAAGGTCGCAACCTTCATGTATTCCGTTGTGTGGTCCGTATTGCATTGTAAGCACTGTACTGGACGAGCTTTGGACGCGATTTCTTACTATAGGAGATCCTCTTCTTCGCTATTCTATGCGACTAAAGTGGAGGCTCTTCCGTCGTGGTGTAGGGATCATTATGTTCATATGGTTGATCCCTCCATACTACGCATTGCTAGTTTTTAGTATACTTGTTTCACAAGATCTACTGCAGCCTGTTGTTATTTAGGTTATAGGTTTATGTTACCTCATACCTACGCACTCTACGATAGTTTACAATTGAGTCTTTTGTCTCTTTATCTAAGTCAGTTAGTAACTTTTTGATAAATAGACTTAGAATCTTTAGATTAAATTCCTATACGGATTTTAACTTCGGTTCTTATTTAGCTATGTAATCATTTGAGCCTCTGGAAACAGTAGTTTTCAAATTCTGACCTTTTAGACAGTAATTCTGTTGGTTTCTCTTTTACTGTAGAGTCAGTGAGTTTCATGCACTATCGATGGATGATTTTCACTTTCATAGTTTCGGAGTCAATACTTCCGTTACTATTTAGGTTGGATTGTTGCATAAGAGTTAGGCTCCTATTTCCGGAACCTATTATTTTAAGGTCCTTCCGTCTTCGTATGGGCATAGACCTTTACTCTTTCCGGGTACAGTTTATGTATTTATAAACAGATATCTGTTTATTACAAGGGCGTAAGCTTCTTCTGTCTTTGATGTCTAGTAGAAGGACGTTACGCTCCATTTTATTTTTAATGGATTCTATTAACTAGCGTACTGCTTATGGTATATCATTGGCTTAGCAGTTGTGCTTAAGATTTCGGCTCATGAAGTAAGAGTTCTTCTACTTCTTGGGCTTACATTAATAGTGTTGCTATTATAGATTTTTGAAGGCTGCTCATTGCGCTCAGCCATCCATTCATGAATTTTATCTCAGAAATATCGAGTCCATTTCTGGAGGCCTCTATTGTTAGGTCTATTATCTACTGCTCAGAATATCATTCTCTTAACAGTTGCTACTATAGCTAGGTAGGCTGTCTGTTTCGGCAGTGTCTCCGTTCGGCTGCCCTCTTCGCTCTGGGCTATTTGACCCAGGGCAAGAAAAAGGGGGGGGGAGGGTGTTCCCTTGGGTCACCTGTTTTTACTATGAAAACAAGGGGATACCTCCTCCGGAGTTAGTAATTCTGAGCTGTTATTGGGATGGTTGTTTAGTGAGAAGTTTAAGTTTATAAAATTCATTCAAGTCTTAGTTTTTAAAGTATAGCTTTTGAATATTGCATATGTCAACGGACATGATTATGCAATTCTCACACACTTTTAGGAGTATAAGAGTCTCTATTCTCTAGACTTACTTTATTATTGGCTTACTTTAAAAATTATTAGTATAAGGATTATTGGATATTAATAGAGTACATGGATGTATGAAGCTCAATTTTTGGAAGGTGTTGTATCTTTCTAATTTATCATAAATAAGAAAGATACATGTAAGGCCTATTACTTCTTTTCCCTACAGGGGATGACTCTATTTTATTTTATTGAGCGTATTCCATTTTGCTCTATGTCCTTGGCCCTCCAGCCTTTTTACTATTCAGCTATGTCTGGGTCATTGGTACAGTATAAAAATGTTAAAAAATTTATAGTAATTTATATATTTTTTATACTTACCAATGACCCAGACGGGGATGGCCCTCCCAGGAGTTGGGAACTCTTGCCTCCCCGCTGAGTACATAGCGCTTACCAGGCACTGGTTATTAGAATGATAAATGGCGCCAATTTCGGAACGTCCTTGACACTGCGCATGCGCAGTGGGGGCGAGGTGTGGAGGGCCTTTCAGGACATGTTTTCTTTAGTTTTAGATGCAAATTTTGGGGATTGGGGGGCAAAATTTGTGTTTGGCCCTATATTTTAAGAGTTAGCACCAGCTATGTCTGGGTCATTGGTAAGTATAAAAAATATATAAATTACTATAAATTTTTTAACTTTTTCAAAAAATTTCAGCAAAACCATATCATGTGACCCCTTGTTGTAACAAGCTCTTTGAGCTCGTGCCAATGAGGGGTCATATGATATGGTTTTGTTGAAATTTTTTGAAAAATTTGAAAAAATGATATTTAAAATAATAAATTTTGATATCGTCTGCATTGGGTAAAGGGTTAAAGACCTTGTATTCCATTGATGCGCTTCATATTATCTTTAAAGTAAAATTACTTAATCTGTAAGGATTTGCCTTGTTATAATTTATGGGAGAGTGCCTCTCTGGGCACTCTCCCATAAATTGTATCAAGGAAAAGACATGTGAACAGATTTTGACAAAGGAAAAAAAATGTAGCAATATTACAGTTTGGCCCCACAAAGTAGATTTTCTGTTTCTCGGGCCATATTTTGTAAAATTGCATGCAAGCGGGCAGTTTTTTATTTTTATTTTTTTTTTTTTTTAATTCTTTCTTTGACATCAAACGTTTATGTTCTTGGTTTGTTTTAGGCCTCATAATCTACACAATAGCATGGTTGGTGGTGTATTTTGTCCTTTTGAGTACAGGAAGGCTTTGCAATGCTAAAGCATTGCAAGGCCTTGTTGCACTCAATGCACAAAATTATCGATTTTATTACTGGTAACTTGGTTAAGATATTAGACACAAACCATTTATTTTTTATTTTTTTTAAGTTTGCATTTGTTATAAAAAGAGAGCATGCGGCAGCCAAAAGGACCATGTGGGAGGGCCTGAGAAACAGATTATTAATTTTTTTAGGCCTTAATCTTTAATCTTCTTTTCTGTCTTCCAGATTAAAGAAGGACAATCAGTGAACTATCAAAGTACATTCCTATTTTGGTGCTGTGGCTCTTTCAAATTCGACATCAAATGCGTTTCCATGGACACATCTCAAACAGCTGCTCAGGGTACAGACATTAAACCAGTGAGGTGGCAGTTTTCCCCAGCAGTTAACATTGAAGTGATTGGTTGAAGGATGGAAATATTCCACACTCAGTGGACAATATTGATTACCATATGACACTTACACTTGATGGACCATTCGATTCATAGATGGATATTCAGTGAAAGAGCTTTCTTGGAAATGATTTCAGTATCTGACATTATCAGTGAAAAGGAAAACTGACTGAAATATCTGTGGTCGTCTAATTTCATACCAAAGCTGATTTGATCAAACCAGATTTTAGTTGGGAGTTTATTATGTAACACCAGGGGCATAACTAGGGGAGGAGGGGATTGACATTCCTACAATAATTTTCCAGATGGGGCATCTTCATCTGGATTTGAGTTTGGGATGTTGATTTTCTCTTGCTAGTATGAGACTGCTTTCGTATGAGACTACATTTTCTACTTGGACTAATGACACACACACACACACAGCCAGTCTCATGCAAATGGAGGGGTCTGTGGCCGATTTAGTCCTAGCATGATCAATTTTGAATCTAATACAGTGGAACCCTGTTAATTGAATAGCCACTTTGTCAGTGAGAATTGTTCAATTAACAAGAGTATTCAAATAACAGGGATCTGGTCACTTTCCTATATTTTAGAGATAAATTGAGCATTTATTCTATTATATCTTGTTTGACAGAGCTCAAGGAGCTCTGTCAAACAAGATATAATAGAATAAATGCCTGTATTAGATGCACTCATGTGAAATAGGTCTTTAAACATTGGGTATTTGTTGATTGTCAGTGTAATTTCTCAACATTTTACAGGATTTTTTTATTCAATTCACAGGAGTTTGCTCTATAACCCCTATTCAATTAAGAGGCCGAATTTGTACTGAAAGTATGGTAAATGGTTTGGTGTTTGGAAATGATATTCAATTAACAGGGTTATTCAATTAAGTGGGCTCCACTGTACCTGCTAATTATCCCCCACAAAATGAAGTTTGTGGTGGATATAGAAATGGTTTCTGTTCGTCCGACTGTCCGTCCATCCATAACAACTTTAGGCCTTCATATCTCAGTCAAAGGATGTTCGATTTAAATGAGCTTTGTGTGCTGATACACCACCATGGGGGAAAGAATATTCACAGGTAACAAGTTTTGTCCATTTTTTGTTCTCTACAGTTATGGGCCTTGTTTCACTTTTTTCATCTTAGAAACCATTGGCAGGGGATACCAGTGGTGTTGCACCTTGTTAAATAAGAAGTTGGGAAGCCCATATGCCACAAATGCTACATGTTTTTTGTTCACAAACAAGTTTTCTGAGTTTTGAACTATAATCCCAACTGATTAATATTCCAACTACATCATCAAGGTATGCCTTCAAAGAACAGACTTTTCATGTGCCATATTTCAATTTTTAAAAAAACTGCTGTAATATAAATAAAAAAATTAATAAAACGATCAGTGCTGTGCAGGGTAGCATCACCAAAATTCACCCGTAGGGCTCCTCATTCTGAAGACAACAGTCAGCTTATTTCCATGCTTGCTTAGGTGCCAGGATATGGTGTTTCAGGCTGATAAAACAAAATATCTTCTGATTATTTTTTGTCTTGTCAAATCCTGATTTTCCCCACATACTGACCTGAGTATTTTTTCCTAGTGGAAACATCGCTAACATACCTTTTTAAAAACTTTTTAATTTTTCTCTCTTCAAAAACACAGACTATAAATCTTCAGTGGAATGAGCTGTTAAAACATGTTTGAGTTTGGGGAATGAAAGCTTCTTTTTAGATGAAAGGGTGCATGGTAGCATTGTGTACTAAGGCACACTGCACGTCGATGGTGCACCAGTCTTCAACCAATGCTAGCCCTGATTGTGTGGAGTTAGTATGTTGGGGAGCTGACAGTTGCTCGGTGGTTCTCTCTGGGTACTCCGGCTTCCTCAACCTGTAAAAATGTTGTGGACATGACTAGCCATTGTGCAGAAATATGTGATCTTAAACCCCAAGAAATAAATAAATATTTTAGATGAAAAAACAGAATAGAGGAATTATTATTATTAAAGCTATTATTCCTTTGAATTCCTTGAAAGTCCTGGAAATTAGAAATTCTTTACCAAGGACCTGCTTGAATACAGGAACCTCTGTCGAAAAATATTGAAAAATGATCTACTAGAAAAAAAATTCATTCCAGCAACATTGAGCATGCTTCACAGTGAACTGAATTCTGCTGGGATGAATCTTTTTGTCCAATAGAATGTTTGCCTACTAATGGAATGAGAATCATTGTGTATATTGATTAAGATATAACAATTAACTCTCATCCCGCTGAGTATTTTCAAGATATTTTTCATCAAATCTCGTCATGGCTGCTCTGAAGCAGTCATGGCTAGATTTGATGAAAATTTTTTATATATTTAATTTCAGAAATCATTTGTGCAAAATCCATTCAATTTAGAGGAGGAAAATTTTACTGAATGAGCCCAAATTATACAAATTTCAGTGGTAAGAGAAATTCTACTCTTCGCAGGAAAATCTGCCAGCAGCATGCAAGGAGTTAACTCCTTGCATGCTGATGGTAGGTATTCCTGTCTAGGGCAGGATTTCTCTTCATACTGAAATAAGAATAATTTGGGTAAATTCAGTCCCAATTTTCTCCCTGTGAATTGAAGGGATTTTTTTACCAATGATTTCTTTAGTTAAATTTAGATGAATTTATCATCAAATCTAGTCATGGCTGCTTCATAGTAGCCATGACTAGATTTGATGAAAATATCTTGAAAATACTCAGCAGGTTAAGAGTTAACCCTTTACCCAATGCAGATGATATCAAAATTTATTATTTTAAATATCATTTTTTCAAATTTTTCAAAAAATTTCAACAAAACCATATCATGTGACCCCTCATTGGAACGAGCTCAATGAGCTTGTTCCAATGAGGGGGTCACATGATATGGTTTTGTTGAAATATTTTGAAAAATTTAATTTTTTCAACTGCTCAATTTGCATATTACGTGGACGGATGCGGGCGATTCGTTAGGTAAAGGGTTAAATAAGAAATATATGGAGTATAAATTTTCCCTGCGTACATCTTCTTGTAATATTTATTTATTGGGGTTTAATGTCACATTTGTACAATGGCTAATCGTTACCGTGACAGTTTTACGGGTGGAGGAAGCCGGAGAGAACCACCGAGCAACAACGAGTAACTGTCAGCTCCTCAACATTCTCACTCTGTTCAAGCTCCGCTCAAGCAGGGTTACAGCAGTTGAAGAGATGTGCACCATCGATGTGCAGTAGGCCTTAGTACACAGCGTCATCGTGCCCCCATGTAGTCAATCGGGATAAAGAGCCTTGCCCAAGGATACAACGCGGGTTGTCCCAGACGGGGATCAAACTCGGGACCTCCAGCATAGAAGTCCAACAGTCTACCACTGAGTCACCGCGCTCCCTCTTCTGGTAATTAGGTATAACTATTTGCAGAGAGTTCCTTTGTTTCTGATCCAGAAAATCTTTAAAAATCCTTGGATTTGTCATTACAGGTTCCTTGAAAAAATGCTTGAAAATATACTGACATGGTCCTGGAAACACCTTAAACTGACAACTCAGTGCAGTGATGGAACTCTATATATTTTTTCAAATTTTAGCAAAGATTGTATCTTTCCTAACAAATAGAGAAAACTGGAGAAAATTTTCTCTTTGATTTCTTTAACCCTTTACCCAACGAATCGGTCGCATCTGCCCGTGTTATATGCAAATTCAGCAGTTGAAAAAATATTATTTTTCAAAAAATTTCAACAAAACCATATCATGTGACCCCTCGTTGGAATGAGCTCATTCCAACGAGGGGTCACATGATATGGTTTTGTTGAAATTTTTTGAAAAATTTGAAAAAATGATATTAAAATAATAAATTTTGATATCATCTGCATTGGGTGAAGGGTTAAATTTATCTATGTGGACACCTTTTTAGATAGATTCAGAAAAATTTGCTTGATGCTGCTTTACTTGCTTTATCGTCCACTTTATCAATTTATGAATAGAAATTCATTTACAATAATTTTAACTTAATTTGACAAAGTTAAGCTAAGCTATTGTCATGGCATGCAAGTATGTCTGGGAGTCTATTGGTCTGTACATCTGTCCACAATGTGTTCAGTGCAGGCTACAGGCCTCAGTTTCAGGATCATATTTCTTATATTTGTTCAGGTTCATGCCTAGATGAGAATGTGCGATTATGGTCATGGTTGGCTGCCCACAATGGCTACCACTGCAACCATCATGGATTTCTTCTGCACAGGCTAGATCACATTTTTGCATCATTTTTCTTGAAACACGACAAGTTGACTCAGGGTATGTTTCAGTGAACTATTCTGGTTTACTTGGTTTACTATTCAAGGTAAACCTAAACTGTGGTTTCATAAACCCAATTGAACGGGACGTTTGATGTGAATACTATTCTCTGTAAACCCCTGCTTGATGTCACTAGTAAACGCGAAACATGAACGCATTGTTAAGAGGGGAATATCCAAAGCGTGGGAAACATATCCCTTCTTTCATTTTTAAACAGTCTTAGAAAACCTTCATTAAAAAGGCCCTCATAAGAAACTTCACAGTGATGGTGTCAGTAATTGCGTCACTGCTATCATGGAAATAAAATAGCCAAAAAGGATCTTCTGAAAGTTGTAACAATTTTTCTGAGAAAAAAACACCCTTTCGGTTGAGAATCAAATATTTTTGAAAAGCCGCTTCTATGGGCTAAATAAATGTTATTAACTGTTTTATAGTTTCTCTCTTTTTAATTTTAGCATTTTTCATGAACCTTGCACTGTTTATTTCTTTTTCGACAATCAAAATCAGAATATACTTTTACTGTTGTTGTGCAAGGCGTAGAACTTGTATGTGCGTTCCACTGCGCATGTCAAAAATAGAATGATAAAGCAGATAACCCTGCTCTCCAGGAGGTTTAGTCGGTTTAATCCAGAATGGGAAACCAGAATATAAACTGCTCAATGAAACGACGTAGTTTTTATTCCGTGTGTCTGCACATGCTTACAATAAACCAAGTAAACCGGAATAGTTCACTGAAACATACCCTCAGTCTGATGAATAAATGAGAATGTCAAGTTTTGGCCATCATGGCAGCCATCTTAGATTTTTTCAGAACACCCTGTTGGCTGCAGCAATTTTCTTGAAATTCGACAGGATGGTTTAGTTTGACGAGTAGGTGAGAACATCTAACGTTGGTCATGATCGACCACTCACAATGACTACCACCTGCAAAGGCCACCAAAACAGCTATCTTGTTGCACGTCAGCACAGTCTACAGATTTATTTATGTTTTTACTCTTCTGGTTTGTAGCTCTGCCTGAGAGTGTGTCACAAATTATAATATGGTATGTGCCCCTAGAGGTCAAGGTGACTAGCCCTATGTTAAGGTGACAGAAAAACTTGACACTTCACTTTTGTCCTGTCCATATAATTTGATGTGATTGACAGATCTTATTCATACTTGGCACAGTTATTGCTCATGACTCAAAGGTATATCGCGACTTTGATCCAAGGTCATATAGTCAAGGTCAAGGTGATGATACCCCTTTATTTAAACAAAAGCAATCGGAACAGAAGGGATTATCACAAGTAATGATGGAAGAACACATTTATATACGCCCGTTTGAAAAATGGGACGTATTATGTTAATGGTCTCCTTGTCCATCCGCCTGTCTGTATGTCTGTAGATGGACACATTTCGTTTCTGGATGATAACTTTAGTTGTAATGGTTTGAGCTGAGTTAAATTTGGCACGTGGATTTAGTATAACAAAATACACGATGGGTTTGATTTCCATTTCTAGCGGCCCATTTGCAGTAGAGTTATGGTCCTTTATTTATGGGAATTTAGCCCAAGTTCTCATTTCCGGATGATAAGATAAGATGTTATACACGGAATGGAAAGAAATTTGGTATGTGGGTTTATTACAACAAAATACAGGATGAGTTGCATTTTGGGTTTTGAAAGCCCATTTGCAGTAGAGTTATGGCCCTTTGTTTATGAGAATTTAGCCCAATTTTTTCGTTTCCGGATAATGACTTCAGTTATAATGGATCGAATGGAAAGAAATTTGGTTTATATGCCCGTTTGTAAAACGAGATGTATTATGTGAATGGTCTCACATCTGTCTCTCCATCCGTCCATCCATTTCGAATCCGGATGATAACTTTAGTTGTAATGGTTGAGCTGAGATAAATTTGGCATGTGGATTTAGTGTAACGAAATACAGGATGGGTTTGATTTCTGTTTCTAGCAGCCCATTTGCAGAAGAGTTATGACCCTTTATTTATGGGAATTTAGCCCAAGTTCTCGTTTCCAGACGATAACTTAAGATGTTATACACGGAATGGAAAGAAATTTGGTATGTGGGTTTATTACAACAAAATACAGGACAAGATTCATTTCGGGTTTTGAAAGCCCATTTGCAGTAGAGTTATGGCCCTTTGTTTATGAGAATTTAGCCCAATTTTTTCGTTTCTGGATAATAACTTCAGTTGTAATGGATCGAATGGAAAGAAATTTGGTATGTGGGCTTATTGCTACAAAATACAGGATGAGTTTAATTTCAGGTTCTGTCAGCCAGTTTTAACTAGTTAAAAAAATGAGTTAGAACCCTTTTTCAACTTAGAATTTGACCGTCTATTAACATTTTTGGTATCTGACCAATAACTCCAGTTTGGATGATTTGACCTCAACCAAAGTTAGTATGTGTATTTTCCAGCTAATAATACTGACCAGGCTTGAATATGGGTTCCATCCAGTTTTCATTACATGAGTTATGCCCCTTTTTCGACTTAGGGCATATTTAGCCATCCCTGGCAGTGCTCTTGTTAACCCTTTACCCAATGGATCGGCTGTATCTGCATGCGTAATATGCAAATTCAGCAGCTGAAAAAATATTATTTTTCGAAAAATTTCAACAAAACCATATCATGTGACCCCTCTTTGGAACGAGCTGGTTGAGCTCGTTCCAAAGAGGGGTCACATGATATGGTTTTGTTGAAATTTTTTGAAAAAATTTAAAGATGGATATTTAAAATAATAAATTTTGAAATCGTCTGCATTAGGTAAAGGGTTAAAGTTATATTGATTATTACTTTTTATTACCTGTGTCGCCAGTGGTAGAGCAGGTCTAGTAACCACTCGACTCCATCCGTCAGTCCGTCAGTCCATCCGAAATACTTTTTCCGTCAAGGTTTTCTTGGCTTCTATGAAAGGGAATGATTTTATATTTGGTCTGCTGCTTCATAATGATGAGTTGTATTGTGTAAGCAATTTTCAGATCTGCCGTGCAGCCACTTTCTGTTTGCCAATACTTTGAAATTTTACTGTACCCACTGAACATTGAAATTTTTCGTCAAACTTTTCTCGGCTTCTATGCAAGGGATTGATTTTATATTTCATCTAGAGCCTGATAATGATCAGTTGTATCATGTATGTAATTTTCAGATCTACCGTGCAGCCACTTCCTGTTTGCCGATTCAATTGCATGCAGCGACACAGGTCCAGACCCGGTATTGGTCTTGGCTTGTTAAACAAGAGGCTTACTGTGTTATATTTCTGGATTCAAATTTTCCAAAAAGAATGAAGCAGGAGTTCTACCAAGAAACATGTTCCCAGTTTGAGTGTACAAACAGTCTCAGATTGTCTTTTTTTGGTAAGGTTAGAATTCTACTTGTTGACGGTACAAATTAAATAGAATTCCTTTTCTTTCACTGACTTGGTATCAGCAGGATTCTGCTAGGTTTCTGATAGTTTAGAATTGAAACAGGGCTGCTGATTCTCTTAAGGAAGTTGAGAAAAAACAGATGCCACTCTTTAACTGAAAATAGTATTGAATTAAAGGGTGAAAAAAAATTTATTTTCGTATTTATTTTCATATTGCTCAGTGACAATATATATTTCATCGTTTACATGCTGATTTAAACCAGCATGTGGATGGTTAAGTTTTGAATGTAGTTTTATTAAAACTACATTTTATTAAATCATTTAATCGTAGAAGGAATAATTTGTGCATAGAAATAATAGCTAATTACTCGCTAAGTCTGTTTTTTTTTTCTTCTTTTTATAAATATATTTATGCAAGGTTGTTTGTTGCATTGTTTTTTTTTTATAAATTACTTATAACTGTGTGAACATTTGATTCCTATACTTTCTATATATTAATTTATATTTTATCTTGTACATTCATTCAGTCCTTAAAAGATTCCACAGTTTCTTGGAACATAGAAAGGCCTTGAATTATCACTGTTTAACCCCCTGCACACTGATGTCAAAATATCTAAAGTTCAGGGTGCGAATTTTTCCCATAATGCAACTAGAAATTTAACCAATTCAATCTTGTTTGACAGAGCTCATTCAGCTCTGCCAAACAAGATTGAATTGGTTAAATTCCGAGTTGTATTATGAGAAAAATGGCTACTTGAAATATGGATATTTTGACATCAGAGTGAAGGGAGTTAATTAACCCTTTACCTAACGTCACGGCCAAAACCGGCCAGCGCTATTCTCAAAAATCGCCAATTAATTTTCATTATTTTTTTCATTTTTTGTCTCAAAAACATAGGTTATGACCACTCGTTGGAACAAGCTTGTCGAGCTCGTTCCAACGAGGGGTCATAACCTATGTTTTTGAGACAAAAAATGAAAAAAATTAGTTATTCAAGAATTATTTTTGCAAGTGGCGTCTGCTTTTCAGGTTAGGTAAAGGGTTAAAGCCCTTGAAAGTTCTTCAAATTAACCATTTTCTTTGTGGTAAACAAGCTGTGTTTACTGGTAAAATATCCCTGTGGGAACTCCGGGAAATGAAGCAGTGCTTGTTTACTGTGGTAAACAAGCTCTGTTTCACTGGTAAAATAGGACCCCGTTACTAATGCTTGGGGTGGTAGTGCTCAAACATGGGCAACATGGGTATAAATGATTGACTGAACTTGTTTTATCTCAATGTTGTTGTCATGATTAGCCATTGCACAGAAATATATGACCTAAAACACCAATAAATAAATAAATATATAGACAGAATGCGATGTGTGTTTGAATCGGTGGGTGTTTTACATAACGAGTTGGAATGGCGTAGAAATATGATTACGCTATTCCAACAAGTTATGTAAAACACCCACCAATTCAAACACACATCACGTTCTGTGTTTATTACACAACCCATGCATTAAAATTCATTGAAATAAACAAATTTAATTCCGATGTTTAAACCCAAAGGTGAAGAGTCTGTCTGAAGCTGTACTGATCAAATGGATCGATAAAAAATCAAAACAAACTTTTCAGAACCAATGTTTGTTGAAATTTGTCTCGCTATTTCTCTTAGGCTGGTGCCCATTCACGCCTAACCATTTGGTGGCTGTTTCTGTTAGTAAAAATATAAGTACAAATTTGTGCGGATTTCAAAACAGCTGGGAGAAACATTTTTGAAAGTTCAAAGCATGTCAAGATGTACAAAGATTTACCGAAATAAAGTTGACCAATTTAGATATAATGGATCCACAAAACGAGACGGCATGGGACTGGGTTAATGTTCTGGTTGGAAATGATTGGGGTTTTTTTTAAAAAATTATCTCATTTTGGGTTAACTAATTTTTTGTGAACTGACTTTATTTTGCTTTGGACGTTTTCATTTTCACACTGCGACAGACTGTTGATAACTGTATAACGAAATTTGGAAACTTTTCGAAGCATAATTAATGACTCGATGGGAAAGGAACACTTGTATGAACGGCGCTGTGAAAAAAGTTCTGGCTTGTACATCACCCATTCAATACAGAATCATTTATGTCATAGCGGCCATTCCTTTAAATACAAGGGTTTAAAGTTGAATGGATATGTAATAAAGAAATAAATAATCATTTTCTTCCAGAGATTGTGGATATTTGTTCCCTTTTGGCAAGATTCTCAAGCTGTTTTGAAATTCTTGAAAAAGTATAGTAATACCTGTCAGTCTGGAAAAGCTCTTGAAAAGTATGAAAAAAACATTGCTCAAGCCTCAAGAGCAGGGATCAACCTGGCAGCTGATTTTTGGGAGAAGTGACTTCTCCCTCCAGAGATTCTAGGGAGAAGTCGGGCTAGGAGGGAGAATTCAGAAAAAGACATAAAAATGTTTGCCATTACATTTAACAGCACTATGATGTAGATTGACTGCCACATTAGCAATCTAAAATTTGAAATCAGCTGTCTCCAGGCAGTACATTTCAAATTTTAAAGTTCGCAACCCTTTACATTACTTATTTGAGACCATGTGTAATTCAAAACATGGTAACTATTGTCATCACAGGTAGAGAAAGAGTTGAAGGGAGTCACATTCATTGATATTGTATTCAACCATATAGTCTCGAGTCGAGAGACTTGAAAAAGTATGAAAATTAATTTTTTGAACAGTTATTTATTTATTGGTGTTTAAGGTCACATATTTATGCACAATGGCTAATCATAACCGTGACAGTTTTACAGGTGGAGGAAGCCGGAGTACCCGGAGAGAACCACCGAGCAACGACGAGCAGCTGCCAGCTCCCCAACATCGTAACTCTTCACTGCAGCACACACAAGGTTAGATTGGTTGAAGGCATGCTCACCATCTATGTGCAGTACGCCTTAGTACACGGAATCATCGTGCCCCCATGTGGACAATCGGGGTTAAGTACCTTGCCCAAGGACACAATGCGGGAGTCTGAACCGATCGCTTAGATGGTCGCCCATCCGAGGACTAACCAGACTCGACGTTGCTTATCTTCGGTGATACGACGAGAACTGGTTACCACAATGCCACTGGGCCCCCTTCTGAACAGTTCACCCTCTTCAGAGAATTTCAACCTGCAAAATATTTTGCATCATGCATTTATGAATTAAACCAATTTAGTCTTGTTTGACAGAGCTCACTGAGATTGAATTGGTTAACTTTCTAGTTATTCGCACATCATCAGATTTTCATCTGTTTGAGTAATCTAATGAGTATAGCAATGGGCTGACATGTCAGGAAAAGGCGTGGAATTTTTTTCATGGCAGTTGTGTGAACCCTGGGGGGTAGTGATTTGCTTTATTGCAGTGGGAAACAAGAGGAGTCCAACTGGTATAAAAGAAGTCAGTAACAGATGTCTGGAGTAAAAGTCTGCTCAAGTGTATTGCATTCCATGGTGTCCAATGGGTGAGGGGGGGGGGGGGGCGGGCAACTCCAACTGGAAAAATAATTTTGATCAATAAAGCCATGTCTATATTTTACTGGAAAACAAAAAATACTTAGCAATGCATGGAGACAGGATAGCATTTAAGGTTGATCATTGGGTGATAATCTGTGCTTATCAGCTACACGAATAAATTATATTTGTGTTCAGGTCATGAAAAATATCCCTAAAAATTGATGAGGAAGACTTGTGAGACACAAACTCTGTGCCATCAGTTCTTGCAATATAGATTTATTTTATAGATTTTGGAACTGAGACTTGAGAGTAAAACTCATTTTTGCAATCACCATTCATTTCTACATTCATCACAATTTCAAGCAATATGTGCAGTTCTTGATGCAATGTCAACATTAACATTTTCTCAGTAGTAAAGAAATGTTGGGTGGGAGAGGGGAAGACACAGGGGGGTGTTTGCATCCAAGGATTTTGTTGGAAATTACTGAGCAGCTGGTTTTCTAAAAATTCCAGCAAAACCATATCTGTGACTTCTCATTGGAATGAGCTTGTCAAACTTGTTCTAATGAGGGGTTTACATGATATGGTTTTATTGACATTTTTTCTGAACAGTTTGAAGAAAAACAACAAATTTTGATACCCTGTGCATTGAGTAAAGGGTTAACCCTTTACTTAACCCTTTATCCAATGTAACGACCAAAACTGGCCAGTGCTATTCACAAAAATCGCCAATTAGTTTTCATTAATTTTTTCATTTTTTGTCTCAAAAACATAGGTTATGATCCCTCTTTGGGATGAGCTCATTCCAGTGAGGGATCATAACCTATGTTTTTGAAACAAAATATGAAAAAAATTAGTCACAGTAGAACCTGTCTTGAGAGATCGCCCTTTGGGCCACACAAAAGTGGTCTCTCAAGACAGGTGGTCTCTCATAACAGGTTTCAGGTTTTCTCAAGCCGTGAATAACCAACCACAAAATTCAGAAATGGAGAAGAATGGATTTTTAGTCGAGTTGTGACGAAGTCAAACTCGACTTATAGTTTGGTGAATGGCGGGCAGGCGGGCGGGCGGGTCTACGGGCGGGCGGCTGTAAACAATTGGTTTCCGGATGATAACTTGATAGTGGTTCAACTCACATTCATTAAACTTCATACGTAGGTTGGTCTTGGGGGGAGGAAGAACCCTATTGATTTTGGACATGCTACGTCGAAGGTCAAGATCACAGTGACCTTGAACATAGTAAATCTTAAACAATTGGTTTCCGGATGATAACTTGATAATGGTTCAACTCACATTCATGAAACTTCATAGGTAGATTGGCCTTGGTGAGGGGAAGAACCCTATTGATTTTGGACTTGCTACGTCAAAGGTCAAGGTCAACATGACCTTGAACATAGTAAATCGCAACAATTCCTTTCCGGATGATAACTTGATAGTAGTTCAACCTCATTCATGAAACTTCATAGGTGGGTTGGCCTTGGTGCGAGGAAGAACTCTATTGATCTTGGACTCACCAGATCAAAGGTCAAGGTCACAGTGACCTTGAACATAGTATATCGCAACAATTGGTTTCCGGATGATAACTTGATAGTGGTTCAACCTAGAGTCATGAAACTTTACAGGCGTGTTGGCCTTGGTGCGAGGAAGAACCCTATTGATGTTGGACTCACCAGGTCAAAGGTCAAGGTCACAGTGACCTTGAACATAGTATATCGCAACAATTGGTTTCCGGATGAGAACTTGATAGTGGTTCAACCTAGAGTCATGAAACTTCATAGGTGTGTTGGCCTTGGTGCGAGGAACTGTTGTCACAACTCGACATTGGATCGGTGATCCTGAGCGGCATTTTTGTAATTACTTTGTAGTTGTTCTTTTTTTATGAAGTTTTTGTAGCAAATTGAAATGGACTGTTATAAAAATTATAAATATAAATTAGTGTTGAAAATCTTCATTGAAGATTTTCAACACTAATTTATTTTTATAATTTTAATAACAGTCCATTTCAATTTGTTACAAAAAGATTTTCAACACAAATTTATTTTGATTCCTATCGTACATTTCAGGTATGTATGAAATTGTTTATTCAGCAACAATCCTAATCTTTTCACAGGGGTCTTATAAAAACATCTCAATCTTTAATGAGTTAACAACTGAAACCCAATTGAGAGTTTTTAATACTTTTAATTATGTCAGTATAACCACAATGGATTTTCCAATTCCAGAACAGGTAAAAAGTTTTTGTCATGGTTTCAGACTTCAGAGGGGTGGTCTCTCAAGACAGCTCTATTTTAGCATAAAAATACAAGTTGGTACCAGGTCACAGTGGTCTCTCAAGACAGGTGGTATCCCATAGCAGGTCCATTATAGAGTATAACCAATCGGTGCCTGGTAGATGTGGTCTCTCAAGACAGTGGTCTCTCAAGACAGGTTTTACTGTATTCAAAAATTTTATTTGCAAGTGTCATCTGTTTTTCATGTTAGGTAAAGGGTTAATGTAACTGCCAAAACTGTCCAGCACTTTTCACAAAAATGTCATTCAAATTCTATTATTTTTTTTCGATTTTTGTCTCAAAAACATAGTTTATGACTCCTCATTGGAACAAGCTCATTGAGGTCTTTCCAGTGAGAGACCATCAGGGATGTTTTTGAGACAAAACAATAAAATTTCCTTATGGTTCAAGAATTTTATTTTTCAAGTATCATCTTCTATTCATGGCAGGTAAAGGAGAGAATGATGTGACAATTATGCTGATAAATAAGTGCATGTAACAGTAAGTTGTCAGGTCACCAGTCTAATTTTGTTAGGGATTTCACACTATTACAGACTATTTGTTTACCCACTTTTGTGAAGGATGCTCACAGATGACCATTGTTGCAGTTTGATGTTCTTTTACTTACAAAGATTTACAGATATTCTTTTGTGCTCCAGTTAGAAATACTCCCAATAAGTTAGTATTTAATTCACCCAGCAGACATCAAGATATCAACACAATTAGTGGAACTGTGTGGCGTAATCTTAAAACTATAGCTGTGGGGAGTATTCATTCATAATTATTTAACTCCTTCCATGCTGCTGATGGTTATTCATGCCCAGGACTGAAGATCTTGTTACACCAAAATAAGTAAAATTTAAGTATATTTAACAAAATTTTCTCAAGCAAATAGTATCAACTTTTGACTGTGGCATCTTTAGTCAAATTTACATGATTTTTTCCATCGTCGAATCTAGTCATGGCTGCTTTACTGCGGCCATTACTAGATTTGATGAAAATATTTTTAAAATACTCTGCAGTTAATAAACAAATATGTCTGATGGTATTGTTGAGGTCATTCAAGATTCGGTCAAATAAAGTCTTTGATGAAAAACATTTCTTTCATTAATTGAAAGAAAATGAATGTTTATGATGTTTTTTTTTATAGATTCCATCAGATGAAATATTTCAGTTGGTTCAAGTGTTATATTTCAGACAGTTGAATCTAAAGATTGGTAATGGGCTATTTAAAGGCTAGATGGGTTTCAGCCCATACAGGCGTCAAATTCCTTAGAGAATTTGACTGGTGACATGAGAGCTTGAGGTAGCAGCAATCATTTCGAGTTACAGAGTTTTGGATATCCATATTTTAACCCTTTACCCACTGTAACGGCCAAAACCGGCCAGCGCTATTCACAAAAATCGCCAATTAATTTTCTTCTTTTTTTCATTTTTTGTCTCCAAAACATAGGTTATGACCCCTCTTTGGAGTGATCTCTACCAGCTCGTTCCAAAGAGGGGGTCATAACCTATGTTTTTGAGACAAAAAATGAAAAAAATAGTTATTCAAGAATTTTGTTTGCAAGTGCCGTCTGCTTTTCATGTTAGGTATAGGGTTAAAGATATCTGTGTTCAGGAGGGAGGATACCGCTCTCAGTTCCTTGTAGGAACTCCTTAAAAGACTAGTACTTATTTGACTGATAGAATGCAAAATTACTTTTGGTCATCAAAGTTTGTTCACAAGTCTTTGCCTTGTCATAATTTATGAGAGCGTGCCTCTAGGCACTCTCTCATATCTTACAACAAAGCAAGTCCTTATAGACTGAATAATTTCCCTTCAAAAATATTATAAATCATATCCATGAGTATGAAGCTTTAAGTTAGGGTACCTGTACTTTCAAATAAAGCCCAAATATGGGCTTCCAGCACTCTTACCAGTTAATGTGATAGAAAAGTTATAATTTTGTGGTTTAATAGGATCCAGTAACCATTGTGTGAGTGCAAGCCCCCAAAAGTTGGAAAATCATCTATAAACCTTTCCCCGAACTTGACTTTCTACTGGGTTTTTTCTGTACTGGGTTTTTTCTGCTATCATATAGCCATAAATTCTTAATTCAGAAAGTGTCTAAACACCCCAATAAACACAACTTTTTTAATAGTGGGTGGGTGGGGGTGGGGGGTTTGGGGCACTATAAATTATTCATCTGAAATTTGTGGTGTTAAATATAGCAACATGTCCATTGTGCTTTACATCACAACATTTTATCAGATTTGTTAAGGTCTTCCACCCACCCAGCCTCTCCACCCTCTACCTGACAAAGCTTACTGTTTCACTTACTTTTCGAATCACAGATATAGAGCAGTTGAGAGATTCTCTCACATTTGCAAAATAACATTTTTCATGCAGATGTTGTACCAAGTAGAAGACAACTCATAATTTGGACAATATGTGTGCCAGCAGCACAGCCAGGCTAAATGAGGTGGGAGAACAAAGTATTTGTCTGCTGCCGTTGGCAATAGAAATATATTTTGTCCCCTCCACCTCACTTCAGTGGCAGCAGAAAAAGTAGTTTTTCCCCTCCACTACATTTCAAGAGTGTGCATTCCCTATAGGGGAATGGAACACAGATGGTACACTTTCATTAAACCATTGATATCCCTGCTGATGCTGGCTTTAAATCTTTGCATACTGCTGGCGGATATTCCTGCCCAGCACCAAGTTTCTCTTGTCTCTGAAATTAGTATAATTTGTGCATATTTAATCATATTGTCTCCCTGTAAATGGAATGGATATGTCACCAATGATTTCTTGTGTTACATTTAGATTTATTTTTCATTAAATCTAGCCATGGCTGCTTTAAAGCAGCCATGACTAGATTTGATGAAAAATATCTATAAAATACACAGTGGGTTAAGAGTTAATAAGTTGGTGAGTCTAACAGCTACTTTCCATTGCTTGGTGATTTTCTCTGGGTACTATGGCTTCCTTGACCTGTAAAACCCTTTGACGTGATATGACCCTGCTTGTTGAAAGAATTATTAAAACTCCAACAAACAAACAATTCTTGAAGAAGCTCATCCCAATACTTGCCAAAGACCTTTGCAGGGTGAGTTATCATCTAGACAGTCAGTCAATCCCTGATAAAAGAATAGGAAGCATACATGAATTTTCAGCTAATAGACCAACCAGGTTAAACCCAGAGGTCCTCTGGCTGAAATATTGCTTTTGCTTGGAGAAGTGGATGACTCAGTGAAAAACTTTTGGCTAGGCTTGTGTTTTCATACTTTTGCTGCTTCTCCAATATAGACTTAAGTATTTTCTTTTAACACTGCAGCTTGCTTCTATAGACTGGCACCATATTCTTGTCAAAATATGTATAATATTAAACAATTGTTCAATAAAGTTGACTGCTTCATACAATATGTACAAGGTGATTTGCTATCCAGTTACGTGGCGAGTGGACATCCGCTCATACCCTTACATTCAGAACCAGTAGAAATTTTGGGGCCCAATAAATACATTTGCAGTTCTTGAACCACAAAGCTGGTGGTTCATTAACTGTAAGTTTGCTTGATGGCACCTCATGTGTCTTCTGGTATCCCGCTGTGGCTTGGTAACCACTAGGAAGTGGAGTAGTGCTTGTTTACAGTTGTAAACAATTTCTGTTTTACAGGAAAATAGGACTTTACAAAGAATGGAAGTCTTCTCACTTGAGCAGCACCACGTATAAAATATTGGATAAACTTCAAACCAATGTTGTGGTCATGATATAGCCATAGATGCTGAGTGACCTTAAAAACCAATGAATAAATATAATTATTACATACCTCAACTTGGTATATTGGGGTGAAACTTGCAAGTTACATTCTAAGTGCCTTTGCAGTTGTTTCTTTGAAAGTCTTGGCTACCTATATAGGCAGCCAAGACTTTTCCAAGAAACATCTGCAACGGCACAATATGTAGACTGTCTTTACTTAAGCTCTTCCCTTGTGGGAATCCCAGGAAGTGAAGCTGTGCTTGTTTACTGTGGTAAACAAGCTCTGTTTTACTGGTAACTTCACACCCAGTCAGCAATGCTTGGTGTGGAAGTCCTTTAAAATGTTCAACATGAATATAAAGAATTGACTAAACTTGACTTTATCTCTATGTTGCCATCACGATAGCCCATTGTGCAGAAATATGTGACCTTAAACGCCCGTAAATAAATAAATAGTTATGCTCTTCAGATTTCAGTTACATAACATCAATCAAAAAACATAAGTTTTGAGTCTCCTGAATTTGTAGTAATATTGAAAGACAATGCAAGGTAATAAAAAGGTCCAATGAAGGGGGTTCAGTTTCAGTGAGGGATTGCCTGAGAATCAAAACAATTTTTTTTTTAGCCTTAGCAGAAAAAATTAGAAGTAAGTGTCTCAAACAGATGCCATAAAGATGTAATTATTTGGGGGGGGGGGGGGGGGGGTTCTCCCACCAGACTGCATTTTTGTGGGTCATGTCCACCACATTGTGCTAAAATTTGATCAATCCAAATGGCCTTACATCCTGTGACCCAAGTATCAAATCACCCTGTGCATACTGTATTTTCAGGCTGGGGTCACATGACTTCAGACTGAAAGTATCAAATGATCAACCCCACAAAATAAACATGGACTCGTCCAGTGTCTTGTACTGACATGGAAGGTAACATTCTTTAAAAACAGTTTGGAAATGGGAATATGCAATACTTGGATATTTTACTATCAGTGTACATGGAGTATTGGTGAATCTAGTCCCTGATTTTTATAATGTGTTTGTATATACATTTAAAGAAATTGTTAGTGAGAATCTGTTAACTGTGTACCTAATAGATATTATATATTTGACATTTGACCCTGCTTCTTTCAAAACATAGGAAGGCTTCAGTATTATACAGTAGAACCTGTCTTGAGAGACCGCCCTTTGGGCCACACAAAAGTGGACAGGTGGTCTCTCATAACAGGTTTCAGGTTTTTCAAGTCCGTGAATAACCAACCACAAAATTCAGAAATGGAGAAGAATGGATTTTTGTAATTACTTTGTAGTTGTTCTTTTTTATGAAGTTTTTGTAACAAATTGAAATGGACTGTTATAAAAATTATAAAAATAAATTAGTGTTGAAAATCTTCATTGAAGATTTTCAACACTAATTTATTTTTATAATTTTTATAACAGTCCATTTCAATTTGTTACAAAAAGATTTTCAACACAAATTTATTTTGATTCCTATCTCACATTTCAGGTATGTATGAAATTGTTTATTCAGCAACAATCCTAATCTTTTCACAGGGGCCTTATAAAAACATCTCAATCTTTAATGAGTTAGCAACTGAAACCCAATTGAGAGCTTTTAATACTTTTAATTATGTCAGTATAACCACAATGGATTTTCCAATTCCAGAACAGGTAAAATGTTTTTGTCATGGTTTCAGTCTTCAAAGGGGTGGTCTCTCAAGACAGGTCTATTTTGGCATAAAAATACAAGTTGGTACCAGGTCACAGTGGTCTCTCAAGACAGGTGGTCTCCCATAGCAGGTCCATTATAGAGTAAAACCAATCGGTGCCTGGTAGATGTGGTCTCTCAAGACAGGTGGTCTCTCAAGACAGTGGTCTCTCAAGACAGGTTTTACTGTATTCCCAAGGAGCTGATGCTAATGTGATGTATTAATTCTGTTTGCTTTATTCCTTAATGCTTAAAGGCCTAATTCAGACTTCAGCCACTTTTTACTGCAACAGAAGAGATTCCCCAGCACAAAGTAAACTTAAAGTTATATTCAAAGTACCTTGTCTGTGGTTTCTTGGTAAGTCTTGGTTTCCTATCTAGGCAGCCTAGACTTCCCAAGAAACAACTTTAAAGCTACAGGATGTAGATTGTCAAAGTGTATCAACAGCGTATAAAAATCTCCAGGTCCTTAAAGGTTAACCCTTTACCTAACCTGAAAAGCAGACGACACTTGCAAAAATAATTCTTGAATAACTAATTTTTTTCATTTTTTGTCTCAAAAACATAGGTTATGACCCCTCGTTGGAACGAGCTTGACGAGCTCGTTCCAACGAGGGGTCATAACCTATGTTTTTGAGACAAAAAATGAAAAAAATAATGAAAATTAATTGGCGATTTTTGAGAATAGCGCTGGCCGGTTTTGGCTGTTACGTTAGGTAAAGGGTTAAAGGTCATAGTGATGTTTATATATTATTGCTGCATTTTGACAGTCCACATCCTGTGGCTTTGCAGTTGTGTCTTGGCAAGACTTGCCTGCCTGCCTATATAAGACTTGCCTTAAAAATAACTTGCAGGTGCTTAGAATGTAACTTGCAAGCTTGCCCCAAAACTCCATGCTGTGGAAACTGTTTTGTTGCTGTAAAAAGTGATCAATGTCAGAATTAGCCCTTATTTATTTATTGGTATTTAAGGTCACATACTTATGCACAATGGCTAATCATGACCGTGACAGTTTTACGGGTGGAGGAAGCCAGATTACCCAGAGAGAACCACCGAGCAACGACAAGCAGCTGCCAGCTCCCCAACATCGTAACTCTGCACTGTAGCACAGGCAGGGTTAGATTGGTTGAAGACATGCGCACCATCGACGTGCAGTATGCCTTAGTAAACGGCGCCATCGTGCCCCCATGTGGACAGTCGGTGTTAAGTGCCTTCCCCAAGGACACAACGCGGGAGTCCGAATCGATCGCTCAGATGCTCACCCGTTCGAGGATTAACCAGGCTCGACGTTGCTTAACTTCGGTGATCTGACAAGAACCAGTTACTGCAATGCCACCGCGCCCCTGAGAATTAGCCCTTAGAGGATTAAAATGTGACAGATTGTTGAGGGAGTGACATAGTAACCTGACAGAAGTTGGAGAGTATGACATTAAGTAGAGTTCAGCCAAATTATTATGGAGGTAGAAAGAGGGGTGCTAAATATTGTGCTGGAGGTTGGGATGGTGATTTTTATTTGAACCCCAATAGCAGGTATGATTGGTTGATTGCTGGATTTTTTTGTGGTAAACAAGTTGTGTTTTTACTTGAATTAAGACCCAGTGGAAATCCTCCAAAGTTGACAGCATTGGTATAAACTTGACTTTATAGTTTAGTGGCTGTCATGATGTAGCCATGCTTAACTGATCCTGGGAGCGTGGTGGCTCAGTTGGTAGAGGTGCAGGCTGCAAGCCGAGAGGTCCTCGGTTCGAATCCCACCTGCGGCAACCGCGTTGTGTCCTTGGGCAAGACACTTCATCTCCATTGCCCGTGTGGGAGCACGATGACGCCATGTACTAAGGCGTACTGCACGTCGATGGTACGCATGTCTTCAACCAATCTAACCCTGTCTGTGCTGCAGTGTGGAGTTACGATGTTGGAGAGCTGGCAGCTGCTCGGTGGTTCTCTCCGGGTACTCCGGCTTCCTCCACCCGTAAAACTGTCACGGTCATGATTAGCCATTGTGCATAAATATGTGACCTTAAACATCAATAAATAAATAAATTAACTGATCCTAAAACACCAATAAATAAATAATCCCTTAACTTACAATGATTATTTTCACCCTGTTTCTGTTGGAAACCTGTGAAATAGAGCAATGTTTATTTACTGAGATAAATGAATGCGGAGAAGAGGCAAGGTAATATTTTCAACCCCTTAGGGAAGCCCGGGAAGTGAAGCAGTGCTTGTTTACTTTGGCAGACAAGCTCTGTTTTACTTGTAAAATAGGACGCACCCACCAATACTTGGGGTGGAAGTCCTCAAAAATGGGTACATGGGTATAAATGATTGACTAAACTTGTCTTTATCTCCATGTTGTGGTCACAATTTGCCATTGTGCAGAAATATGTGACACCAATAAATAAATAAATAAGTAAATAAATAAACATTTTCAACCTGCATCCATAGAGCTGAGCTTTTATATTTTTCTCCAGTTATCCATTTTTTAAAAAAATAACTGGACCTGCTTCATGGGCATTGCTAAAGGGGGTTGAAAGTGTGTGGCCACCCACCTCCTCCACCCCCCCCCCCCCCCCCCAATAATTTTCATCTGGATTGGAGTCTTACAATACAGAGTTGTTCTTTCTTGTAATCCTACACTTTCTTACTAGACTAGATTTGATACTTGGAGGTATGTCACACACATTGTCGAATACAAATGGAGGTCTCTAGTACCTGATCAGGCCTGGCATTCTTAAAAATGCAGGAAGGCCAAAAATCACTCTCCTCGCATGGCCAAGGGAAGCGATTAGCTCTCTTCAGGCTTTCAAAAGCTGAAAGTGGCAAAATGAAGTTTTACTCTTAATGAATTCTTCCAAGTGGGCTTTGTACATTTTGTTTGGTGCTGCTAACAAGGTAGTCTCGGCGAGACCACTACACTGCCCCAAACAACACCTCTGATCCTCGGCAAGGTCCAGAGGTGTGGGAGGGGCAGTGCAGCCATCTTACAGAGACCACTAACATAGCAGAGATCTGAAAAGATGTGAGTTTTAGGTATAGGCTGTTATGGTAGTCGTTTTTCTCTAAGCCCAGGAGGGCTAGTTTTCACCCTCCTTAATTTTTTTAGGGCAAGCAGTTGGCGAGTGAATAAATCATTCTCCTGAAAATACCAGGCCTGCCAGATTCAGGCTGTTGAGGGCCAAGCATGACAAAATTGGATTACCAGTACAGTATAATTTATTGTGATGAATTGACAGTAACATGGTCTGAGATTTGCAGCTTGGAGCTTATGTTCAACCGAGACGCGAAGCGTCAAGGTTGAACACACGCTCCGAGCTGCAAACCTCAGCCCATGTTACCATCAGTTCATCACAATAACGTATATGTTCCAATAGACACTTCCCAAAGCCCAAAACCTACATCATGAAACATGAGAGGCTTATTTACTAAACTTGTGATCTTTAAAAGTTGCCTTGTTCAAGGCAACTTTTAACGAACACAGGTTTAGTAAATAAACCTCTCATGTATCCACGATGGCACTGGATAAATAATCAATAAACCAGATAAACTCATTCCATCTTAGTTCATATCGTAAATCAGTTTGTAATTTAAACAACACTTCATCTGGAACACCGTCTGCTGCACACGTGAAACATCCAGAAAAATGAAGTGGCTTGCTAGTCACTCCATTGAAGAAGCAGTTACAAAACGGGCAATGCCATTGCAAATATTTTGCATTGTCTTGTCAGCCGGTAACATTGGCCACTTGAGCCGTAAACATAGAATATACTATGTGAGCTCTCGTCCAATCAGAGGAGGAGGATTTTAGTCTCATTGGAACATTACGGTATGTGTAAAGTAAGATATTACATGACAACAACTACATGTTTATTTTATGTATCCAAATATAAATTTCAAAGACGTCTCGAGTTTTTTCAACTATAATCTCAACTGACAAATATTCAATAAAGACATGCCTTGATGATTTAGATAGAATATTTGATCATCCACAGGCCTGAAAATAAGCAGGCTGACATTTGCAGAATGAGGTCCCCAGAGGGTGAATTTGATGATGCTATCCCATACAGTGGGCCAATTTATCCTCTGGGTACCTCTTTCTGTTTAGTTTTGAGACCCTGATTCAGATTGAGGTTCATAGAGGGTAAATTTAGTGATACTACCCTGCTGTGCAGGGTAGCATCACTAAATTCACCCTCTGAGGACCTCATTTTGCAGATGACAGTCTGCTTATTTTCTGGCTTGATCATCCACCTGCTTAATATGCAAATTCAGCAGTTCCAAATTATTTTTCCAAATTTTTCAACAAAACCATATCATGTGTCTTCCTCATTGGAACAAGCTCGCCGAGCTTGTTCCAATAAGGTGGTCACATGATATGGTTTTGTTGAAAGTTTTTTGAAAAATTTGAAAAAGTAGTATTTAAAATAATAAATTGGGTAAAGGATGAACTTAACAAAACTTCCAAACCATTTTTAACTCAACTTTGCTGTAGTCAAATTTGAGGTTATGGCATGGCCAGTAGTCCATCTGTCAACAATTCAATATGGCTCAGGCTAGAGGCCATATTTATGAACTGATCTTTACGAAACTTCTTTGGTACCTTTGTTGTCACTGTAGGACAAGAACGAGAGTTTTGGGGTGCGGTCCAAAATTTGAGATGGCTACCGGCAGCCATTTTGTATCAAGAATAGTACAATCAGTTTTTACCTGCATCGCCAGCGGCAGAGCAGGTCTAGTAACCGCTCGACTCCGTCAGTCCATCCGAAACACTTCTTCCATCAAAGTTTTCTTGGCTTCTATGAAAGGGAATGATTTTATATTTGGTCTGCTGCTTCATAATGATGAGTTGTATCGTGTAAGCAATTTTCAGATCTAGCGTGCAGCCACTTCCTGTTTGCCGATACTTTGAAATTTTACTGTACCCACTGAACATTGAAATTTTCCGTCAAGGTTTTCTCGGCTTCTATGCAAGGGATTGATTTTATATTTGGTCTGCTGCTTCATAATGATGAGTTGTATCGTGTAAGCAATTTTCAGATCTGCTGTGCAGCCACTTCCTGTTTGCCGATACTTTGAAATTTTACTGTACCCACTGAACATTGAAATTTTTCGTCAAACTTTTCTCGGCTTCTATATAAGGGATTGATTTTATATTTCATCTGGAGCCTGATAATGATCAGTTGTATTGTGTATGCAATTTTCAGATCTGCCATGCAGCCAATTCCTGTTTGCCGATTCAATTGCATGCAGCGATGCAGGTCCGGTATTGGTCTTGTTTGTACAGAACTTTTGTACGAAAGTTCTGATGTGAATAAATTTTTGTTTAGTAACATGGAATACATCACATATAATACGTGTTTTTCTCTCGTGCAGAAATTATGCAAATTAGATGAACTTTGATTTATTCAGTGCTACTAAAACACAGTAAGTGCACATGTCAATACGGCTCGGGCTAGATGCTGTATTTATGAACTGATCTTCACGAAATTTCTTGGATTCCTTTGTTATCACCTTTTGGATGCGGTCTGAAATTCAAGATGGCAGCCGGCAGCCAATTTAAATGCACATTTCATTACAGCTCTGGCTAGAGACATCAAGCTGTCACCCACCTTTACAATACTTTACCTGTACATTTGCTACAGGCTATGGTCAGTATTTATGTACAGACCTTTACAATACTTCTCATGTGCCTTTGTATGCAGGTCATTACTTAGATGTGTGTCATTGCTGTGTCACATACTATACATGTACATGTCCATGTCTTACACAAGTTGAGATACAGTGTCAATGACACTTTCATGCATACCTTCAGTACAAATTTAGCCTGTTTGTTATGTATGGATTATAATGTAAACTCTTGTTAATAGAATAAAAGGGAGCGTGGTGGCTCAGTGGTAGACTGTTGGACTTCTATGGTAGAGGTCCCGAGTTCAATCCTCGTCCGGGACGACTGGCGTTGTGTCCTTGGGCAAGGCACTTTATCCCGGTTTCCTACATGGGACACGATGATGCCGTGTACTAAGGCGTACTGCACGTTGATGGTGCTCATGTCTTCATCCACTGTAACCCTGCTTGAGCGGTGCTTGAACAGAGTTAGAATGTTGAGGAGCTGACAGTTGCTCATCGATGCTCGGTGGTTCTCTCCGGGTACTCTGGCTTCCTCCACCCATAAAACTGTCACATTCACGATTAGCCGTTGTGCATAAGTATGTGACCTTAAACACCAATAAATAAATAAATATATAGAATAAAAAATCTTGAATTAGTGCATGAAATTACCCTCTTGATCACTGAATTACCCTCATTTATAGACCCATTTGGCCTTCCAACATTCAATACATGAATTTAATTTAATTTAATCTATCAAACATGGAATAAATGCTCGGTTTATCTCTTCAATATTCCTGTTAGAACCCAGTGAAGTGAAGCAGTGCTTGTTTACTATGGTAAACCAGCAATGTTTTACTGGTAAAATAGGAAATGGTTACCAGTGGTAACCAATGTGTGAAGTGAAAGTCCTCTAAAATGGGCAACTTGAGGTATAAACGATTGGCTGGACTTGACTTTATATTCATGTTGCTGGCATGATTAGCCATTATGCAGAATATGCAGAAATATGTAACCTGCCTATCTTAGCAACCAAGACTTGCCAAGAAACCAGCTCTGTTTTACTGTTAAATTGGAGATGGTAACCAATGCTTGCAGGGGATGTCCACTAAAATTGGAAACTTGGGTATAAACGATTGGCTGGACTTGACTTTATTAGCTCACCTGACTGAAAGTCAGTGTGAGCTATTGCCATCACTTGGCATCTGTCGTCCGTCTTCCATCATCCATTGTCCGTCGTCCATCATACATTCGCTTTTACAAAACAATCTTCTCACAAACCAATGGCCCAAATTGAAACATATATGGGCCACATCATCTTGGGGGTATTCTGTTTTAGTTTTGTTCAAATGGGGTCTCCGCCCTTTTTGGGTGTGGTCTTAAGCCCAAATATGATGAAATTCTTTAAAAATCTTCTGCTCATGAATCACAAGTGGGAATGTTTTGATATTTGGTATGAAACTTCCTCTGGTGCTCAAGATTAAAAATTGTTGAAAGAAAGTTGATAGGTCCATATTTGGGCTCTCCAGGGGATGGGCTCACTTTTGAGCTCCCCTGAAAATTTCTATTTCAAGAACGAATGGAGCGATTTGAACCAAATTTTATATGTGGCATTAGTTGACCCCAAGTACTTCATTCATGCCCCCAAAATTTTTCGCAGTTCTCCATGGGAACCCCTGGAGATAAAAATAGAACAAAAATGAAAAGTCCAATATTTCCCAAACTGCATGGACTAGAGATTTTGTATTTGGTATGAAGTTTGAAGCAGTTGAAACAACTGGATAAAAAAAATTTCTGGCGAATCTGTCATATGGTCTGTTTTTGGTGTTATGAAAATATGATGACTCAGCATTTTTTAACACTGATGTCAATGGGAAAAAGATGACATGTGTTTACCTTTTTAAAAATATCTTCTGAGCAGTTGAAACAATTGGATAAAAAAAATTGCTGGCGAATCTGTCATATGCTCTGTTTTGGGGGTTATGAAAATATGATGACTCAGCATTTTTTAACACTGAAATCAATGGGAAAAAGATTACATGTTTACCTTTTTAAAAATATCTTCTCACAAACCAATGGCCCAAATTGAAACATATATGGGCCACATCATCTTGGGGGTATTCTGTTTTAATTTTGTTCAAATGGGGTCTTTGCCCTTTTCGGGCATGGGCTTCTGCCCAAATATCGTGAAATTCATTAAAAATCATCTTCTCATGAAAGACAAGTGGAAATGCTTTGATATGTGGTATGAAACTTCCTCTGGTGTTCAAGATTAAAAGTTGTTCAAAGAAAGTTGATAGGTCCATATTTGGGCTCTCCAGGGGATGGGCTCACTTTTGAGCTCCCCTGAACATTTCTGTTTCAAGAATGAATGGAGCGATTTGAACTAAATTTTATAAGTGGCATTTGTTGACCCTAAGTACTTCCTTCATTCATGGCCCCAAAAGTTTTTGCGGTTACCCTTGGGAACACCTGGCACTAAAAATAGAAAAAAAATGAAATGTCCAGTATTTCCCAAACTGCACGAACTAGAGATTTTGTATTTGGTATAAAGCTTTCTTCTGGGCATTTGAAACAGTTGGACAAAAACATTGCTGGTGAATCTGCCATTTGGTTCATTCAGATCACATTTTCTCCATACCCATAACCGTTACAGTTTAGGACAACTTGGTCAGGTGAGCGTTTTAGGCTCACTTGATCCTCTAGTATCCGTGTTGCGGAACGATTAGATTAGCCATTGTGCAGAAATATGTTTCCCTAAAAACCAGTAAATAAAACTCTTCAACACAGTGACTAGAACCCTGATAATTGACTAGTCCTGTTAATTGAGTAATTATCACCGACAGAATGGCTATTCAGTTACCAAGCCCTCGCTGTAACTCATAATTACCAGAATAACATTTTTCTGTGCATTTCTGTAATTCAGAATTACCGAGATCACAGCCATCTTAATGTGCACCTGTAATAAGTGCTGGGTACACCCTCTGGTATATGCATGTTGCTTCAAGTAGTATCGGCTTTATCATTGGTGGTACTAGTGAGTTATAAAATATTAACTGGTTGAGTGCTGGAAGCCCATATTTGGGCTTTACTCTGAAGTGCAGGTATTGTAACTCAGAGGCTTCAAACTTTGTGGTTGTCCTTCATATTACCTTTCAACCTAAATTATTTGGTCTGCATGGATTTTCCTAGTTACAATTTATGGGAGTGTGCCTATAGGCACTCTCCCATAAATTGTAACAAGGCAAAGACTTGTGAACACATTTCGATGGCTGGAAATAATTTAGCACTCTACCAGTTAAGCTGCAGTCTTTGTTTTATTTCTATAATTCTCTCCAAGACTAAAATGAAGAGGGTGTATTTTTTTTAATGAATTAGAAGACTAATGGGTCCGAAGAGACATATATGAGAGTAAGTGAAGTTCCTTTAATGGAAAAAAGTGAGATTACTTCACTAGATTAGGTAAAAATTTAAAGGTATTATGGGGAAGGGGTTATAGTCTAGTGTATGAAACTAACTTAATAAAATTATTTGAAAATCAGTGTATTTTGTTGAATATACGTACATTCAGTCCAGTACCTGTTCTTACCAACTACCAGCTGGGGCATTGGGAAACGCATACAGAGACTGTTGAACCAGCGTTGGGTGGGGATGTCCCTACAGTCTTTTCCACAGACATGCTACTAGACTGCAGAATGAGTCGGTTGTATGCCTTCGGTTAAGCCTGTAGGAGCATTTGCATGAAACTCATGTTGAATTAAAGTAATGCATTTTGTACTTTTGTATGTCCCCCGGCCCATCACCCCACCGTACCCGTGTGAAGTGGGGTAGTGTTTATTAGCTGTAGTAAATGTGTTCGTTACTAACATAATGGGTGCTGGCCGGTAACCAATGCCTGGTATGAAAGTCTGCTAAAGTAAACTGTATGCATGTAGGTATAAACGAATTCCTGAACATGACTTAATACCAATGGTTCAGTCAGGTAAAAGCTATAGCTTCAGACAATGACTGTAAACATCATTAAATAAATATTTGTATATGTCAAGGTTAAGTTTCAGTTTCTCCTCAAAGACTCGTAGTTACCAGGTAAAATAATATGCAACAGTTAACCATTTTAGTTATGTAACAACAGAATAAAGACAGCATTGATTATTCACAAAAAACCACCATTCCAGTTTCTGGTATGTGGGTTAGGCATGATGAGAGGAAGAACTCTATTATTTTGGGATAATTGTGCCAAAGGTCAAAGTCACAGTGACTTAGAACTTCAATTTCTATCAGTGTTGATTTCCGCTCTGTAATTAAATCTACTTGGCCGACTGAGGCCAAACTTTGCATGTGGGTTAAGCATAATGAGAGGAAGAGCAATATTCATTTTGGGATCATTGTGCTAAAGGTCAAGGTCACAGTGAACTTGAAATTAAACTTACAAGTCAGAGCTGGTTTTGGATCTCTCAATTATTAAAAGTATGCATTCCCGATCACAGCCCAATTTGGTATGTGGGTTGAGCCTGTTGAGAGGCAGAGCCCTACATATTTTAGGCCATTGTGCCAAAGATCAGGGTCACAGTGACCTTGAACTTAAAATCTTATCAGTCCCGATCGAAATCAAACTTGACATTTCATCAAATACAGGTAATCTTATTTGTATTATTTGAATGAATAATACCAACAGTGCCTGTGTTAATTTAATGTAATTTTTTACCAAGGTTACAGTATCAGGGTGATTTTTCAAGGGGCGATTTGCCACCTCTAGGCGGCTATCTCTGGTTTCAGATCAAGATGAGAGAGTTTTGGCCAACGTTATCTTTACCGACCCGTCTTCGCAATCTTTTTATGCCCCGACTTGAAAAGTCGAAGGCGTATCTAGTGGAGCCGTTCGTCTGTCAGTTCCAACATTTTCACTTGTATCTCAGCCACTTCCCCACGGGAATCCCGGGAAGTGAAGCAGTGCTTGTCAATGTGCTCTGTTTCATTGGTAAAATAGGACCCGGTCACTAATGCTTGGGGTGCGTGTCCTCTAAAATAGGCAACATGGAGTATAAACGATTGACTGAACTTGACTTTATCTCTATGTTGTGGTCATGATTAGCCATTGTGCAGAAATATGTGACCTTAAGCACCAATAAATAAATACTCTCAGCCACTACTACTCCGATTTGAATGATATTTGGTGTTGTGGTGTAGCGTGAGCTTCCTCGCGTTTTACAGACTTATGGCCCTTTTTCACTCTTTTAACTTTGTCGGGGCAAAGCCAGTCTAAAGGGGAGGAGACCCCCTCCCCCTACTTTCAAGTTCAAATATATATATATATATATATATTTCTTCCATCTGTGTTGTACGCACACATGTTTTAATGAGATAATTAGCCTGAGGCGATTCACAGTGGGATACTTCTCTGGCATATCACACAAGTCAGCATAAGATGTGTCCATGCTATCCAAAGTCAATTAATATCGAAGTGACCGACACTTTCAATCTTCACGGCTATCAAGTATATTATTTCTCGGGATACGCTTGATAGCATATAGTTGATTATTATGTCCAGAAATGTCGCTTGCCAGGTTTAGGCATCTTGGCATATTGCTGTCTGACCATCACAAGACGAGATATAAAGTGTGGGGAACAAGCTACTTCGGGGAGACTTGGGTTCCGACCATTTAGGAGAGAGACGCCACATAGGGTCTCGTGCGAGTGGAATTGCTGGGCAATCCACAAACCTCAGTTGTACGCCGCTTTTATCAGATTAGGTTGACGTAAGAGGGCTACAAAATCGGATTTAGAAAGCAGATCACAAACCCAAGTAACGGCTAAGTTTATATGTCATTAGCGTGGATCGACTCGCACCTGTCTCAAAGTGTAGGCTATTGTATTGTGCTATTAACCCTTATGAACGCAGATGTTGATCGCGTAGTAGCCTGCTTAGTATCGGAGTGCTGTGAGTATCCACTCCGTGTCGACAGTGACAATTCGCGCAAGCTCGAAGCGCTTATTGAATTTGTGAGTTCCGCACGAACTGTGCGTATTTCAAAGGACAGGAACATTCAAGGAGAGTTGTATCAAATGACACATCAATAAGGTATGTGACGTAGACTTGATAAACTAGCCGACAGAGTGGATAACCTGAATCCAAATCAGAACTGTGTTGCCACAAAGTAACTGACAATGCTAGTCCGGATATCCCGACAGTCAGAGCTGCAAACGCACACAGGCGCAAAATATTAAGACTCGGTGTTTTAAGCTCCTGTTGTGAGCCCGCGACAGAGACATTTTGAGGGTGTACTATAGTGCCAGTACAGGGCTATAGATAAAATGAATTTGATGAAAAACTATTAACCCCTGTGATAAAACTTCTACCATATAATCGAATTGTTAAATGTGTGGAATATGGAAATGAGTTTATTTTGAATGTAAACAAAAGAATCGTTGTTACTTTCATCATTGTTTCCTTTCCGCAGCCTGAAGTGATTAGGAATCACAACTAACAAAGAACGAACCTATATTTCGAGTTCACTCGGCAGGGAAGAAAATCATAGTGCGGTCCCAACTCAGCTCTGTGAGCCGAGTTTGGCCCGCGCCTGGATTCCCACCCTCCTAGTTGTCTCGACCCCCAATATTTTAATGGTGAGGCTAAACAACCCCATGCCACCTCTCCCACGTGGATAGAGGAGCTCTGACAAACTTAGAATTTTTTTGCGGTCAGGGGCATTTGCAGCGCTTTGCTATGAAGGCCTCTTGTTTGATATCAGCAGGAAGGAGGTAGGCAAACTCTTTATTATTTTGAGTTTTGACCAAAGATTCCCTTTTTTGATTTGTCACAACCACAGACTTTAAGTACAGAAAATGCACATTGTTGGCGCCATATTTAACAAAGACGTTTAAGAACCCTTTACCCAACGCAAAATATATCAAAATTTATTATTTTAATTCTTGCATATTGAACTATTTTTACTCCCTTGAATGCGCATGTGTAAACATTCGTAAAGATGACAATCTAAATTACTATAGCGATCTATGGGAGAAAAATGAAAAACTTTCATTTGCCACAAATTTCATTTTTTTACATAATGGACGGACATATGATCAAATATTTTATATCATAATTTTTAAAATGGTATCAAGTATGTTTTGTTAAAATTAATTTTTAACGGTTCCATATTTAGCTTAACTTGGCAAAGCCAAGATAAGCTATTGCCATCACGTGTGCAAAAGTCTGTGAGTCTGTTCACATTTTCCTTTAGCACAGGCTACGCAGTTCTTGTCCGATCGTCATGAAATTTCATGGGGGAGCGATGGCGTTGCGGTAACCGGTTCTCATCAGATCAAGTTAAGCAACGTCGAGCCTGGTTAGTCCTCGGATGGGTGACCGTCTGAGCGGTCGCTTCGGACTCCCGCATTGTGTCCTTGGGCAAGGCACTCAACCCCGATTGTCCACATGGGGGCACGATAACGCCGTGTACTAAGACGTACTGCACGTCGATGGTGCGCATGTCTTCAACCATTCAAACCCTGCGTGTGCTGCAGTGCGGAGTTACGATGTTGGGGAGCTGGCAACTGCTCGTCGTTGCTCGGTGGTTCTCTCCGGGCTCTCCGGCTTCCACCACCCGTAAAACTGTCACGGTCATGATTAGCCATTGTGCATAAGTATGTGACTTAAAACACCAATAAATATGAAATTTCATATGCGGATTTGAGATCATGTCTAGATGAGAACGTCCCCTTTTGGTCGCGATCGGTCAACCGTGATGGCTGACGGAGCCCCAAACCCTAAAACCTTTAGCACAGTCTACAGGCCGTATTTATGAAGGGATTTCATGGTAACTTGTAGGATGACTCCGTATAATATATAGATGAGAATGTTTCCTTTTGGTCATGATCTGTCAACCGTGACGACTGCCCAAACCTGAAACCCAAAAACTTTTAGCACAGTCTACAGGTCACATTTAAAATAGAGGGATTTCATTTAACTTGATAGGATGTCTCTGTATGGCGTCTAGATGAGAACTTCCCCATTTGGCCGTAATCTGTCAACCGTGACAACTGCCAGAGTCCAAAACCCGAAAACCTTTAGCACAGTCTACAGGTCGTATTTATGTAGGGATTTCATTGTAACTTGGAAGAATCGCCCCTCATAATGTCTAGATGAAAACGTCCCTTTTTGGTCGCGATTGGTCAACTGTGACGGCTACAGGGACCCGAAGCCCGAAAACTTTTAGCACAGTCCACAGGTCGGGTTTATGGAGGGATTTCATTGTAACTCGGTAGGATGACTCCAGATAATGTCCAGATGAGAACGTCCCCTTTTGGTCGCGATCGGTCAACCATGATGGCTGCTCGAGCCCAAAACCCGAAAACCTTTAGCGCAGTCTACAGATCGTATTTATGAAGGGATTTCATGGTAACTTGGTGGAATGACTCTGTATAATATCTGGATGAAAATGTCCCTTTTTGGTCATAATCAATTAACTGTGACAGCTGCCCAAGTCCGAAACCCAAAAGCTTTTAGTGCAGTCTACAGTTCATATTTAATATGGAGGGATTTCATTGTAACTCGGTAGGATGACTCTTTGATGTCGAGATGAGAACTTCCCATCTGGTTGTAATCTGTCAACCGTGATGACTGTCCGAGCCCAAAACCCAAAACCCTTTAGCACAGTATACAGGTCGTATTTATGGAGTGATTTCATTGTACCTTGGTAGGATGACTCCAAAGAATGTCTAGATGAGAACGTCCCCTTTTGGTCGCGATCATTCAACAGTGACTGCTGCCCGAGCCCAAAACCAGACTACAGGTCGTATTTATGAAGGGATTTCATTGTAACTTGATAGAATGACTCCTTTTGGAATAATTTCACTGTAACTTGGTAACTTTGGTTGACATTCATTAACTGTGAGGGCCGCATACATTAACTGTGAGGGCCACATTAACCCATCCCTCAATTCTCTTGTACAGTTTACACCTCAAATTATTTTATTGAAAACATAGCATACAGGGAACAGAGATTAACATATTCCCAATTATCACAATTCTCATCTTATTTCATAATCCTTTCATAAACATTGAACAGTATCCTTATCATCAAACACAACACACAGTCGAGTTAAGCTACAGTGCCATTGACTTTCATTGTTTAAAATTTTCTCTTTTGTCCCAGTACATCACCTTATTAATTTATTAGAAAAGAATGAGTTGGATAACTTCAAAGTCCTAAACATGTACTAAATCCTAATGAGAAAATTTGGACGGACATAGTTTGATTAAAGCAAATAATTATTGACCAAAAACCCTTCAGGGAAACCGCTTTTCAAATTAAAAAAAAAATCCAATACAAGTAAATGTTTTCAGTCAATCAAATTCAGTGGAATCCTGCTAATTGAAGTGCCACTTTACCAATGAAATTTATTTAGTTAACAAGCAAGAGCGGAAGACGATTAAGGCTAAAAAAGTGTTTTGATTCTCAGGCAATCGCTCATTGAATTTGAACCCCCCTCATTGAACATTTTTATTTGCGTTTCAGCGTCTTCCAATATTAGTACAAACTCAGGAAGACCCGAAACTTTTTACTTTTCTGATTGATGCACATTTATTTAGTTGCGTCTCCAATATGTTTGCCTTGTAACAATTTACGGAAGCGTGTTTATAGGCACTCTCCCATAAATTGTAACAAGGCAAATCCCCACAGGTTAAATACTTTTACATCAAAGATAATATGGAGACTACTGAATGTTTGTTATTGGAGGAATGTTTTGTTTTTAAAATTAAAAATGAGTCTATTTGTATAAATATGCACTTTCTATATTGCTTTGTGTAAAAAGACAGCCGAAATCCTCTCCATGTTTGCTCACTTTTTGCAAAATAAAAATAAAAATTAAAAATAAAACCCTCCCTCCCTCACTGATTTAAAAAAAAAATTGCCTGAGAATCAATTAGTTTATTTTGTGTGGCCTAATAGTTGAATTTTTAAACTTATGTGTCAAACTGTTTCTCAAGCATGGAAATTGAATATTTTTTACACAAAGATACAAATTGTTACAAAAGTTCAATGAACCCTGTTAATTGAATAGCTATTTTACGAGTAAAAATTGAATTTTACGAATGGAAATTATTCAATTAACAAAAGTATTCAGTTAACAGGAATTTGGATACTTCACTTTATTCTAGAGATTACCAGAGCATTTACTCTACTATATCTTGTTTGACAGAGCTCATGGAGCTCTGTTAAACAAGATATAATAGATCAAAGGGGGAGGGGCAAACATGATATTTGTAAGGCCGTTGTGGCGATCGTCGGTGTCTCCCCGAGTCCTGAGACCTTCTGATCGTTACCCCTTACCCCTCTCCCAAGTGGAATGGGTTACGACCGGAGAGTTCAAGCTCGGTCCATGCGGCCCCAGAGAAACTATTACAAAATTCAGTGCTCTGAAAACGAATTTGTGGTATTTGCAGCGTGAGTAGCCCAATATTGGATTGTGTTCATCCGATTACCAAAAATGGTCGCTGACCGATTATTTGAACTCACAATCAGCCGATTTTGAAGCCGATTCCGATTCTAATAACATGCACTACTAGACAAGTCGAGGCTCGAAAGAACTACTTTAAACTGAACATTTTTCACAGTGTGAAACTTCGTTGACTGGGGTCGCAGTAAAATTACCAGTCGCACACACTTGGGCGGTAAACGTGGCCCTCAGAGCCACGTTTTCCGCCTAAGTGCGTGCGACTGGTAATTTTACTGTCTGTGACCTGAGTCAATAGAGTTCAACCTTCACTTTTCCGGTATAAACTGGCGATTGCCGCAAGTACCGTCAATTGTAAGCTTTACATGCCGTTTATATTGTATATCCCGTAAAGGGGCGTTCAGAGAGATTAAGAACACACATTGTGGCTGTTTATCAACTTTATTGAATGATATCTTTGACATCATTTTACATTAACAATTGAACTATTGCAGAAGAAAATAAAATGCGGTTAGTGAACCATCATAAAATGCTTGGCAACATTCGGTTGAGCCGATGTTCGAGGGGCCGTTGCCATCCGATTGCCCACAACCGGCCGATTGTGGTAGCCGGTTCCGATCATCGGTTGAACACTAATATTGGAGACCATTTTGGGCTCTCTATGCTATGTCAAAACTCATTAACTTACTAACCCGGCATAGTCTTCGGTGGATGCTGCTGAAAGTGTCGTTGAACCCAATCAACACACTGATTGTTGAAAGTGTCATTTAACCCCAATAAACAAGCAAATCATTCTCGCCTGTGTATGTGTGTGTGGAGGGAGGGGGGGGGGGGGCGGCATTCATTCATTTTTTCTTTAGAAAATCTGAATTCAATGTAACTTGAAGCAAGCTTTCGCCGACAAAACGGTCATATTTAGGAAACAATTAAAATAGAAAAAAAAAATCATGTTTTGCTCTTTTTTATTTTTTGTTTCTTTGTTTGCTTCTCTTTCCCTCTCCAGTGCCGTCGAGAGCGTGAACGGGCCGCGAGTCCGTGTGTAGAACGGGTGTTACGCCCCCTGCGAGCGCCGTAGGTGCGAAGCGATAACGGGGGGAGGGGTGGAACAATTTGTTTTTATATGAATGGAACCTGGTCAGTAATGCAACTACGTACTCTTGCCACCACCACAAAGGCTAATTATGACCACAACAGTTTTACGGGTGTAGGAAGCCTGAGTACCCGGACAGAACCACTGAGCAATGGCGAGCAACTGTCAGCTCCTCAATATACTAACTCCATACAAGCAGGGTTAGAATTGGTTGAAGACAAGAGCATCATCGGCGTGCAGCACGCCTTAGTACAGAACGTCACCGTGCCCCCACGTGAGCAATGGGGTGAAGTGTCTTGCCCGAGGACACAAAGCGTTTGCGGCAGGTGGGATTCGAACCGAGGACCTCTCGGCTTGCAGCCTGTACCTCTACCAACTGAGCTACAATGTCCCCACCCCCACCCCCCGGCAAGACACTTACTCGAAGTGGCAGTGCAGTGTCTTATACGCGTACCATGCGTTGAATTGTACGCATGACTTCAACCGCTGTTAACCCTGCTTGTATAATTTAGTGGCGGACCCAAGATTCAAAGTTTAAGGGTGCGCCACTTTTCAATCATGGGTCATGACACGGACCATCACTCGGCGCTCGTAACGGTGAGTTAGGGACGAACGCGAGGGGGGGGGGGTGCCACTCTCTTATTAGCGGGATACGGGGATCTCGTGGGAAAATGTTGGGACATGTTAGGTTAGCGTGGCGCCCCCACCTCCCACCCCCACCCGGCTGGCTTCTTTCCACGTGACCGTAATGGTTTCCAACTAAAACATTCCAGCATTCACATTTTGAAGAAAAGAAGCCAACTTATATGGGTTCACTCAAGACCCGCGTAGGAGCTAGGCCTATAACGGTATTCATGGGGTGTGGTATTATCAGCGATAACACATGGATACCCATTGCTGAAGGCAGTGGATGTCCATGTGTTAACAGCGATAATGTCGTGACCCTTGGTATCCGTGCTTGTAAAGAAATTTAATTACAAAAATTGAAGGGCGCCCATGTGAATTTGGTTAGTTATAATTAGATATACACGCTAAAAACTAAAGTGTTAAAAACTACACTTGAAGTGCTGTATTTAACACTTACTAAGTGCTGAACTAGCACTTTGTTCAAGTGTAGATATCCCAGAACATGACAGGTGTTACAATAATACCACTTGACAAGTGTAATGTCGCGACACTTAAAAGGAAACAACGCAGATGATGCGGATCAGGCTCGAACTCTCGAGCCTGATCCGCGTCATCTGCGTTGTGTCCTTTTAATTTTGTACCCACCAAGCGCAAATCAAATTATGGACGATTCTGGAAGAACCACCAATGCTAGACACATGGGAAGTGCCATCCATTCAAGTTTCAGATGTCTGACGATTGTAATGTCTAAGTGCTTAAAGCATTGCACTTTGAGTGTTAAAATCAAACCCTAAGAGTTAGAATGGGTTTAACACATTGAAAGTGTCAGTTTTAACACTTTAGTTTTTAGTGTGTACCCTGGCGAATGGAGGTGTCGTTAAACCAAATAAATAAATATATAAATAACTAAATAAATAAATAAAAAATATTTTTGAACACAAACGATTCTGGAAGGAACATCGCTTTTTAATGACGTTATTCAATAAATTTTTTAGATATCTTTTTTACCAACAAAGCGGTCTTGAACTGAAAGAAATTTATCCATTTAACTTGAGATAATTCAATACTTGTTTGTTTTTTAAATTTTCAAAGAACGTTTTTTTCTCGCTGCGACGAGAACTTGATCATATAAAAATGTGCTCTCTGCATGAAGTTGCATAATGCTGGCTGCGATGTGTTCAAAAAATCGTATTATCTGTGATAAAAAAATTAAGGGGGTTAAAGTTGTTCGTGCAAGGAAATCGTGATTGAAGATGTTACTTCAATCATTGTGAGTGTCCTTAAAATAACGGACTGAATCGTTCTCTGCGAGCTTGAAAGCATGAAACGTTTAGCATGATTTTTGCGAAATGTTTGCCGGAAGCTACCGATGACGTACTTCTGGGTATTTGGAGCTTCTTGTTCATTTGTCAGACGTGAAGGTGTGTGGACACATCTTTTGAAAGCGAACACCAGGTAATCACATTTTAAATACAAAATAACCAAATTTATTTCGTTTGTGATAAAGCGTTTTGTTTTTTATTTCACATTTGGTTTGTAAGAAATGCTCGTCGGAGGTTTTCATTAGTTTAACAATATTTTGTAGAGTTTTTTTTTTTAATTTTGTTTTTCAAAAAGGTCTTATCGCGAAGGTGTGAAATTTGACGCGACAAGATTGGGTGAAAAGAATCTTGATTTCCAAACTTTGTTCTTTGAAATCTGAAGTACATTTAGTTACGAATTCTCGAAGTATACTTTATTAATTCTAGTACGAATACGGAAACAGACTTCCAGGAGCCATTTTAACCTGTCAATTCCGTGGTCCGAATACATACATTTTTGTGTTCTATACATCGTAACCTTCATTTCAATGTATAATTTGTATATATTTCACCATTACCTAACATTAAAAGCAGTCGACACTTGCAAAGAAAATTCTTGAATAACTATTTTTCATTTTTTTTGTCTCCAAAACATAGTTTATGACCCCTCTTTGGAACGAGCTCGTTCCAAAGAGGGATCATAACCCATGTTTTGGAGACAAAAAATGAAAATGATAAGGAAAATTAATTGGCGATTTTTGTGAAAAGTGCTGTCCGATTTTGGCCGTTACTTCGAGGAAAGGATTAAGATTCAATATAAGTAATCGAAGTCAGCTTGAAAATAGGTGCGTTGGTTTTCAGTGCCACCCAAAATCTAAGCAGTATCATAATTTGTCACTTAGTTTTTCATTTCTAAAGTGCTATCAAAGTAATGGAAAGTTAGCTTGAAAATAGCACAGGTACTCTACACAAGCTGTGAAATCAAAACAAAAATATCTGACAGCATTTTTGAATCGATGCTGACGAGCCCCATAATGGTATAAATATTAACGAAGTACACAACTCTCTCTTAAAAACGAAAGCGTTCACCCAACGTATCCAACAGTACCCGGTGTCCGTGGAAAGGAGAAAGAATAAACTTTACAGTGGAGTATTACACGATCGTTGGGTGTTTTGGGGTTGATAACTGGGAGAAGTCGCAGAAAAGGCCGAAAAACACTTAAGGCGGACAAATTGCTGTTCAATGTAAAGGTGGTTACGACCAACAATTCTCCAGTTTATTATAAAAATTCGAGGTCCCATTGTCTGTAGAGGGCAGATTAAAATATTAACCGTATGCCTTTATCAATTAGTCTTTTATCCACATTTACTCATTTCTGCTGTTCAAATGTATCTTTTATACATTTTTACCCTTATTTTGAAAACTCATCAAGCTGTCGGCGCCAGTAGAAGCGACAATATGCTCACAAAAAACCTCCCCATTCTCCCTTTGGCTATTTGTGCCGAGAAAATACATGAACAGAAGCCAATGGGAGAATGGGGTGTTTGTGTGAGTCTCGCCGTTTCGATGGACAGATAGCTTGAGTTTTCAAATGAAGGATAAAAAATGTGGACGCCATTTTTTTAAAGCAGGTTAATGCCTAAACGGAGTCATGGTCCTCAATTCAAAATTGCTGCAGTTTTCGAGAAGCGTTCAATTTTGAGTCATTTTGATTTTTTTTTTCAAGCAGAATCTTATTTTAAAGGAGCTACCAGACTTGATTAAAACAGTAATGGTCCCCAATTGAAAATGGCAGTTTTTCAGAAGCGTTCATTTCCAGACGCCATTTTGAAAATGTTTATTCCACGCAAATTCATGTCTTAAGGGCCTATATAAGTAATGGAATTTTGTTTTTGAAATTCTCACCTCTCATATTCCTTAAATTCAGATTACATATACACAAATTATACATCAAAATGAAGGTTGGGATGTATAGAACGCGAAACACATATGTAATCAACTCATAGAGTCGACTGTAGGCACCACTGGTTCTTGGAAGTCTGCTATCGTATTCGCACCAGAACTGATAATAAAATATTTCATCAGAACTTGTGGCCAAATGTGCTTCCTATATCGAAGAACAAAGCTAGGCATTCAAAACACTTTCGAATACAGCGATAGGTCTGCATTTTGGAAAAGAACGCTGTCTGCATTTTTTATTGAAGATGGTTTCCATGCTCGACAGACATTCGCAAATCACTCGTTACCACGAATTTCCATCCAAAAACAAAATCGTAATTCTAAGAAATTTCAACAGGTATCACGATACCTTGCATTGAATATGGCAACTGTGCAATCTCAATCTAATAACACTACACTGTATGAAGGCGATCTTTTTCATTGTTTGATTTTAGACGGCGTTGTTTTTACATGCTTTTTCTGTCCGATGACGTCGACCGGAAATCGAAAGTATACTCATACGTAAACAAAAGCAAAGGCTTTGGAATTTTCCCCCATGCAGCTCTGTCGCCGTGTTTTGAAGAATTTTTATCCCCTAGCTTTGTTCTTGGATATGTAAAGCACATTTGGCCACAAGTTTTCGTGAAATATTAAATTATCAGTTCTGGTGCGAATGCGGCAGCAGACTTCCAGGAACCAGTGGTGCCTACAGTCGATTCTATAAGTTGATTACACATGTGTTTCGTGTTCTATACATCCCAACCTTCATTTTGATGTACATTTTGTATATTTTTAATTTGAATTGAAGGAATATCAGAGGTGAGAATTTTCAAAATAAACAAAATTTCATTACTTATATAGGCCCTTAACGGTGCTATCACTTGATTAAGGGCCTATATAAGTAATGAAATTTTGTTACAGTCGACTCTATGAGTTGATAACATGTGTTTCGTGTTCCATACATCCCAACCTTCATTTTGATGTATAATTTGTGTATTTATTCTGAATTTAAGGTATATGAGAGGTGAGAATTTCAAGATAAACAAAATTCCATTACTTATATAGGCCCTTAAGGGCCTATTTTAGTAATAAAATTTTGTCTATTTTGAGATTTCCACCTCTCATATTCATTATATTCAAATTAAATGTGTACAAATTGCACATCAAAATGAAGGTTGGGATGTATGGAACACGAAACACATATGTTATCAACTCATTGAGTCGACTGTAGGCACCACTGGTTCCTGGAAGTCTGCTACCGTGTTGGTACCAGAACTGATAATACAATAATATTTCATCAGAACTTGTGGCCAAATGTGCTTCACACATCTAACAAAGCTTGGGCATCAAAATCCTTCAGAACAGACATAGCTGCACGGGGAAAATTCCTATAATGGCTTTGTTTACATATAATCTTAGTTTAGATTTCCGGTCAACGTCATCGGGCGAATAAAAATCACCGAAAAACAACGCAGTCTAAAATCAATTGAGATCGCCTTAATACAGCATACTGTTATTGAGACCGCTGTTGAAATATACTGTGCAATGTATGACACCTGGTGAAATTTCTTTGAATTACGATTTTGTTTTTTATGGAAATTCGTGGTATCGAATAAAATTCCAAAAAAAACAATCGTAGTTCTAAGAAATCTCCTCAGGTGTCATACGTTGCATAGAATGTTAATTGTGCCGTCTCTGTATAACAGTATGCTGTATTAAGGCGTTATTTGACCATTTGATTTTAGACGGCGTTATTTTTCGATGCTTTTTCCGTCCGATGACGTTGAACGGAAATCAAAAGTAACAAAATATGTAAACAAAGGTAATCAATTTTTGCATTTGCCCCATGTAACACTGCCGCTGCGTTTTGGAGGATTTTGATGCCATAGTTTTGTTCTCGGATATGTGAAGCACATTTGGCCACAAGTTCTGAAATATTTAATTTTCAGTTCTGGAACGAATATGGTAGCAGACTTCCAGGAGCCAGTGATGACTGTTGTCAACAGGGTTTATTTCATACATTTGTCGTGTTCTCTACCTCCTAAACTTCATTTTGGTGTATAATTTGTGTATATTTCATCTGCATTTAAGGAATATGAGGGGTGGGAATTTCAAAATAAACAATCCCATTACTTATGAGTAGCAGAATATTGGAAATTTTGAAATTTCCACCTCTGATATTCCTTAAATGCAGATGAAATATACACAAAATATGCATCAAAATGAAGATTGAGATGTATAGAACACGAAACACGTGTAATCAACTCAGTCGACCGTAGGAACCACTGGTTCCTGGAAGTCTGTAACCGTATTCATACCAGAACTGATAAAATATTTCACAAGAACTTGTGGCCAAAAAGGCTTGACATCCGAGAACAAAGGTAGGCATTCAAAACACTTTCGAATGCAGCGATAGGACAGCATTTGGGAAAACAACAGCCTGCATTTTTCATTGAAGATGGATTCCATGTTCGACAGACATGCGCAAATCACTTACTACGAATTTGCATCGGAAAAACAAAATCGGAATTTTAAGAAATTTCAACAGGTCATCGCCCGGGTGCTAGAATGTCCTATGTCCCCTATGGAACATAGGTCATTCTAGCACTCAGGCGACGAGGTGTCATGATACCTTGCATAGAATATGGCAACTGTGGAGCCTCAATATAATAAAAAGTATACTGTTTTGGGCGATTTTTTCTCATTTAATTTTAAACGGCGTTTTTCGATGCTTTTTCCGTCAGATAACGTTGACCAGAAATCGAAAGTACATATGAATGTAAACAAAAGCCAAGCTTTTGGAATTTACCCCCACGCTGCTCTGCCACAACGTTATGAAGAATGCTGATACCCTAGCTTTGTTCTTGGATATGTGAAGCACATTTGGCCACAAGTTCTCGCGAAATATTATTTATCAGGTCTGTTACGAACACGGTAGCAGACTTACAGAAACCAGTGGTGCCTGTCAAATCCGAGTTTATTTCATATTTATTTCATGTTCTATACCTCCCAACCTTCAGTTTAATGTATAATTTGTGTATATTTAATTTGAATTTAAGGAATATGTGATGGAAATTTCAAAATATAGAAATTCAGTTACTTATACAGCACCTTAACGCGCAGATTTAAGCCTAAAGGTGCTATATAGGTAATAGAATTTGGTTTATTTTAAAATTTCAACCTCACATTCTTTAAATTCAAATTGAATATACACAAATTATACATCGGAATGAAGGTTGATGTGTAGAACACGAAAAACATAAAATCAACTCAGTTGACAGCAGGCACAACTGGTTTCTGAAAGTCTGCAGTCGTATTAGTATCAGAACTGATAATAAAATATTTCACGAACCGCTTGTCGCCAAATGTGCTTAAGATATCCGTGAACAAAGCTGGAACGCAGTGGCAGAGCTGCATGGAGGTAATTTAAAAACCTTAAAAATGGCGACTGTTTGTGAGTGACGTTCTATTTTACGTCATTTTGAAAATATTTTTTTCACGCATATTTAAGTCTTAGCCTGTTTTATAGGTAATAGAATTTTTGAGAGGCGTTCAATTTTTGACGCCATTTTGAAATATTCTTTCACGCAGGTTTAAATCTTAAGCTGTTTTATAGGTAATAGAATTTTGTTTATTTTGACATTTCTACCTCTCACGTTCCTTAAATTCAAATTGAATATACACAAATTATACATCAAAATGAAGATTGAGATGTATAGAAAACGAAACATATATGAAATCAACTGTTGACAGCAGGCACCACCGGTTCCCAGAAGTCTGCTACCGTATTCGTATCAGAACTGATCATTTATAATATTTAAGAGAACCACTTTTGTCATATGTGCTTCACATATCCAAGAACAAAGCTAGAGTATAAAAATTATTCAAAACACAGCGACTGAGCTGCATGGGGTAAATTCCAAAACCTTCGCTCTTGTTTACATTCAAATTTACTTTCGATTTCCAGACAACGTCATCGGACGAAAAGAAACATCGATATTCAACGACGTCTAAAATCAAATGAGAAAGATCGCCTTAATTCAGCATACTATTATATAGACTGCAGTTACCATATTCTATGCATGGTATCATGACATCTGTTGAAATTTCTTGTAATTACGATTTTGTTTTTCTATGGAAATGTCCGTCCAAGATGGAAACCATTTTCAATAAAAATGCAGACAGTGTTCTTTTTCCAAAATGCAGTACCGTCGCTGCATTCGAATGCTTTGGGTTTTTTTATATCTGAAGTACATTAAACCACAAGCTGTTCTCATGAAATTTTATAAGTTCTGGCATGAATACGGTAGTAGACTTCCAGGGACCAGTGGTGCCTGTCAACCCTGTGAGTTGATTACATGCGTTTAGTGTTAAATACATATCAATCTTCATTTTGATGTATAATTTACGTATATTTAATTTGAATATAAGGAATATGAGAGGTCGGAATTTCAAAATAAACACACCTATTGACAAAACGGCACCATAATGAAGTTTTCAGACTTGATTAAAACTGACTTATGGTCCCTGATTCAAAATGACGGCGTTTGTGAACTTTTAGACGCCATTTTGAAAATAGTTTCATGCAGATTTTATTAACGGACTTGACCGACTTGATTAATACTGAGTTATTGTCCCTCATGCAAAATGTTGGCGGTTTGAGACGCTCAATTTCAGACGGCATTTTGAAAATATTTTTTCCCGCAGATTTGTTTTAACGGAGTTTCCCAAGTTTGATTAAACTGAGTTATGGTCCCTGATTAAAAAATGGCTCCGTTTTGTGAGGCGTTCAATTTTCGACGCCATTTTGAAAAAAAACATTTTTTCATGCAGGATTAAGTTTTAACCGAGTTTTACAACTTATCTGAGGTGATTAAAAATGAGCTATCATCCCCGATTCAAACAGGCGGCGTCGGTGAGGCGTTCCGTTTATGGCGCCATTTTCCCCGACTTGGCTAAAATAGTTATCGCCCCTGATACAAAATGGAGGCGATTTGTGAGGCATTCTTTTTTAGACGCCATTTTGTAAATATTTTTTCACGCAGATGTAAGTACACGAGTTGATTAAAATAGAGTTCGTCCCTGATTCAAAACGGCAGCGGTTTGATAGGCGTGCAATTTTAGATGTCATTTGGATTTTTTTTCACGCTGATTTAAGTCTGAATGGTGTTCGGCGACTTAACAGACTTGATTAAATATAATCGTCCCTGATTGAAAATGGCGGCAGTTTGTGAGAGGCGTTCAATTTCAGACGCTTATTTGAAAATATTTTGAAATGCAGATTTTACTCTTAACGGATTATCCGACTTGATTAAAACAGTTTTCGTCCCCGATTCCAAATGGCGACGTTTTATGCGTTGCGTTCAATTTTGAAAAATCTTTTTTCACGCCGATTTTAGTCCTTACGGAGTTTCCCGACTTAGAGTTTTGGTCGGATTCAGAATGGCGGTGGTTTGTGAGGCGTTCAATTTTTAACCGATTACCTGTCTTGATTAAAAGTTATCGTCCCTAATTCAAAATGGCGGCATTTTGTGAGAGGTGTTCAATTTTACACATCATATTGAAAATATTTTATTCTTCACGTAGATTGAAGTTTGAAAGGAGTTTAGTGACTTACATGGATTGATTAAAACCAGTAATCGTCAGATTCGAAATGGGAACGGTTTGTGAGTGGCCTTCAATTTTCAACACCATTTTTGAAAAATATTTTTTCACTCAAATTTTACTCTGGATTACCTGACCTGATTAAAACAGTTATCGTCCACAATCCAAAATGGCGACTGTTTGAGGGGCGTTCAATTTAGACGCCATTTTGACATTGCTACCACTGAACTGATGTGGATGATACCACCAGGTTCCAAAGGGGTTAAATTTTACTTTCATCATTTCAATGATCTGTATAAAAGGTTTCCGGGAATATTTTTAAAATCTAAATCTGCAGTCTGCAATTGAAGTGTTTATCTTCAGCATTTGTGCCCTTACAATTTTAGGGTTTTAATTTGGGCCTTTAATTTGAACCTTGTCATATTGATTCTGATTTAAGTCGACTTTGTGAAGTGCTACACCCTTTTCAATTCATGCATTTCAGTTTCTGGAGTGAGATCATGTGAGTGGCCTTGGGTTCTAAGGTGAATGACAAAAGTCAGTTCGATTGTTCGGAAGTTGCCGGGGTTTTCTTTCCTCTTGTGATGACCATTCAAAACAGTGGAATTGCGAACAGAAAATTTAAGGTAGCGAATTTCTGATGCTGCAAAAATTTTGCCAAATGTTATTTCCGGACAGGTTCAATAAATGGCGTTCTCTAACTTAATTTCCCACTCAACTGAGTGAGGGGGGGGGGGGGGGGGGCAATTTGATAAGAACGCCTGTTTGAAAATTAAATTGTTCCCAGTCTATGCCCGATGGTAGGAAATGGACCCTATCTTCATTGCCCCCACACCATCTTATCCTAACATTCGAACAAAACTTTTGGACAATTAAAACTAGACATATGCAAATATAATACCGCATATTTTCAGTTTTACATCTGTAAGAATCCGCTCACCTGCTTATGAGGGTTTTCAACACAAGACATAACTTATTAAATCGTGATTGCAGATCGATTTAGAGGTCTCTTCAGTCGCGTAACCACCCAAGACTTAAAACTGCATAAATGAATTTCAAAATGGCGCTAAAAAATTAAAGCAGCTCACAAAGCGCCCCCATTTTGAATCAGGGATGATAACTGTTACATTCAAGTCTCGAAACTTCTCTGAAACCTAAATCTGCATGAAAAAATATTTCTGAAAGGGCGTCTAAAATTGAACCACTAGCAACTAAAGTAGTACCATTGACCCTCTGAGACGTTAAATTTTAGACGCCGTTTTGAAAATATTTTTTCATGCAGGTTTGTCTTAACGAAGTTACCCAACTTGACTAAAACGGAGTTATCTTCCCTGATCCAAAATGGTGACAGTTAGTGAGGGGTCTTAAATTTTAGACGCCATTTTGAAAATATTTTTAATGCAGATTTTAACGGACTTACGCGACTTGATTAATACTGAGTTAATGTCCCTCATTCAAAATGGCGCGTTTTGTGAGGCGTTCAGTTTTTGACGCCATTTTGAAAATACTTTTTTCACGCAGGTTTGTTAACGGAGTTTCCCGACCTGATTCAAATTGACTTATCATCCCTGATTCAAAATGTCGTTTCATGAGAGGCGTACAATTTATTACGCCATTTTGAAAATATTTTCTAATAATGCATATTCTTTAACGGAGTTTTGTGACTTACCTGACTTGATTGAAACTGAGTTATCGTCCCTGATTCAAAATGGCGGCATTTTTTGAGATGCGTTCAGATTTTGACAATATTTTAAATATTTCTTGACGCAGGAAATTCCGACTTGCTTCAGACTTATCGTCCCTGATTAAAAATGGCGGCGTTTTCCGAGGCGTTCAATTCTGCACCATTTTCAAAATATTTCTTCACACAGGCTTGTTTTAACGGACTTTTCTCCCCTTTTTGAGGCGCATAAAGTTTTTGACGCCATTTTGAAAATGTTTTCAGGCAGGTGTATCTTAATGGAGTTACCGGACTTGCTTGAAACTGACTTATCGTCCCTGATTCAAAATGGCTGAGCTTTTGAGGGCATTCAGTTTTTTACGCCATTTTGAAAATATTTTTTTACGCAGGTGTCTTGACGGAAATTTCGACTTGATTCAAACTGATTTATCGTTCTTGATTCAAACTGAATTATCGTAATTGATTAAAAATGGCAGTGTTTTGCGAGGCGTCCAGTTTTTGGCGTCATTTTGAATATAATTTTTCATGCAGGTTTGTTTTAACGGAGTTACCGGACTTGATTGAAACTGACGTATCGGCCCTGATTCAAAAGGCGGCGTTTTTAGAGGCATTCAGTTTTTGACGCCATTTTGAAAATATTCCTTAACGGAGTTACCGGAGTTGACTGAACTGACTTATCGTCCCTGATTCAAGATGTCGGCATTCTAGAGAGGCATTCAGTGTTGGACGACACTTTGAAAATAATTTTCATGCAGGTTTATCTTAACAGAATTACCGGATTTGAATGAAACTGACTTATCGGCCCTGATTCAAGATGGAAGCGTTTTTTGAGAGGCATTCAGTTTGTGACGCAGTTTTGAAAATATTTTTTCAAGCTGGGTTATCTTAATGGAGTTACCGGACTTGATTGAATGTGACTAAACTTCCCCAATTCAAAATGGAGTTGTTTTTTTAGGCATTCAGTTTTTGACGCCATTTAGAAAATATTCTTTCACGAAGGTTTGTCTAAACGGAGTTTCCGGACCTGATTGAAACTGACTTATCATCCCTCATTCAAAATGGCGGCGTTTTGAGAGGCATTCAGTTTTGGACGCCATTTTGAAAATATTTTTTCATGCAGGTTTGTCTTAATGGAATTACCGGACTTGATTGAACTGACTTATCATCCCTCATTCAAAATGGCGGCCTTTTCTGAGAGGCATTCAGTTTTTGACGCCGTTTTGAAAATATCTTTTCTTGCAGGTTTGTCTTGACGTAGTTACCGGACTTGACTGAAACTGACTTACCTTCCCTGATTCAAAATGTGGTTTTTTGAGAAGGATTCAATCCAAGCACTCAGTTTGAAAATATTTTTTCATTGAGGTTTGTCTCAACGAAGTCACCGGACTTGATTGAACTGACTTATCGGCCCTGATTCAAAATTGAGGTATTTTTGTTGGAGGCATTCAGTTTCTGGCGTCATTTTCAAAATCTTTGTTCAAGCAGATTTGTCTAAACGGAGTTTCCCCTCCTGACTAAAAGTAATAGAATTATCGTCCCTGATTCAAAATGGCGGTGTTTTTTTTTAAGAGCATTAAGTTTTTGACGCCATTGAGAATATTTTTTCAAGCAGGTATGTTTTAACGGAGTTACCCGACCTGTTTGGAACAGACTTATCGCCCCTAATTCAAAATTGTGGCGTTTTATGAGGCATTCAGTTTTGGACGCCATTTTAAAAATAATTTTTCATGCAGTCTTGTCTTAATGGAGTTAACGAGCTTGATTAAACTGACTCATCCGCCCTGATTCAAAAGGTCTGCGTTTTTTAAGAGGCATTCAGTTTTGACGCCATTTTGAAAATATTTTTTCGAGCAGGTTTATCTTAATGGAGTTACCGGACTTGATTGAACTGACTTATCGGTCCTGATTTAAAATGGCGGCGTTTTCTGAGAGGCATTCAGTTTTTGACGCCATTTTGAAAATCTTCTTTCAGGCAGGTTTGTCTTAACGAAGTTACCGGACATGATTGAACTGACTTATCGGCCCTGATTCAAAATGGCGGCATTTTCTGAGAGGCATTCAGTTTTTGACGCCATTTTGAAAATATTGTGTTATGCAGGTTTGTCTTAATGGAGTTATCGGTCCTGATTGAAAATGATGGCGTTTTCTGAGAGGCATTCAGTTTATGACGCCATTTTGAAAATATTGTGTTATGCAGGTTTGTCTTAATGGAGTTATCGGTCCTGATTCAAAATGGCGGCGTTTTCAGAGAGGCATTCAGTTTTTGACAACATTTTGAATATATTTTATGCAGGTTTGTCTTAATGGGGCTACCGGACTTGATTGAACTGACTTATCGGCCCTGATTCAATATGGCGGCGTTTTCTGAGACATTCAGTTTGATGCCATTTTGAAAATATTTTTTCAAGCAGGATTTTCTTAACGGAGTTACTGGACTTGATTGAACTGACTGATCATCCCCGATTCAAAATGTTGTTTTTTTGAGAGGCATACAGTTTTTGACGTCATTTTGAAAATATTTTGTTATACAGGTTTGTCTTAATGGAGTTATCGGCCCTGATTCAAAATGGCGGGCGTTTTCTGAGGCATTCAGTTTTTGACGCCATTTTCAAAATATTTTTTCATGCAGGTTTGTCGTGATGGAGTTACCGTACTTGATTGAACTGACTTATCGGCCCTGATTGAAAATGGCGGCGTTTTCTGAGAGGTATTCACATTTTGACGCCATTTTGAAAATATTTTATGCAGGTTTGTCTTAATGGAGTTATCGCCCCTGATTCAAAATGGCGGCTTTTTCTGAGGCATTCAGTTTTTTACGCCATTTTGGAAATATTTTCTCATGCAGGTATGTCGTGATGGAGTTACCGTACTTGATTGAACTGTCTTATCGGCCCTGATTCAAAATGGCGGCGTTTTTTGAGAGGCATTCAGTTTTTGACACCATTTTGAAAATATTTTTTTATGTAGGTTTGTCTCAATGGCGTTATCGGCCCAGATTAAAAATGTCTGCATTTTCTGAGACATTCAGTTTTTGACGCCATTTTGTAAACATTTTGTTATGCAGGTTTGTCTTAATGGAGTTACCGGACTTTACTGAACTGTCTTATCAGCTCTGATTCTAAATGGCGGCATTTTCTGAGAGGCATTCAGTTTTTGATGCCATTTTAAAAATTATTTTTTCAAGCAGGCTTGTCTTAACCCACTTGATTGAAACTAATCGAATTGCCGTCCCTGATTCAATATGGCGGCGTTTTTTGATGCGCATTCCCTTTTTGACGCCATCTTGAAAACATTTTGTTATGCAGGTTTGTCTCAATGGAGTTACCAGACTTCATTGAACTGACTTATCGGATCTGATTCTCAATGGCGGCATTTTCTGAGAGGCATTCAGTTTTTGACGCCATGTTGAAAAATTTTTTTCATGCAGGTTTGTCTTATTGGAGTTACCGGACTTGATTGAACTGTCTTATCGGCCCTGATTCAAAATGGCGGCATTTTCTGAGAGGCATTCAGTTTTTGACGCCATTTTGAAAATATTTTGTTATGCAGGTTTGTCTTAATGGGGTTACCGGACTTGATTGAACTGACTTATCGGCCCTGATTCAAAATGGCGGCGCTTTCTGTTATGCAGGTTTGTCTTAATGGAGTTACCAGACTTGATTGAACTGTCTTGTCGGCCCTGATTCAAAATGGCGGCATTTTCTGAGGCATTCAGTTTATGATGCCATTTTGAAAATATTTTGTTATGCAGGTTCGTTTTAATGGAGTTATCGGCCCTGATTCAAAATGGCTGCGTTTTCTGCGTGGTATTCAGTTTGACACCATTTTGAAAATATTTTTTCATGCAGGTTTGTCTTAATGGAGTTACCGGACTTGATTGAACTGTCTTATCGGCCCCGATACAAAATGGCGTCGTTTTCTGAGAGGCATTCAGTTTTTGACGCCATTTTGATATTTTTTCATGCAGGTTTGTCGTGATGGAGTTACCGTACTTGATTGAACTGTCTTATCAGCCCTGATTCAAAATGGCGGCGTTTTCTGACAGGCATAGAGTTTTTGACGCCATTTTGAAAATATTTTGTTATGCAGGTTTGTCTTAATGGAGTTACAGCACATGATTGAACTGTCTTATCGGCCCTGATTTAAAATGGCGGTATTTTCTGAAGCATTCAGTTTTTGACGCCATTTTGAAAATATTTTGTTATGCAGGTCTGTCTTAATGGAGTTACCAGACTTGATTGAACTGTCTTATCGGCCCTGATTCAAAATATCGGCATTTTCTGAGAGGCATTCAGTTTATGATGCCATTTTGAAAATATTTTGTTGTGCAGGTTTGTCTTAATGGAGTTACCGGACTTGACTGAACTGACTTATCGGCCCTGATTCAATATGGCAGCGTTTTCTGACACATTCAGTTTTTGATGCCATTTTGAAAACATTTTTTCATGCAGGTTTGTCTTAATGGAGTTGCCGGACTTGATTGAACTATCTTATCGGCCCTGATTCAAAATGACGACATTTTCTGAGGCATTCAGTTTTTGGCGCCATTTTGAAAATATTTTATGCGGATTTGTCTTAATGGAGTTATCGGCCCTGATTCAAAATGGCGGCGTTTTCTGAGGCATTCAGTTTTTGACGCCATTTTGAAAATATTTTATGCAGGTTTGTCTTAATGGAGTTACCGGCCGTGATTGAATTGTCTTATCCGCGCTGATTCAAAATAGCGCCATTTTCTGAGAGGCATTCAGTTTTTGACGCAATTTTGAAAATATTTTGTTATGCAGGTTTGTCGTAATGGAGTTATCGACCCTGATTCAAAATGGCGGCGTTTTCTGAGATGCATACATTTTTGAGACAATTTTGAAAATATTTTTCATGCAGGTTTGTCTTAAAGGAGTTAGCGTCCCTGATTCAAAATGGCGGCGTTTGCTGAGAGGTATTCAGTTTTTGACGCCATTTTGAAAACATTTTTTCATGCAGGTTTGTCTTAATGGAGTTACCGGACTTGATTGAACTGACTTATCGGCCCTGATTCAAAATGGCGGCGTTTTCTGAGAGGCATTCAGTTTTTGACGACATTTTGTCATGCAGGTTTGTCTTAATGGAGTTACCGGACTTCATTGAACTGACTTATCGGCCCTGATTCAAAATGGCGGCGTTTTCTGAGAGGCATTCAGTTTTTGACGCCATTTTGAAAATATTTTATGCAGGTTTGTCTTTATGGAGTTACCGGACTTGATTGAACTGTCTTATCGGCCCTGATTCAAAATGGCGTAATTTTCTGAGAGGCATTCAGTTTTTGACGCCATTTTGAAAATATTTTGTTTTGCAGATTTGTCTTAATGGAGTTATCGGCCCTGATTTAAAATGGCGGCGTTTTCTGACAGGCATTCAGTTTTTGGCGCCATTTTGAAAATATTTTTTCATGCAGGTTTGTCTTAATGGAGTTAGCGGATTTGATTGAACTGACTTATCGGCTCTGATTCTCAATGGCGGCATTTTCTGAAGCATTCAGTTTTTGACGCCCTTTTGAAAATATTTTATTATGCAGGTTTATTATCCCCCCGAAAAAAAATTTCGGGGGATATAGTCGTCACGCGTTTTATTTTGTCCGTCCGTCCGTCCGTACGTCCGTCCGTCCGTCCGTCCGTTTACATTTCGTTTCCGGATGATAACTTCCCTTGAAATAGTTTGATTGTAACAACTTGATATGTGGCTTAAACATATAAAAATACAGGTCAAGTTCGAATTCGGGTTCATCCTGATTAATATTACCAGAGTTATGCCCCTTTTCAACATAGAAAATATTATGATGACCACACTTTTTTCGGGGGGATCAGCTGCCCCCTGGATGTGGCAGCCCTCTAGTCTTAATAGAGTTATCGGCCCTGATTCAAAATGGCGGCGTTTTCTGAGATGCATACATTTTTTGACGCCATTTTGAAAATATTTTATGCAGGTTTGTGTTAATGGAGTTACCGGACGTGTCAGGGAGGTTTGTCTTAAGGAAGTTTCCGGACTTGATTGAACTGTCTTATCGGCCCTCATTCAAAATGGGTGCATTTCCTGAGAGGCATTCCGTTTTTTACTCCATTTTGAAAATATCTTATGCAAGTTTGTCTTAATGGCCCTGATTCAAAATGGCGGCGTTTTCTGAGAGGCATTCAGTTTTTGACGCCGTTTTGAAAATATTTTTTCATGCAGGTTTGTTTTAATGGAGTTATCGGCCCTGATTCAAAATGGCGGCGTTTTCTGAGAGGCATTCAGTTTTTGACGCCATTTTGAAAATATTTTGTTATGCAGGTTTGTCTTAATGGAGTTATCGGCCCTGATTCAAAATGGCGGCGCTATATGAGGCTTTCAGTTTTTCACGCCATTTTGAAAATATTTTTTCATGCATGTTTGTCTTAATGGAGTTATCGGCCCTGATTCAAAATGGCGGCGTTTTCTGAGAGGTATTCACTTTTTGACGCCATTTTGAAAATATTTTATGCAGGTTTGTCTTAATGGAGTTACCGGACTTGATTGAACTGTCTTATCGGCCCTGATTCAAAATGGCGGCATTTTCTGAGACATAGTTTTTATCCCCATTTTGAAAATATTTTTTCATGTAGGTTTGTCTTAATGGAGTTACCGCACTTGATTGAACTGTCTTATCGGCCCTGATTCAAAATGGCGGCGATTTCTGAGAAGCATTCAGTGTTTGACGCCATTTTGAAAATATTTTGTGCAGATTTGTCTTAATGGAGTTCTCTGCCCTGATTCAAAATGGCGGCGTTTTCTGACAGGCATTCAGTTTTTGACACCATGTTGAAAATATTTTTTCATGCAGGTTTGTCTTAATGGAGTTACCAGACTTCATTGAACTGTGTTATCGGCCCTGATTCAAAATGGCGGCGTTTTCTGAGAGATATACAGTTTTTAACCCCATTTTGAAAATATTTTGTTTTGCAGGTTTGTCTTAATGGAGTTATCGGCCCTGATTCAAAATGGCGGCGTTTTCTGAGAGGTATTCAGTTTTTGACGCCATTTTGAAAATATTTTTTCATGCAGGTTTGTCTTAATGGAGTTACCAGACTTCATTGAACTGTGTTATCGGCCCTGATTCAAAATGGCGGCGTTTTCTGAGAGGCATTCAGTTTTTGACGCCATTTTGAAAATATTTTGTTGTGCAGGTTCGTCTTAATGCAGTTATCGGCCCTGATTCAAAATGGCGGCGTTTTCTTTGAGGCATTCAGTTTTTGACGCCATTTTGAAAATATTTTTTCATGCAGGTTTGTCTAAATGGAGTTACCGGACTTGATTGAACTGACTTATCGGCCCTGATTCAAAATGGCGGCGTTTTCTGAGAGGCATCCAGTTTTGACGCCATTTTGAAAATATTTTTTCATGCAGGTTTGTCTTAATGGAGTTAGCGGACTTGATTGAATTGTCTTATCGGCCCTTATTCAAAATGGCGGCATTTTCTGAGAGGCATTCAGTTTGACGCCATTTTGAAAATATTTTATGCAGGTTTGTCTTAATGGAGTTATCGGCCCTGATTCAAAATGGCGGCGTTTTCTGACAGGCATTCAGTTTTTGACGCCATTTTGAAAATATTGTTTCATGCAGGTTTGTCTTAATGGAGTTATCGGCCCTGATTCAAAATGGCGGCGTTTTCTGAGAGGCATTCAGTTTTTGACGCCATTTTGAAAATATTTTTTCATGCAGGTTTGTCTAAATGGAGTTACCGGACTTGATTGAACTGACTTATCGGCCCTGATTCAAAATGGCGGCGTTTTCTGAGAGGCATCCAGTTTTGACGCCATTTTGAAAATATTTTTTCATGCAGGTTTGTCTTAATGGAGTTAGCGGACTTGATTGAATTGTCTTATCGGCCCTGATTCAAAATGGCGGCATTTACTGAGAGGCATTCAGTTTGACGCCATTTTGAAATTATTTTGTTATGCAGGTTCGTCTTAATGGAGTTATCGGCCCTGATTCAAAATGGCGGCGTTTTCTGAGGCATTGTTTTTGACGCCATTTTGAAAATGTTTTTTCATGCAGGTATGTCTTAATGGAGTTATCGGCCCTGATTCAAAATGGCGGCGTTTTCTGAGAGGCATTCAGTTTTTGACGCCATTTTGAAAATGTTTTGTTATGCAGGTTTGTCTTAATGGAGTTAGCGGACTTGATTGAATTGTCTTATCGGCCCTTATTCAAAATGGCGGCATTTTCTGAGGCATTCAGTTTTTGACGCCATGTTGAAAAATTTTTTCATGCAGGTTTGTCTTAATGGAGTTACCGGACTTGATTGAACTGTCTTATCGGCCCTGATTCAAAATGGCGCCATTTTCTGAGAGGCATTCAGTTTGACGCCATTTTGAAAATATTTTATGCAGGTTTGTCTTAATGGAGTTATCGGCCCTGATTCAAAATGGCGGCGTTTTCTGAGAGGCATTCAGTTTTTGACGCCATTTTGAAAATATTGTTTCATGCAGGTTTGTCTTAATGGAGTTACCGGACTTTATTAACTGTCTTATCGGCTCGGATTCAAAATGGCGGCATTTTCTGAGAGGCATACAGTTGACGCCATTTTGAAAATATTTTGTTATGCAGGTTTGTCTTAATAGTTATCGGCCCTGATTCAAAATGGCGGCGTTTTCTGAGAGGCATACAGTTTCTAACGCCATTTTGAAAATATATTATGCAGGTTTGTCTTAATGGAGTTACCGGACTTGACTGAACTGACTTATCGGCTCTGATTCTCATTGGCGGCGTTCTGAGGCATTCAGTTTTTGACGTCAATTTGAAAACATTGTTATGCAGATTTGTCTTAATGGAGTTACCGGACTTGACTGAACTGACTGATCGGCTCCGATTCAAAATGGCGACGTTTTCTGCGAGGCATTCAGTTTTTGACGCCATTTTGAAAACATTGTTATGCAGGTTTGTCTTAATGGAGTTACCGGACTTGACTGAACTGACTGATCGGCTCCGATTCAAAATGGCGGCATTTACTGAGAGGCATTCAGTTTTTGACGCCATTTTGAAATTATTTTGTTTTGCAGGTTCGTCTTAACGGAGTTATCGGCCCTGATTCAAAATGGCGGCGTTTTCTGAGAGGCATTCAGTTTTTGACGCCATTTTCAAAATATTTGGTATGCAGGTTTGTCTTAATGGTGTTACCGGACATGATTGAACTGTCTTATTGGCCCTGATTCAAAATGGCGGCATTTCCTGAGAGGCATTCACTTTTTGACGCAATTTTGAAATTATTTTGTTATGCAGGTTCGTCTTAATGGAGTTATCGGCCCTGATTCAAAATGGCGGCGTTTTCTGAGGTATTCAGTTTTTGACCCCATTTTGAAAATATTTTGTTATGCAGGTTTGTCGTAATGGACTTATCGACCCTGATTCAAAATGGCGGCGTTTTCTGAGATGCATATATTTTTTGACACCATTTTGAAAAAATTTTGTTATGCAGGTTTGTCGTAATGGAGTTATCGACCCTGATTCAAAATGGCGACGTTTTCTGAGATGCATACATTTTTTGACGCCATTTTGAAAATATTTTATGCAGGTTTGTCTTAATGGAGTTACCGGACTTCATTGAACTGGGTTATCGGCCCTTATTCAAAATGGCGGCGTTTTCTGAGAGGCATTCATTTTTTGACGCCATTTTGTACACATTTTGTCATGCAGGTTTGTCTTAATGGAGTTACTGGACTTGATTGAACTGTCTTATCGGCCCTGATTCAAAATGGCGGCATTTTCTGAGAGGCATTCAGTTTATGATGCCATTTTGAAAATATTTTTTATGCAGGTTTGTCTTAATGCAGTTACCGAACTTGATTGAACTGTCTTGTCGGCCCTGATTCAAAATGACATTTTCGGAGAGGCATACAGTTTCTGACGCAATTTTGAAAATATTTTGTTATGCAGGTTTGTCTTAATGGAGTTACTGGACTTGATTGAACTGTCTTATCGGCCCTGATTCAAAATGGCGGCGTTTTCTGAGGGCATTCAGTTTTGACACCATTTTGTAAACATTTTGTCATGCAGGTTTGTCTTAATGGAGTTATCGGCCCTGATTCAAAATGGCGGCGTTTTCTGAGGGCATTCAGTTTTGACGCCATTTTGAAAATATTTTGTTATGCAGGTTTGTCTTAATGGAGTTAGCGGACTTGATTGAACTGACTTATCGGCCCTGATTCAAAATGGCGGCGTATCCTGAGAGGCATTCACCTTTTGACGCCATTTTGAAAATATTGTTATGCAGGTTCGTCTCAATGGAGTTATCGGCCCTGATTCAAAATGGGACGTTTTCTGAGAGGTATTCAGTTTTTGACACAATTTTGAAAATATTTTTTCATGCAGGTTTTGTCTTAATGGAGATACCGGACTTCATTGAACTGACTTATCGGCCCTGATTCTAAATGGCGGCATTTTCTGAGACATAGGTTTTAACCCCATTTTGAAAATATTTTGTTTCGCAGGTTTGTCTTAATGGAGTTATCGGCCCTGATTCAAAATAGCGGCGTTTTCTGAGAGGTATTCAGTTTTTGACACCATTTTGAAAATATTTTTCATGCAGGTTTGTCTTAATGGAGTTGTCGGCCCTGATTCAAAATGGCGGCATTTTCTGAGAGGCATTCAGTTTTAGACGCCATTTTGAAAATATTTTGTTATGCAGGTTTGTCTTAATGGACTTACCGGACTTGATTGAACTGACTTAACGACTGATTAAAAATGGCGGCATTTTCAGAGAGGCATTCAGTTTATGATGCCATTTTGAAAATATTTTGTTGTGCAGGTTTGCCTTAATGGAGTTTCCGGACTTGATTCAAAATGGCGGCGTTTTCTGAGAGGCATTCAGTTTTTGACGCCATTTTGAAAATATTTTGTTGTGCAGGTTTGTCTTAATGGAGTTATCGGCCCTGATTCAAAATGGCGGCGTTTTCTGAGAGGCATTCGGTTTTTGACACCATTTTGAAAATATTTTGTTGTGCAGGTTTGTCTTAATTGAGTAATCGGCCCTGATTGAAAGTGGCGGCGTTTTCTGAGAGGCATTTAGTTTTTGACGCCATTTTCAAAATATTTTATTATGCAGGTTTGTCTTAATGGAGTTACCGGACTTGATTGAACTGTCTTATCGGCCCTCATTCAAAATGTCGGCATTTTCTGAGAGGTATTCAGTTTTTGACGCCATTTTGTAAACATTTTGTTATGCAGGTTTGTCTTAATGGAGTTACCGGACTTGACTGAACTGACTTATCGGCCCTGATTCGATATGGCAGCGTTTTCTGAGAGACATTCAGTTTTTGATGCCATTTTGAAAATATTTTTTGATACAGGTTTATCTTAATAGAGTTATCGGCCCTGATTCAAAATGGCGGCGTTTTCAGAGAGGCATTCAGTTTTTGACGCCATCTTGAAAAGATTGTTATGCAGGTTTGTCTTAATGGGGTTACCGGATTTTATTGAATTGACTTATCGGCCCTGATTCGATATGGCAGCGTTTTCTGAGACATTCAGTTTTTGATGCCATTTTGAAATTATTTTTTGATGCAGGGTTCTTTTAATGGAGTTATCGGCCCTGATTCAAAATAGCGGCATTTTCTAAGAGGCATTCAGTTTTTGACGCCATTTTGAAAATATTTTTTCATGCAGGTTTGTCTTAATGGAGTTACCGGTCTTGATTGAACTGTCTTATCGGCCCTGATTCAAAATGCTGCATTTTCTAAGAGGCATACAGTTTCTTACGCAATTTTGAAAACATTTTGTTATGCAGCTTTGTCTTAATAGTTATCGGCCCTGATTCAAAATGGCGGCGTTTTCTGAGAGGCATTCAGTTTTTGACGCCATTTTGAAAATATTTTTCATGCAGGTTTGTCTAAATGGAGTTATCGGCCCTGATTCAAAATGGCGGCGTTTTCTGAGAGGCATTCAGTTTGACGCCATTTTGAAAATATTTTGTTATGCAGGTTTGTGTTAATGGAGTTACCGGACTTGATTGAACTGTCTTATCGGCCCTGATTCAAAATGGCGGCATTTACTGAGAGACATCGTTTTTAACCCCATTTTGAAAATATTTTGTTATGCGGGTTTGTCTTAATGGAGTTGTCGGCCCTGATTCAAAATGGCGGCGTTTTCGGAGGCATTCAGTTTTAGACGCCATTTTGAAAATATTTTGTTATGCAGGTTTGTCTTAATGGAGTTATCGGCCCTGATTTAAAATGTCGGCGTTATCTGAGAGGTATTCAGTTTTTGACACTATTTTGAAAATATTTTTTCGTGCAGGTTTGTGTTAATGGAGTTACCGGACTTGATTGAACTGTCTTATCGGCCCTGATTCAAAATGACGGCATTTTCTGAGAGGCATTCAGTTTTTCGCGCCATTTTGAAAATATTTTGTTATGCGGGTTTGTCTTAATGGAGTTATCGGCCCTGATTCAAAATGGCGGCGTTTTCGGAGGCATTCAGTTTTAGACGCCATTTTGAAAATATTTTGTTATGCAGGTTTGTCTTAATGGAGTTATCGGCCCTGATTCAAAATGGCGGCATTTTCTGAGAGGCATTCAGTTTTTGACCCCATTTTGAAAATATTATTTCATGCAGGTTTGTCTTAATGGAGTTACCGGACGTGATTGAATTGTCTTATCGGTGCTGTTTCAAAATGGCGCCATTTTCTGAGAGGCATTCAGTTTTTTACCCCATTTTGAAAATATTTTTTCATGCAGGTTTGTCTTAATGGAGTTACCGGACTTGATTGAACTGTCTTATCGGCCCCGATACAAAATGGCGTCGTTTTCTGAGAGGCATTCAGTTTTTGACGCCATTTTGATATTTTTTAATGCAGGTTTGTCGTGATGGAGTTACCGTACTTGATTGAACTGTCTTATCAGCCCTGATTCAAAATGGCGGCGTTTTCTGAGAGGCATCCAGTTTTGACGCCATTTTGAAAATATTTTGTTATGCAGGTTTGTCTTAATGGAGTTAACAGACTTGATTGAACTGTCTTATCGGCCCTGATTCAAAATATCGGCATTTTCTGAGAGGCATTCAGTTTATGATGCCATTTTGAAAATATTTTGTTGTGCAGGTTTGTCTTAATGGAGTTACCGGACTTGACTGAACTGACTTATCAGCCCTGATTCAATATGGCAGCGTTTTCTGACACATTCAGTTTTTGATGCCATTTTGAAAACATTTTTTCATGCAGGTTTGTCTTAATGGAGTTGCCGGACTTGATTGAACTATCTTATCGGCCCTGATTCAAAATGACGACATTTTCTGAGGCATTCAGTTTTTGGCGCCATTTTGAAAATATTTTATGCGGATTTGTCTTAATGGAGTTATCGGCCCTGATTCAAAATGGCGGCGTTTTCTGAGGCATTCAGTTTTTGACGCCATTTTAAAAATATTTTTTCATGCAGGTTTGTCTTAATGGAGTTACCGGACTTGATTGAACTGTCTTATCGGCCCCGATACAAAACGGCGTCGTTTTCTGAGAGGCATACAGTTTTTGACGCCATTTTGAACATATTCTGTTATGCAGGTTTATGTTAATGGAGTTACCGGACATGATTGAACTGTCTTATCGGCCCTCATTCAAAATGGGGGCATTTTCTGAGAGGCATTCAGTTTTTTACGCCATTTTGTCATGCAGGTTTGTCTTAATGGAGTTACCGGACTTCATTGAACTGACTTATCGGCCCTGATTCAAAATGGCGGCGTTTTCTGAGAGGCATTCAGTTTTTGACGCCATTTTGAAAATATTTTGTTATGCAGATTTGTCTTAATGGAGTTATCGGCCCTGATTTAAAATGGCAGCGTTTTCTGGCAGGCATTCAGTTTTTGGCGCCATTTTGAAAATATTTTTTCATGCAGGTTTGTCTTAATGGAGTTAGCGGATTTGACTGAACTGACTTATCGGCTCTGATTCTCAATGGCGGCATTTTCTGAAGCATTCAGTTTTTGACGCCCTTTTGAAAATATTTTATTATGCAGGTTTATTATCCCCCCGAAAAAAAATTTCGGGGGATATAGTCGTCACGCGTTTTATTTTGTCCGTCCGTCCGTCCGTACGTCCGTCCGTCCGTCCGTCCGTTTACATTCCGTTTCCGGATGATAACTTCCCTTGAAATAGTTTGATTGTAACAAAACATGATATGTGGCTTAAACATATAAAAATACAGGTCAAGTTCGAATTCGGGTTCATCCTGATTAATATTACCAGAGTTATACCCCTTTTCAACATAGAAAATCTTATGATGACCATACTTTTTCCGGGGGGATCAGCTGCCCCCTGGATGTGGCAGCCCTCTAGTCTTAATAGAGTTATCGGCCCTGATTCAAAATGGCGGCGTTTTCTGACGGGCATTCAGTTTGTTACGCCATTTTGAAAATATTTTTTCAAGCAGGTTTGTCTTAATGGAGTTAACGGACTTGATTGAACTGACTTATCGCCACTGATTCAAAATGGCGGCATTTTCAGAGAGGCATACAGTTTTTGACGCCATTTTGAAAATATTTTGTTATGCAGGTTTGTCTCAATGGAGTTACCGCTCTTGATTGAACTGTCTTATCGGCCCTGATTCAAAATGGCGGCGCTATATGAGGCATTCAGTTTTTGACGCCATTTTGAAAATATTGTTTCATGCAGGTTTGTCTTAATGGAGTTACCGGACTTTATTGAACTGACTAATCGGCTCTGCTTCAAAATGGCGGCATTTTCTGAGAGGCGTTCAGTTTTTGACGCCATTTTCAAAAATTTCGTTATGCAGGTTTGTCTTAATGGAGTTAGCGGACTTGATTGAATTGACTTATCGACCCTGATTCAAAATGACGGCGTTTTCTGAGATGCATACATTTTTTGACACCATTTTGAAAATATTTTGTTATGCAGGTTTCTCTTAATGGACTTATCGGCCCTGATTCAAAATGGCGGCGTTTTCTGAGAGGCATTCAGTTTTTGACGCCATTTTGTAAACATTTTGTCATGCAGGTTTGTCTTAATGGAGTTATCGGCCCTGATTCAAAATGGCGGCGTTTTCTGAGAGGCATTCAGTTTTTGACACCATGTTGAAAATATTTTTTCATGCAGGTTTGTCTTAATGGAGTTACCGGACATGATTGAACTGTCTTATCGGCCCTGATTCAAAATGGCGGCGTTTTCTGAGAGGCATTCAGTTTTTGACGCCATTTTGAAAATATTTTGTGCAGGTTTGTCTTGATGGAGTTCACGGCCCTGATTCAAAATGGCGGCGTTTTCTGACAGGCATTCAGTTTGTTGCTCCATTTTGAAAATATTTTTTTATGCATGTTTGTCTTAATGGAGTTACCGGACTTGATTGAATTTTCTTATCAGCCCTCATTCAAAATAGCGGCATTTTCTGAGAGGCATGCAGTTTTTGACGCCATTTTGAAAATATTTTGTTATGCAGGTTTGTCTTAATGGAGTTATCGGCCCTGATTCAAAATGGCGGCGCTATGAGGCTTTCAGTTTTTCATGCCATTTTGAAAATATTTTTTCATGCATGTTTGTCTTAATGGAGTTATCGGCCCTGATTCAAAATGGCGGCGTTTTCTGAGAGGTATTCACTTTTTGACGCCATTTTGAAAATATTTTGTTATGCAGGTTTATCTTAATAGAGTTATCGGCCCTGATTCAAAATGGCGGCGTTTTCTGAGAGGTATTCAGTTTTTGACGCCATTTTGAAAATATTTTTTCATGCAGGTTTGTCTTAATGGAGTTACCGGTCTTCATTGAACTGTCTTAACGGCCCTGATTCAAAATGGCGGCGTTTTCTGACAGGCATTTAGTTTGTTACTCCATTTTGAAAATATTTTGTTATGCAGGTTTGTCTTAATGGAGTTACCGGACTTGATTGAACTGTCTTATCGGCCCTGATTCAAAATGGCGGCATTTCCTGAGAGGCATTCACTTTTTGACGCAATTTTGAAATTATTTTGTTATGCAGGTTTGTCGTAATGGACTTATCGGCCCTGATTCAAAATGGCGGCGTTTTCTGAGAGACATACAGTTTTTAACCCCATTTTGAAAATATTTTGTTTTGCAGGTTTGTCTTAATGGAGTTACCGGACTTGATTGAACTGTCTTATCGGCCCTGATTCAATATGGCGGTATTTTCTGAGAGACATTCAGTTTTTAACCCCATTTTGAAAATATTGTTTCGCAGGTTTGTCTTGATGGAGTTATCGGCCCTGATTCAAAATGTCCGCGTTTTCTGAGAGGCATTCAGTTTTTGACGCCATGTTGAAAATATTTTCATGCAGGTTTGTCTTAATTCTTAATGGAGTTACCGGACATGATTGAACTGTCTTATCGGCCCTGATTCAAAATGGCGGCGTTTTCTGAGAGGCATTCAGTTTTTGACGTCATTTTGTAAACATTTTGTCATGCAGGTTTGTCTTAATGGAGTTACAGGACTTGATTGAACTGACTTATCGGCCCTGATTCAAAATGGCGGCATTTTCTGAGGCATTCAGTTTTTGATGCCATTTTGAAAATACTTTTTCATGCAGGTTTGTCTTAATGGAGTTACCAGACTTCATTGAACTGTGTTATCGGCCCTGATTCAAAATGGCGGCGTTTTCTGAGAGGCATTCATTTATTGACGCAATTTTGTAAACATTTTGTCATGCAGGTTTGTCTTAATGGAGTTACCGGACTTCATTGAACTGTGTTATCGGCCCTGATTCAAAATGGCGGCGTTTTCTGAGAGGTATTCAGTTTTTGACGCCATTTTGATAATATTTTTTCACACAGGTTTGTAGTAATGGAGTTATCGGCCCGATTCAAAATGGCGGCGTTTTCTGAGGCATTCAGTTTTTGACGCCATTTTGAAAATATTTTGTCATGCACCTTTGTGTTAATGGAGTTACCGGACTTGATTGAACTGTCTTATCGGCCCTGATTCAATATGGCGGCATTTTCTGAGAGACATACAGTTTTTAACCCCATTTTGAAAATATTGTTTCGCAGGTTTGTCTTGATGGAGTTATCGGCCCTGATTCAAAATGTCCGCGTTTTCTGAGAGGCATTCAGTTTTTGACGCCATTTTGAAAATATTTTGTTGTGCAGGTTCGTCTTAATGCAGTTATCGGCCCTGATTCAAAATGGCGGCGTTTTCTTTGAGGCATTCAGTTTTTGACGCCATTTTGAAAATATTTTGTTATGCAGGTTTGTCTTAATGGAGTTAGCGGACTTGATTGAACTGACTTATCGGCCCTGATTCAAAATGGCGGCGTTTTCTGAGGCATTCAGTTTTTGATGCCATTTTGAAAATACTTTTTCATGCAGGTTTGTCTTAATGGAGTTACCGGACTTGATTGAACAGAGTTATCGGCTCTGATTAAAAATGGCAGCATTTTCTGAGGTCTCGTTTCCTATTAAAAGGTCATTTCCGAGGTTATTGGATATCCTCAGCCAAATGACTATTTTGAGTTATAGTTTTAGTTTATGGTGGTGTGGATTTAGTAAATAATTCTCTTTAATGGTGATATGGCCAAAATAATCTGTTGATGGTCTTGATTCAAACTGTGTATTGTCAAGTGCATTTCAATTGGGGGTCAAGGTCACATGGAAGTGTTAAATGACAAACCCAGACCTGTTTGGGACCTGACAATTTGCAGTTTACAAATGGGACAACTTTTGGGTAAATTTGCTTCGAGAAAGCCTTCTGAAAAAATGAATAAGAAACCCATATGTTTTATTTGTCAGAATGATCATGTTATGCTGTAAAATCCTCAGTGGAGGAATGAGGAATTCCTATAACAGTTTTATCACTATCGATGCACAAAAATTGGAGATTTATCCCCAAAATGAGAAAATTTTGACCATTTTGAGCCATTTTTTTTGCCATCAACTGTGTCATTCGGCTGAATGTATTTGAGTGATATTGTAAGATTTTTGTTGTGTACAGTTGTCTCTAGAAAGGGCCATATTCAGTGCTTCCAGAAACTATACACATTGTGAGTATTGTGAATAGGGGAGGTAATTTAAATGCGAAATATCCTCGGCCGTATTGATCAGAAGCTGAACATTTCTTGAAAAGCTGACATTTTCACCTGAATAACTGTAACGAGACCTGAGAGGCATTCAGTTTTTGACGCTATTTTGAAAATATTTTGTCAGGGAGGTTTGTCTTAAGGAAGTTACCGGACTTGATTGAACTGTCTCATCGGCCCTGATTCAAAATGGCGGCATTTTCTGAGAGGCATTCAGTTTTTGATGCCATTTTGAAAATACTTTTTCATGCAGGTTTGTCTTAATGGAGTTACCGGACTTGATTGAACAGAGTTATCGGCTCTGATTAAAAATGGCAGCATTTTCTGAGAGGAATTCAGTTTTTGACTCCATTTTGAAAATATTTTGTCAGGGAGGTTTGTCTTAAGGAAGTTACCGGACTTGATTGAACTGTCTCATCGGCCCTGATTCAAAATGGCGGCATTTTCTGAGAGGCATTCAGTTTTTGATGCCATTTTGAAAATACTTTTTCATGCAGGTTTGTCTTAATGGAGTTACCGGACTTGATTGAACAGAGTTATCGGCTCTGATTAAAAATGGCAGCATTTTCTGAGAGGAATTCAGTTTTTGACGCCATTTTGAAAATATTTTGTCAGGGAGGTTTGTCTTAAGGAAGTTACCGGACTTGATTGAACTGTCTCATCGGCCCTGATTCAAAATGGCGGCATTTTCTGAGAGGCATTCAGTTTTTTACGCCATTTTGAAAATATCTTGTTATCCATGTTTGTCTTAATGGAATTATCGGCCCTGATTCAAAATGGCGGCGTTTCTTGAGAGGCATTCAGTTTTTGACTCCATTTTGAAAATATTTTTTCATGTAGGTTTGTCTTAATGGAGTTACCGCACTTGATTGAACTGTCTTATCGGCCCTGATTCAAAATGGCGGCATTTTCTGAGACATAGTTTTTAACCCCATTTTGAAAATATTTTGTTTTGCAGGTTTGTCTTAATGGAGTTCTCGGCCCTGATCCAAAATGGCGGCGTTTTCTGACAGGCATTCTGTTTGTTACTCCATTTTGAAAATATGTTTTTATGCATGTTTGTCTTTATTGAGTTACCGGACTTGACTGAATTGTCTCATCGGCCCTGATTCAAAATGGCGGCATTTCCTGAGAGGCATTCACTTTTTGACGCAATTTTGAAATTATTTTATTATGCAGGTTCGTCTTAATGGAGTTATCGGCCCTGATTCAAAATGGCGGCGTTTTCTGAGGCATTCAGTTTTTGACCCCATTTTGAAAATATTTTATGCAGGTTTGTCGTAATGGAGTTACCGACCCTGATTCAAAATGGCGGCGTTTTCTGAGATGCATACATTTTTTGACGCCATTTTGAAAATATTTTATGCAGGTTTGTGTTAATGGAGTTACCGGACTTGTCAGGGAGGTTTGTCTTAAGGAAGTTTCCGGACTTGATTGAACTGTCTTATCGGCCCTCATTCAAAATGGGTGCATTTCCTGAGAGGCATTCCGTTTTTTACTCCATTTTGAAAATATCTTATGCAAGTTTGTCTTAATGGCCCTGATTCAAAATGGCGGCGTTTTCTGAGAGGCATTCAGTTTTTGACGCCATTTTGAAAATATTTTTTCATGCAGGTTTGTCTTAATGGATTTATCGGCCCTGATTCAAAATGGCGGCGTTTTCCGAGAGGCATTCAGTTTTTGACGCCATTTTGAAAATATTTTGTGCAGGTTTGTCTTGATGGAGTTCACGGCCCTGATTCAAAATGGCGGCGTTTTCTGACAGGCATTCAGTTTGTTACTCCATTTTGAAAATATTTTTTTATGCATGTTTGTCTTAATTGAGTTACCGGACTTGATTGAATTTTCTTATCAGCCCTCATTCAAAATAGCGGCATTTTGAGAGGCATGCAGTTTTTGACGCCATTTTGAAAATATTTTGTTATGCAGGTTTGTCTTAATGGAGTTATCGGCCCTGATTCAAAATGGCGGCGCTATATGAGGCTTTCAGTTTTTCACGCCATTTTGAAAATATTTTTTCATGCATGTTTGTCTTAATGGAGTTATCGGCCCTGATTCAAAATGGCGGCGTTTTCTGAGAGGTATTCAGTTTTTGACGCCATTTTGTAAATATTTTTCATGCTGGTTTGTCTTAATGGAGTTAGCGGACCTGATTCAAAATGGCGGCGTTTTCTGAGAGGTATTCACTTTTTGACGCCATTTTGAAAATATTTTGTTATGCAGGTTTGTCTTAATGGAGTTACCGGACTTGATTGAACTGACTTATCGGCCCTGATTCAAAATGGCGGCATTTTCTGAGACATAGTTTTTATCCCCATTTTGAAAATATTTTTTCATGTAGGTTTGTCTTAATGGAGTTACCGCACTTGATTGAACTGTCTTATCGGCCCTGATTCAAAATGGCGGCGATTTCTGAGAGGCATTTAGTGTTTGACGCCATTTTGAAAATATTTTGTGCAGATTTGTCTTAATGGAGTTCTCTGCCTTGATTCAAAATGGCGGCGTTTTCTGACAGGCATTCAGTTTTTAACACCATGTTGAAAATATTTTTTCATGCAGGTTTGTCTTAATGAAGTTACCGGACATGCTTTAACTGACTTGTCGGCCCTGATTCAAAATGGCGGCGTCTTCTGAGAGGCATTCAGTTTTTGATGCTATTTTGAAAATATTTTTTCATGCAGGTTTGTCTTAATGGAGTTACCGGACATGATTGAACTGTCTTATCGGCCCTGATTCAAAATGGCGGCATTTCCTGAGGCATTCACTTTTTGACGCAATTCTGAAATTATTTTGTTATGCAGGTTCGTCTTAATGGAGTTATCGGCCCTGATTCAAAATGGCGGCGTTTTCTGTGAGGCATTCAGTTTTTGACGCCATTTTGAAAATATTTTGTTATGCAGGTTTGTCGTAATGGACTTATCGGCCCTGATTCAAAATGGCGTTTTCTGTGAGGCATTCAGTTTTTGACGCCATTTTGAAAATATTTTGTTATGCAGGTTTGTCGTAATGGACTTATCGACCCTGATTCAAAATGGCGGCGTTTTCTGAGATGCATACATTTTTGGACGCCATTTTCAAAATAATTTATGCAGGTTTGTGTTAATGGAGTTGCCGGACTTGATTGAACTGTCTTATCGGCCCTGATTCAAAATGGCGGCGTTTTCTGAGAGACATACAGTTTTTAACCCCATTTTGAAAATATTTTGTTTTGCAGGTTTGTCTTAATGGAGTTATCGGCCCTGATTCAAAATGGCGGCGTTTTCTGAGAGGTATTCAGTTTTTGACGCCATTTTGAAAATATTTTTTCATGCAGGTTTGTCTTAATGGAGTTACCAGACTTCATTGAACTGTGTTATCGGCCCTGATTCAAAATGGCGGCGTTTTCTGAGAGGCATTCATTTATTGACGCAATTTTGTAAACATTTTGTCATGCAGGTTTGTCTTAATGGAGTTACCGGACTTCATTGAACTGTGTTATCGGCCCTGATTCAAAGTGGCGGCGTTTTCTGAGAGGTATTCAGTTTTTGACGCCATTTTGATAATATTTTTTCACACAGGTTTGTAGTAATGGAGTTATCGGCCCGATTCAAAATGGCGGCGTTTTCTGAGGCATTCAGTTTTTGACGCCATTTTGAAAATATTTTGTCATGCACCTTTGTGTTAATGGAGTTACCGGACTTGATTGAACTGTCTTATCGGCCCTGATTCAATATGGCGGCATTTTCTGAGAGACATACAGTTTTTAACCCCATTTTGAAAATATTGTTTCGCAGGTTTGTCTTGATGGAGTTATCGGCCCTGATTCAAAATGTCCGCGTTTTCTGAGAGGCATTCAGTTTTTGACGCCATTTTGAAAATATTTTGTTGTGCAGGTTCGTCTTAATGCAGTTATCGGCCCTGATTCAAAATGGCGGCGTTTTCTTTGAGGCATTCAGTTTTTGACGCCATTTTGAAAATATTTTGTTATGCAGGTTTGTCTTAATGGAGTTAGCGGACTTGATTGAACTGACTTATCGGCCCTGATTCAAAATGGCGGCTTTTTCTGAGAGGCATTCAGTTTTGACGCCATTTTGAAAATATTTTTTCATGCAGGTTTGTCTTAATGGAGTTATCGGCCCTGATTCAAAATGGCGGCGTTTTCTGACAGGCATTCAGTTTGTTACGCCATTTTGAAAATATTTTGTTATGCAGGTTTGTCTTAATGGAGTTAGCGGACTTGATTGAATTGTCTTATCGGCCCTTATTCAAAATGGCGGCATTTTCTGAGGCATTCAGTTTTTGACGCCATGTTGAAAATATTTTTTCATGCAGGTTTGTCTTAATGGAGTTATCGGCCCTGATTCAAAATGGCGGCGTTTTCTGAGAGGCATTCAGTTTTTGACGCCATTTTGAAAATATTTTGTGCAGGTTTGTCTTAATGGCGTTATCGGCCCTGATTCAAAATGGCGGCGCTTTCTGAGGCATTCAGTTTTTGACGCCATTTTAAAAATATTGTTTCATGCAGGTTTGTCTTAATGGAGTTACCGGACTTTATTAACTGTCTTATCAGCTCGGATTCAAAATGGCGGCGTTTTCTGAGAGACATTCAGTTTTTGACGCCATTTTGAAAATATTTTGTTATGCAGGTTTATCTTAATGGAGTTTGTGGACTTTATTGAACTGTCTTATCAGCCCTGATTCAAAATGGCGGCATTTTCTGAGAGGCATACAGTTGACGCCATTTTGAAAATATTTTCTTATGCAGGTTTGTCTTAATAGTTATCGGCTCTGATTCTCAATGGCGGCGTTTTCTGAGAGGCATTCAGTTTTTGACGCCATTTTGAAAACATTGTTATGCAGGTTTGTCTTAATGGAGTTACCGGACTTGACTGAACTGACTTATCGGCCCTGATTCAAAATGGCGGCGTTCTCTGAGGCATTCAGTTTTTGACGCCATTTTGAAAATATTTTTTCATGCAGGTATGTCTTAATGGAGTTATCGGCCCTGATTCAAAATGGCGGCGTTTTCTGAGGCATTCAGTTTTTGACGCCATTTTGAAAATATTTGGTATGCAGGTTTGTCGTAATGGACTTATCGACCCTGATTCAAAATGGCGGCGTTTTCTAAGATGCATACATTTTTTGACGCCATTTTGAAAATATTTTGTTATGCAGGTTTGTCTTAATGGAGGTACCGGACTTGATTGAACTGTCTTATCGGCCCTGATTCAAAAGGGCGGCATTTTCATAGAGGCATACAGTTTTTGACGCCATTTTGAAAATATTTTGTTATGCAGGTTTGTCTTAATGGAGTTACCGGACTTGACTGTACTGCCTTATCGGCCCCGATACAAAATGGCGTCGTTTTCTGAGAGGCATTCAGTTTTTGACGCCATTTTGAAAATATTTTGTTCTGCAGGTTTGTCTTAATGGAGTTATCGGCCCTGATTCAAAATGGCGGCGTTTTCTGAGGCATACAGTTTTTGACGCCATTTTGAAAATATTTTGTTCTGCAGGTTTGTCTTAATGGAGTTACAGCACATGATTGAACTGTCTTATCGGCCCTGATTTAAAATGGCGGCGTTTTCTGAGAGGCATTCAGTTTATGATGCCATTTTGAAAATATTTTGTTTTTGTTATGCAGGTCTGTCTTAATGGAGTTACCAGACTTGATTGAACTGTCTTATCGGCCCTGATTCAAAATGGCGGCATTTTCTGAGAGGCATTCAGTTTATGATGCCATTTTGAAAATATTTTGTTGTGCAGGTTTGCCTTAATGGCGTTAATGGACTTGATTGAACTGACTTATCGGCACTGATTCAAAATGGCGGCGTTTTCCGAGAGACATTCAGTTTTTGATGCCATTTCGAAAATATTTTTCATGCAGGTTTGTCTTAATGGAGTTTCCGGACTTGATTGAACTCTCTTATCGCCCCTGATTCAAAATGGCGGCATTTTCAGAGGCAATCAGTTTTTGACGCCATTTTGAAAATATTTTATGCAGGTTTGTCTTAATGGAGTTACCGACTTGATTGAACTGTCTTATCTGCCCTGATTCAAAATGGCTGCGTTTTCTGAGAGGCGTTCAGTTTTTGACGCCATTTTGAAAATATTTTCTTGTACAGGTTTGTCTTAATGGAGTTACCGAACTTGACTGAACTGACTTATCGTCTCTGATTCTCAATGGCGGCATTTTCTGAGGCATTCAGTTTTTGACGCCCTTTTGAAAATATTTTGTTATGCACGTTTATCTTAATATAGTTGTCGGCCCTGATTCAAAATGGCGGCGTTTTCAGAGAGGCATTCAGTTTCTTACTCCATTTTGAAAATATGTTTTCATGTAGGATTGTCTTAATGGAGTTACCGCACTTGATTGAACTGTCTTATCGGCCCTGATTCAAAATGGCGGCGTTTTCTGAGATGCATACATTTTTTGACGCCATTTTGAAAATATTTTGTTGTGCACGTCTGTCTTAATGGAGTTCTCGGCCCTGATTCAAAATGGCGGCGTTTTCAGAGAGGCATTCAGTTTTTGACTCCATTTTGAAAATATATTTTTTTATGCAGGTTTGTCTTAATGGAGTTACCGGACTTTATTGAACTGACTAATCGGCTGATTCAAAATGGCGGCGTTTTCTGAGAGGTATTCAGTTTTTGACGCCATTTTGAAAATATTTTTCATGCAGGTTTGTCTTAATGGAGTTAGCGGCCCTGATTCAATATGGCGGCGTTTTCTGAGAGGTATTCAGTTTTCGACGCCATTTTGAAAATATTTTTTCTTGCAGGTTTGTCTTAATGGAGTTACCGGACTTGATTGAACTGACTTATCGGCCCTGATTCAAAATGGCGGCATTTTCTGAGACATAGTTTTTAACCCCATTTTGAAAATATTTTGTTTTGCAGGTTTGTCTTAATGGAGTTAGCGGCCCTGATTCAAAATGGCGGCGTTTTCTGAGATGGATACATTTTTTGACACCATTTTGAAAATATTCTGTTATGCAGGTTTGTCTTATTGGAGTTATCGGCCCTGATTCAAAATGGCGGCGTTTTCTGAGAGGTATTCAGTTTTTGACACCATGTTGAAAATATTTTTTCATGCAGGTTTGTCTTAATTCTTAATGGAGTTACCGGACATGATTAAACTGTCTTATCGGCCCTGATTCAAAATGGCGGCGTTTTCTGAGAGGCATTCAGTTTTTGACGTCATTTTGTAAACATTTTGTCATGCAGGTTTGTCTCAATGGAGTTACCGGACTTGATTGAACTGACTTATCGGCCCTGATTCAAAATGGCGGCATTTTATCAGACATAGTTTTTAACCCCATTTTGAAAATATTTTGTTTTGCAGGTTTGTCTTAATGGAGTTATCGACCCTGATTCAAAATGTCGGCGTTTTCTGAGGTATTCAGTTTTTGACGCCATTTTGAAAATATTTTTTCATGCAGGTTTGTCTTAATGGAGTTACCGGACTTGTTTGAACTGTCTTATCGGTCCTGATTCAAAATGGCGGCGTTTTCTGAGAGGCATTCAGTTTTTGACGCCATTTTGAAAATATTTTGTCAAGGTGGTTTGTCTTAAGGAAGTTACCGGACTTGATTGAACTCTCATCGGCCCTGATTCAAAATGGTGGCATTTTCTGAGAGGCATTCAGTTTTTAACGCCATTTTGAAAATATTTTGTTATGCAGGTTTGTCTTAATGGAGTTATCGGCCCTGATTTAAAATGGCGGCGTTTTCTGAGAGGTATTCAGTTTTTGACGCCATTTTGAAAATATTTTTTCATGCAGGTTTGTCTTAATGGAGTTACCGGACTTGACTGAACTGACTAATCGGCTCTGATTCAGAATGGCGGCATTTTGAGAGGCGTTCAGTTTTTGACGCCATTTTGAAAATATTTTTTCATGCAGGTTTGTCTTAAAGGAGTTACTGGACTTTATTGAACTGACTAATCGGCTCTGATTCAGAATGGCGGCATTTTCTGAGAGGCGTTCAGTTTTTGACGCCATTTTGAAAATATTTTGTTATGCAGGTTTGTCTTAATGGAGTTACCGGACTTGACTGAACTGACTTATCGGCTCTGATTCTCAATGGCGGCGTTTTCTGAAAGGCATTCAGTTTTTGACGCCATTTTTAAAATATTTTTTCATGCAGGTTTGTCTTAATGGAGTTACCGGACTTGACTGAACTGACTTATCGGCCCTGATTCAAAGGTGGCAGGGTTTTCTGAGGCATTCAGTTTTTGACGCCATTTTGAAAATATTTTGTCATGCACCTTTTTGTTAATGGAGTTACCGGACTTGATTGAACTGTCTTATCGGCCCTGATTCAATATGGCGGCATTTTCTGAGAGACATACAGTTTTTAACCCCATTTTGAAAAGATTGTTTCGCAGGTTTGTCTTGATGGAGTTATCGGCCCTGATTCAAAATGTCCGCGTTTTCTGAGAGGCATTCAGTTTTTGACGCCATTTTGAAAATATTTTGTTGTGCAGGTTTGTCTTAATGCAGTTATCGGCCCTGATTCAAAATGTCCGCGTTTTCTGAGAGGCATTCAGTTTTTGACGCCATTTTGAAAATATTTTTTCATGCAGATATGTTTTAATGGAGTTATCGGCCCTGATTCAAAATGGCGGCGTTTTCTGAGTGGCATTCAGTTTTTGACGCCATTTTGAAAATATTTTGTTATGCAGGTTTGTCTTAATGGAGTTATCGGCCCTGATTCAAAATGGCGGCGTTTTCTGAGAGGTATTCAGTTTTTGACACCATGTTGAAAATATTTTTTCATGCAGGTTTGTCTTAATTCTTAATGGAGTTACCGGACTTGATTGAACTGACTTATCGGCCCTTATTCAAAATGGCGGCATTTTCTGAGGCATTCAGTTTTTGACGCCATGTTGAAAATAATTTTTCATGCAGGTTTGTCTTAATGGAGTTATCGGCCCTGATTCAAAATGGCGGCGTTTTCTGACAGGCATTCAGTTTTTGACGCCATTTTCAAAATATTGTTTCATGCAGGTTTGTCTTAATGGAGTTACCGGACTTTATTGAACTGTCTTATCAGCCCTGATTCAAAATGGCGGCATTTTCTGAGAGGCATACAGTTGACGCCATTTTGAAAATATTTTCTTATGCAGGTTTGTCTTAATAGTTATCGGCCCTGATTCAAAATGGCGGCGTTTTCTGAGAGGCATACAGTTTCTAACGCCATTTTGAAAATATATTGTTATGCAGGTTTGTCTTAATGGAGTTACCGGACTTGACTGAACTGACTTATCGGCTCTGATTCTCAATGGCGGCGTTTTCTGAGAGGCATACAGTTTCTAACGCCATTTTGAAAATATATTGTTATGCAGGTTTGTCTTAATGGAGTTACCGGACTTGACTGAACAGACTTATCGGCTCTGATTCTCAATGGCGGCGTTTTCTGAGAGGCATTCAGTTTTTGACGCCATTTTGAAAACATTGTTATGCAGGTTTGTCTTAATGGAGTTACCGGACTTGACTGAACTGACTTATCGGCTCTGATTCTCATTGGCGGCGTTCTCTGAGGCATTCAGTTTTTGACGCCATTTTGAAAATATTTGGTATGCAGGAATGTCTTAATGGAGTTATCGGCCCTGATTCAAAATGGCGGCGTTTTCTGAGAGGCATTCAGTTTTTGACGTCATTTTGTAAACATTTTGTCATGCAGGTTTGTCTTAATGGAGTTACCGGACTTGATTGAACTGACTTATCGGCCCTGATTCAAAATGGCGGCATTTTCTGAGGCATTCAGTTTTTGATGCCATTTTGAAAATACTTTTTCATGCAGGTTTGTCTTAATGGAGTTACCGGACTTGATTGAACAGAGTTATCGGCTCTGATTAAAAATGGCAGCATTTTCTGAGAGGAATTCAGTTTTTGACGCCATTTTGAAAATATTTTGTCAGGGAGGTTTGTCTTAAGGAAGTTACCGGACTTGATTGAACTGTCTCATCGGCCCTGATTCAAAATGGCGGCATTTTCTGAGAGGCATTCAGTTTTTTACGCCATTTTGAAAATATCTTGTTATGCAAGTTTGTCTTAATGGAATTATCGGCCCTGATTCAAAATGGCGGCGTTTCTTGAGGCATTCAGTTTTTGACTCCATTTTGAAAATATTTTTTCATGTAGGTTTGTCTTAATGGAGTTACCGCACTTGATTGAACTGTCTTATCGGCCCCGATTCAAAATGGCGGCATTTTCTGAGACATAGTTTTTAACCCCATTTTGAAAATATTTTTTCATGCAGGTTTGTCTTAATGGAGTTCTCGGCCCTGATCCAAAATGGCGGCGTTTTCTGACAGGCATTCAGTTTGTTACTCCATTTTGAAAATGTTTTTATGCATGTTTGTCTTTATTGAGTTACCGGACTTGACTGAATTGTCTCATCGGCCCTGATTCAAAATGGCGGCATTTTCTGAGAGGCATTCAGTTTTTAATGCCATTTTGAAAATATTTTTTCATGCAGGTTTGTCTTAATGGAGTTACCGGACATGATTGAACTGTCTTATCGGCCCTGATTCAAAATGGCGGCATTTCCTGAGAGGCATTCACTTTTTGACGCAATTTTGAAATTATTTTGTTATGCAGGTTCGTCTTAATGGAGTTATCGGCCCTGATTCAAAATGGCGGCGTTTTCTGAGGCATTCAGTTTTTGACCCCATTTTGAAAATATTTTGTTATGCAGGTTTGTCGTAATGGAGTTACCGACCCTGATTCAAAATGGCGGCGTTCTCTGAGATGCATACATTTTTTGACGCCATTTTGAAAATATTTTATGCAGGTTTGTGTTAATGGAGTTACCGGACTTGATTGAACTGTCTTATCGGCCCTGATTCAAAATGGCGGCGTTTTCTGAGGTATTCAGTTTTTGACGCCATTTTGTAAACATTTTGTTATGCAGGTTTATCTTAATAGAGTTATCGGCCCTGATTCAAAATGGCGGGGTTTTCAGAGAGGCATTCAGTTTTTGACGCCATCTTGAAAAGATTGTTATGCAGGTTTGTCTTAATGGGGTTACCGGATTTTATTGAATTGACTTATCGGCCCTGATTCGATATGGCAGCGTTTTCTGAGAGACATTCAGTTTTTGATGCCATTTTGAAAATATTTTTTGATGCAGGTTTCTTTTAATGGAGTTATCGGCCCTGATTCAAAATGGCGGCATTTTCTAAGAGGCATTCAGTTTTTGACGCCATTTTGAAAATATTTTTTCATGCAGGTTTGTCTTAATGGAGTTACCGGACTTGATTGAACTGTCTTATCTGCCCTGATTCAAAATGGCGGCATTTTCTAAGAGGCATACAGTTTCTTACGCAATTTTGAAAACATTTTGTTATGCAGCTTTGTCTTAATAGTTATCGGCCCTGATTCAAAATGGCGGCGTTTTCTGAGAGGCATTCAGTTTTTGATGCCATTTTGAAAATATTTTGTTTTGCAGGTTTGTCTTCATGGAGTTACCGGACTTGATTGAACTTACTTATCCGCCCTGATTCAAAATGGCGGCATTTTCATAGAGGCATACAGTTTTTGACGCCATTTTGAAAATATTTTGTTATGCAGGTTTGTGTTAATGGAGTTACCGGACTTGATTGAACTGTCTTATCGGCCCTGATTCAAAATGGCGGCATTTACTGAGAGACATCGTTTTTAACCCCATTTTGAAAATATTTTGTTATGCGGGTTTGTCTTAATGGAGTTGTCGGCCCTGATTCAAAATGTCGGCGTTATCTGAGAGGTATTCAGTTTTTGACACTATTTTGAAAATATTTTTTCGTGCAGGTTTGTCTTAATGGGGTTACCGGACTTGATTGAACTGACTTATCGTCCCTGATTCAATATGGCAGCGTTTTCTGACACATTCAGTTTTTGATGTCATTTTGAAAATATTTTTTCATGCAGGTTTGTCTTAATGGAGTTGCTGGACTTCATTGAACTGTCTTATCGGCTCTGATTCAAAATGACGGCATTTTCTGAGAGGCATTCAGTTTTTCGCGCCATTTTGAAAATATTTTGTTATGCGGGTTTGTCTTAATGGAGTTATCGGCCCTGATTCAAAATGGCGGCATTTTCTGAGAGGCATTCAGTTTTTGACCCCATTTTGAAAATATTATTTCATGCAGGTTTGTCTTAATGGAGTTACCGGACGTGATTGAATTGTCTTATCGGTGCTGTTTCAAAATGGCGCCATTTTCTGAGAGGCATTCAGTTTTTTACCCCATTTTGAAAATATTTTTTCATGCAGGTTTGTCTTAATGGAGTTACCGGACTTGATTGAACTGACTCATCATCCCTGATTCAAAATGGCGGCGTTTTCTGAGAGGCATTCAGTTTTTGACGCCATTTTGAAAATATTTTATGCAGGTTTGTCTTAATGGGGTTATCGGCCCTGATTCAAAATGACGGCATTTTCTGAGAGGCATTCAGTTTTTCGCGCCATTTTGAAAATATTTTGTTATGCGGGTTTGTCTTAATGGAGTTATCGGCCCTGATTCAAAATGGCGGCATTTTCTGAGAGGCATTCAGTTTTTGACCCCATTTTGAAAATATTATTTCATGCAGGTTTGTCTTAATGGAGTTACCGGACGTGATTGAATTGTCTTATCGGTGCTGTTTCAAAATGGCGCCATTTTCTGAGAGGCATTCAGTTTTTGACGCCATTTTGAAAATATTTTGTTATGCAGGTTTGTCTTAATGGAGTTACCGAACTTGATTGAACTGTCTTTATCGACCCTTATTCAAAATGGCGGCATTTTCTGAGAGGCATTCAGTTTTAGACGCCATTTTGAAAATATTTTTTCATGCAGGTTTGTCTTAATGGAGTTACCGGACTTGATTGAACTGACTTATCGGCTCTGATTCAAAATGGCGGCGTTTTCAGAGGCATTCAGTTTTGGTCGCCATTTTGAAAATATTTTTTTTCAAGCATGTTTGTCTTAACGGTGTTACTGGGCTTGTTTGAAACTGACTTACCATTTCCGATTCAAAATGTCGGCGTTTTTTTTTTTTAGAGGCATTCAGTTTTTGACGCGATTTTAAAAATATTTTTTACGCAAGTGTCTTGACGGAAATTCCGACTTGATTCAAACTGAATCATTGTCCCTGATTAAAAATTGCGGCGTTTTGCGAGGGGTTCAATTTTTTCAGCACTATTTTGAAAATATTTTTTACGCAGGTTTGTCTTAACGGAGTTATCAAACTTGATTGAATCTGATTGTTCGTCCCCGATTCAAAATGTCGGCGTTTTTAGAGGCATTCAGTTTTTGACGCCATTTTGAGTATTGTTTCACGCAGGTTTGTCTTAACGGAGTCGCCGGACTTTATTGAAACTGACTTATCGTCCCTGATTAAAAATGTCGGCGTTTTATGAGAGGCATTCAGCTTTGGACGCCATTTTGAAAATATTCTTTCACGCGGTTTGTCTTAACAGAGTTACCGGACTTGATTAAAACTGACTTATCGGCCCTGATTCAAAATGTGGGCGTCTTATGAAGCATTCCGTTTTTGACGCCATTTTGAAAATATTTTTCAAGCAGGTTTGTCTTTACGGAGTTAACCCACTTGATTAAAACTAATCGAGTTATCGTCGCTGATTCAGTATTTTGAGAGGCGTTCAGTTTTTGACGCCAGTTTGAAAATATTTTTCATGCATATTTGTCTTAACGGAGTTGCCGGACTTTATTGAAACAGACTTATCGGCCCTGATTCAAAATGGCGGCGTTTTGTGAACGGAGTCATATTTAGGACGCCATTTTAGATTTTTTTTGGAGTCTCCTCCAGGATACTTTGATTGTATTGAGCTGTCGGATTTTTACCGACTGGTTTAATTGGTCGTATATCCGACTCTATTTTGAAAATTTTTTCGCAAGCAGATTCAAATCTTAAGGGAGATGCCCGACAACATAAAAACGTAGTTACGTCCTGTTGAATGAAAAGGCGTTCAATTTTAGAGGGCACTTCGATAAATTTGTCTCTCCCCGATTTCTCTTAACGGACTACATTAAAACTGAGTTGTCGCGCATGATTCAAAATGGCCGCGGTTTGTGAGGCATTCAAATTTTGACGCAATGTTTAGTTTTGTTTTTCTGTTCTGTTCTGTTCTGTTTTTTTTTTTTTTTTTTTTTTTTTTTTTTTTTTTTTAATCGCCCCAACGCCTCGACGTTCCTTCGTTTTGATCGATTGCGAGTTATGGGTCTTGTTTGATTCCAAATGGCGGTGTTTAAGATGGCTTGAATATCAGATGACATTTTGAAAATGTCATTTTCCCAAGCAGATTGGAGTCTTATTTGAGTTACCTGACAAGATAGAAACGAAGTTGTCTGTCCAAGTGAATTGAAATTTCACCGTGGTGAAATTCGGGTGCCATTTTCAAAAAATCTTTTCGAACCTGCACACAATATCAACTGAGTTATCCATCTTAATTAAAACGAATTTATCGGGCTTGAATTATTAAACAGCTGTGATTTTTGAGAAGCAAAATTTCGTTTGCTATTTTGAAAAATGTTTTCGCAGCAGATTTTCCGTGGTAACGGAGTTAATCGTCTGTCTTAAAACTTAACAGCCTTCATTATTTCAAAATGACGGGATTTAAGACTCAATGAATTTTGGACGCCATTTTGAAAATGGTCTTTCCAAACGCAAGTAAAATTGTATTGGCGCAGTTACCTAGCTTAATGAAAAAAGTTGTCGCTCTTGATTAAAATAGCGACGGTTTTAAGATCTGATTTTTTATGCCATTTTGAAATTGCCCTTTTTACGGGCAGGTGGAATATCAGCCGCGTTACCACACTTTATTGAAGATGCCAGCTTTCCAAATCTCATTGATAATTAGACGCCATTCTGATACTATAATTTTCGCTGGCAAATTTATTAGTCTTAACTAAGTTACCGACTTAATTAGAATTGTTTTCGACCCTCATTAATTCAACATTGCGACGGAGTTTGAAACGGGCTGAATTTCGGACATTTTGAAAATGAAATTCTCATTTTGAAACGTCATTTCCACATGAGTATTTAATTTCAAATTGTGTTATGCGACGTGATCTACTCAACATGGCGACCTTTCAACTCGGTATAAACGGGAGTCATCGTGCATTGTTAAAATCAGACGACATTTTAAAAGTCATCTTAATGGTCCGATATATTTGTGTCAACTTATTCAGTTAACCGTGTTCGTACATTTATAAAATGGTGGCAGGAGCGCGGTGGCTCAGTAGGTAGAGGTGCAGGCTGCAAGCCGAGAGGTCCTCGGTTCGATTCCCACCTGCGGCAACCGCGTTGTGTCCTTGGGCAAGACACTTCATCTCCATTGCCCGTGTGAGGGCACGATGACGCCGTGTACTAAGGCGTACTGCACGTCGATGGTACGCATGTCTTCAACCAATCTAACCCTGCCTGTGCTGCATTGCGGAGTTACGATGTTGGGGAGCTGGCAGCTGCTCGTTGTTGCTCGGTGGTTCTCTCCGGGTACTCCGGCTTCCTCCACCCGTAAAACTGTCACGGTCATGATTAGCCATTGTGCATAAATGTGACCTTAAACATCAATAAATAAATAAAATGGTGGCATTCCATACGGAAAACTCAATGTGTCGGTGCGGCTGCATCAGGGTTCGGACGCTATTTTGAAATTGTAATTTCCGAGTCAGTGTTTCACGTTGATTTACAAATGAGCATGTCGTAACAGATGGAATTTTCAATCTTGGCATCATGCATGCTTTTCATTTCTAGTTGTCTTTTAGTATTTTACATTTAACCCTTTACCCAACGTAACGGCAAAAACCGGCCAGCGCTATTTTCAAAAACCGCAAATTAATTTTCATTATTTTTTGTCTCAAAAACATAGGTTATGACCCCTCATTGGAACGAGCTCGTCGAGCTCGTTCCAATGAGGGGTCATAACCTATGTTTTTGAGACAAAAAAATTAAAAAAAATTAGTTATTCAAGAATTTTTTTGCAGGTGTCGTCTGCTTTTCATGTTAGGTAAAGGGTTAACGAAATTAGTTGAGAAAGGTCACGTTATGCGGTTTTGTTGAAATTTAGAAAAAAGAAAACAATACTTCGTGAGTGATGAGACCAATATTTTTCGGTATTTTTAACCCCTAAAACCCGAGAAGCTGATTTTCCTTTAAAGATGCATCATATTTGCAGGTGCGGTGGCGTTGCAGTAACCGGTTCTCGTCGGATCACCGAAATTAAGCAGAGTTGAATCCGATTAGTTCTTGGAAGGGTGACCATCTGAGCTATCGATTCGGACTCCCGCGTAGTGTTCTTGGGCAAGGCACTTAACTCCGGTTGTCCACATGGGGGCACGATGACGCCGTGTACTAAGGCATATTGCACGTCGATGGTGCGTCTTCAACCAATCTAACCCTTCCTGTGCTGCATTGCTGAGTTACGATGATGGAGCTGGCAGCTGTTTGTCGTTGCTCGGTGGTTCTCTCTGGGTACTCAGGCTTCTCCCCCCCCCCCCCCCCTGTAAAACTGTCACGACACGGTATGACCTTGGCTGTTAACCCTTTAACTAACGAATCGCCCGCATCCGCCCGCGTAATATGCAAATTCAGCAGTTGAAAAAATATTATATTTCAAAAATTTTCAACAAAAACATCATGTGACCCCTCGTTGGAACGAGCTCGTCGAGCTCGTTCCAACGAGGGGTCACATGCTATGGTTTTGTTGAATTTGTTTGAAAAATTTTAAAAAATATTTAAAATAATAAATTTTGATAACGTCTGCGTTGGGTAAAGGGTTAATATGTCGTAAATACTTAATAAACAAATAAATAAATAAATAAATGGATGCATCATATTTAGCGGGTTAACTGCGAAGTGAATGTGTGCGTTAGACTAATCAATATTTTCACAGTGCAGCCCCAAGGATGCACGTAGAAGATATTAATTCTTCTACCCCTCAATAATGAATATGGACCCTTCTAATATTGCTGCTACAGAACTCACGTGAGTGGTACCACCAGTTGGAAAGAGGTTAAATTTAACTTAAATCATTCCAATGAGATCTGTATAAAGGAAGGTTTCCGGGGGATATTAAAATCTAAACCTACAGTCTAAAATTGCCATGTTTCTTATCTTCATCCGTGGTGTCATTACAATTTTGGGGTTTTAATTTGGGCCTTGTCATGTTGATTCTGATTTAAGTCGGCTTTATGAAGTGCTACACCTTTTTCAGTTCATGCATTTCAGTTTAGGGTGTGAGATAGTGTGGGTGGCCTTGTTGGGTTCTAAGGTGAATATGAAATTTCGGATGTTGGTGGGTCATCTTTTCATGAAGCACATTTTTTAAAATAGTTACAGCCCCAGACGGTTTCATTTATTGACTTGGCACAAAAGTCAGTTCTGTTGTTTGGAAGTAGCCGGGGTTTTCTTTCATTGATTTAATTTGAGGTAGCGAATTTCGGATGCTACATATAATTTGCAAAATGTTATTTCCGGACAGGTTCAACAAGAGGCGTTCTCTGCCTTAATTTTCCACACAAATCTGTTCGGTGCTGGGGGAGCAATTTGATTCGGACGCCTATTTGAAAATGAAATTGTTCCCAGGAAGGCCTTACGGTTGCAAATGAACCCTCTTGCCGTTTCCCCATACCACCATCTTAATCCTAACATTCGAACAAAACTTTTGAGTTATTAAAACGATACATTTACAAATATAATCCCTCATACTTTCAGTTTACATCTGAAAGAATCCATTCCTCGCTTGCCTGATAATGAGGTTTTTTTTGTCCAACATGAATCTTATCCGGACAAAAGGCATAATTTATGAAATCTTGAGTGCAGATCGATTCAGATGCCTCTTCAAAAATATAACTTCAGACATTGAGGGGCAATGGTAGGAAACAATAATTAAGTTGTGAGCGGTTACGCAACTTACCAGTGTTGGTTTAAACAGTTGTCCTATCTGCTTCAAAATGGCGGCGGTTTGTGAGAAGCGTTCATTTTTGAAGGGCATTTTAAAATATATTTATGCAGTTTTAAGTCTTGACGGGGTCATGCGACTGATCCGGTTTGATTAGTACGTCCCTGGATCAAAATGGCGTTTGTGATAGGCGTTCACTTTTTCACGCCATTTAAAAAAAAATTGACGCAGGTTGAAGTCTCAACATAGTTTCCCAAGTTGATTGAAACTGAATTATCGTCCCTGATTCAAAATGCCGGCGGTTTGAGAGAAGATCCATTTTAAACGCCATTTTGAAAATATTTCTTCACGCAGATTTGCCTTAACAGTTTTCCGACTTGATTAAAACTGAGTTACTGCCCCTGCTTCAAAAAGGCGGCGTTTTTTGAGAGGCGTTCAGTTTTTGAAAATATTTTTTTCACAGGTTTGTCTTAACGCTTAACGGAGTTTACCGACTTGATTAAAACTGAGTTATCGTCCCTGATTCAAAATGGCGGCGTTTTTTGAGAGGCGTTAAATTTTTGACGCCATTTTCAAAATATTTGTTCACGCAGGTTTGTCTTAACGGAGTTTCCTTACTTGATTGAAAATAATCGAGTTATCGACCCTTATTCACAATGGCGGCGTTTTGAGTCGTTCAGTTCTTGATGCCATTTTGAAAATATTTTCAAACACATGTTTGTTTTAACGGAGTTTTGCGACTTATCTTACTTGACAGAAAGGGTTATCGCCCTGATTCAAAATGGCGGCGTTTTGAGAGAGGTGTTGAAATTTTTACGCCATTTAACTTTTTTTTTTCTTTGAATCGCCTCAGCGATTCTTAGACTTGACTGATGAGTTATCGGAATTGTTTGATTCCATTGGTGGTGGTTAAATGGGTTGAATATCCGACAGTATATTGAAAATGTCGTTTTCGCAAGCCTTTTCAGTCTTAAGGGAGTTAACCCACAACATAAAAACGTAGATATGTCCTGATGAATTAAAAGGTTTTCAATTTTAGACACCATTTTGAAAATATATGTTCACGCAGATTTTACTTGATTAAAACTGAGTTGTCGTGGCTGATTCAAAATGGCAGTGGATTGTGAGGCGTTCAAATTGTGAGGCCGTTTTGAAATTTTTCTTTGAATCTCCTCAACGATACATCGACTCAATTGATGAGTTATCGGCCTTGTTTGATTCCAAATGACGGTGGTAAAGATGGGTTGAATATCAGACACCATTTTGTAAATATTTTGTCATGCAGGTTTTAATCTTAACGGAGTTTCCCGACTTGATTAAATTGAGTTATCATCACTGATTCACAATGGCGGCGCTTGGTTAGAGGCGTCCCTTTTTTGACGCCATTTTGAAAAGTTTTTGATGCAGGTTTAAGTCTTAAGGGAGTTTCGCTACCGATCGGAGTCGATTATTTATTTATTGGTGTTGGGGTTGCGTTGGCTCAGTATGTGCAAGGTCCTCGGTTCGAATCCCACCTGCGGCATCCGCGTTGTGTCCTTGGGCAAGATACTTCACCCCCCCCCCCCCCCCCCCCTATTGCCGACTTGGGGCACGGTGGCGTTGTGTACTAAGGCGTACTGCACGTCGATGGTGCACGTGTCTTCAACCAATGCTAACTCCGCTTGTGTGGAGTTAGTATGTTGTGGAGCTGACAGTTGCTCGCCGTTGCGCGGTGGTTCTCTCCAGGTACTCCGGCTTCCTCCACCCGTAAAACTGTCGTGGTCATGATTAGCCATTGTGCATAAATGTGACCTTAAACATCAATAAATAAATTTATTGGTGTTTAAGGTCACATACTTATGCACAATGGGTAATCGTGATCGGTACAGTTCCACCGGTGGAGGAAGCCGGAGTACCTGGGAGAACCACCGAGCATCGACGAGCAACTGTCAGCTCAACATTCTAACTCTGTTCAAGCTCCGCTCAAGCAGGATTACAGCGGTTGAAGACATGTGCACCATTAACATGCAGTATTCCTTGGTACACGGAGCCATCGTGCCTCCAAGTAGGCAACCGGGATAAAGTGTCTTGCCCAACGACAGAACGCGGGTCGTACCGAACGGGTACCGAACTCGGGACCTCCAGCACAGAAGTCCAACAGTCTTCCACTGAGCCACTGAATAAATGACGCCATTTTTAAAATATTTTTTCATACAGGTTTAAGTTAACGGACTTTTGCGACTTATCTGAGTTGATTGAAACTGGGGGATCGCACCTGGTAAAATGGCGGTGGTTTTTGATAAGCCTTCAACAATGGACGCCATTTTGAAATGTGTTTTGTTTTCACACAGATGTTGGTCTTGACGCAGTTACCCAACTGAATTAAAACTGGGTAATCGTCCATGATTAAAAATGTCGGGCGGCGGTTTTCTAAAGGCGTTCAATATTGGACGCCATTTTGTTCATGCAGATTCATCTCCTAACGGCATTACCCGACTTGATTAAAACTGAATAATCGTCCGATTCAAAATGGCAGGATTTTTAGGTGCATTTAATTTTGGACGCCATTTTGAAAATGGTTTTCTTGACGCAGATTTAATTCTCAACGGAATTACCCGTCTTGATCTGAGTGATCGTCCCTGATTCTAAATGGCGTCTGATTGTGAGAGACGTCAAGTTTGGACGCCATTTTGAAAGTAGTTTTTTCGATTTAATTCTTAACGGAGTTGCCCGACTTGATTAAAACTAAATCGTCCCCGATTCAAATGGCTGTGGTTTGAGAGACGTTTAATTTTGGACGTCATATTGAAAATGTATTTATTTCCCGCATCTAATTGCTAATGGATTTGCCCAACTGGATTAAAACTGAGTAATCGTCCCTTGTACAAAATGGCGGCGGGTTTTTTTTTTTTGGAGGGGGGGGGGGGGGGGGGGGCTTTCAATTTAGGACGCCATTTTGAATTTTTTTTTTCTTTTTACGCTAATTCGTGTCTCAACGGAATTACCCGCCTTGATTAAAATGACAGCGGTTTGTGAGAAGCGTTCAGTTTTTGACGCTATTTTAAAAGTTCACGCATTTTCATGTTTTGAGGTAATAATCCAACTTGATTAAAACTTTTGGCGGCCGTTTTTATTGTTTTTTTTTTTTATAGGCGTTCAGTTTTGACGCCATTTTGAAAATATTTTTTTATGCAGATTTGAGTCTTAAAGCAGTTTCTCAACTGGATTAAACTCCGTTATCGTCCCTAAATAAATTCTGATTCAAAATGGCGGTTTGAATGACGTTCAGTTTTGTACGTAATTTTGAATTTTTTTCCACGCTGATTCAATTCGTAACGGAGTTACCTGACTTGATTAAAACTGAGTAATCCTCCATGATTAAAAATGAGTTTGTGTGAGACGTTCAGTTTTTGACGCCTTTTGAAAGTTTTTTTTTCACTCCGATTCATGTCATGAGGGAATTACGCGCCTTAATTAAATGTGAATTATCGTGCCCGATTCAAAATCGCCGTTTGTAAGAGGAATTCAGTCTTGGACACCATTTTGAGAGTAAATTTTTCACGCTGATGGAAGAAATCTTAATGGAATTACCCAACTTGATTAAAACAGTAATCGTCCCAGATTCAGAATGACAGCGGTTTGAGAGGAATTTATTTGGACGCCATTTTCAAAATGTAATTTTTTCACGCGGTTTTAAGTTTTAATGGAGTCTCCCGACTGACTAAAATTGAGTAATCGTCCCTGATTCAAAATGACGGCTGTTTGTCAGAGGCGTTCAATTTTGGACGGGATTCTGAAAAAAAAAATCCCGCAGATTTAAGTCGTAACGGAGTTACCAAACTTGATTAAAACTGAGTAATCTTCAGATTCAAAACGTCGATTTGTGAAGCGTTCAATTAATTAGTTATGCCATTTTGAAAATGTTTTCTTTTTTACGCATGTTCGTCTTAAAGGAGTTACCCGACTTCCTTAAACTGAGTATTCGTTCCTGATTGAAAATGGCAGCTGTTTATGGGGCGTTCAATTTACGCCAACTTACCCGGGTTGATTAAAACTGAGCAATCGTCCCGGATTCAAAATTGCAGAGGTTTTTGAAGCTTCAGTTTTGGACGCCATTTTGAAAATGTGATTTTTGTGAGTGCTTAAGTTATTAAAATGCTTGGACCGCTCCTCTCCGCCCCATAGTATAGAGTCCTGGTTACGCGCCTGCCCTCTGTGCAGTCTTAAAGTTCACGGAGGTTTAGTTTATAATGCTCCTGTTCTGAATTTCAGATTTGATACAAAGACCGTGTGAACATGGCATTTGGAAATGGGCAAACTGCAAGACGGGGCATGGTTCCGTCAAGAGAAAAAAGATGTTTCGTAGATGAAGTCATAAAGTGATTCATGCTGTGGCCTGAAGACTGCCTTACTAAAGACATTTCAAATCATTTAATATTACAGAACATCTTATAAGGTAAAGTTCGAACTCCCAAACTGTCAACTGAACCCTCAAAGCTCTGAGAATATTATACATTTTGTCCTCACTTCGACAAGACACCCAGAGGCTTTGTAGTTATTTTTTAGACAAATGAAGGAATTTCTCTAATCTTCCTGCATGGAGGGGTGGACGAGATGTTTTGCTCGAGGACTTCATAACTGCTTTATTAGTAGTTTGCTGGAAATCCGTATTTAGGCTGTATTCTCAAATAGATACAACTTGAAGGCTTTACACTCAATCGTTGTACTTCATATTTTTACTGGAATTTAACGACACTTTCAGCAGCCAGGGTCACCTCGTGTCGAACAGGTCTACGGGAGGAGGTCGGAGTATCCAGATAACCACCGAGCAGCTGCGGACAACTGCCACACTCCCCAACGTTCCAACTCCACACTAGCAGGATTAGCACTGGTTGAAGACAAGTGCATCATCGACGTGTAGTACGCCTTAGTACAGTGTCAATGTGCCCCCTCTCCCCTCCACATGGACAGTCAGGATTAAACACCTTGCCCAAAGATAGTACTTAAAATTATCTTTGAGGTGAAATTTAGTCTGTAAGGATTTGACTTGTTACAATTTATGGGAGAGTGCCTAAAGGCATAAATTGTAACAAGGCAAATACATGTGAAAAAATTGACGACGAAACATAATTTTGCAGGCTACCAGTTAATTGAAAGTGAGATCCTGTGTGAATTACCTGCAAATAGTTTCAGACCTCGATAGTCGATACACAGAAAAGTGTTTACAACCAACAAAATGGGGGAACTCGGATTGCTTTGACCACTTAATGCCTACTTGGTAGCCGAAATATTAATAATCTTGTTTGGACCAATTTCTCCGTGGAAATCCCTGGAAGTGGAGCAGTGCTTGTTTTCTGTAGAAACAAGTTCTATTTTACTGGCAAGTACGACCCGCAACCAACACCGGGGGGGGGGGGGGGGGCTTAAGTTGACGGCATGTTGGTATCAACGATTGGTTAAACTTGATTTCATACACATGTTGCGGTCATAATATGGCTAAAGATGCTGGTATATTAGTGAATCCCCCACAAATACAAAACGGATTCGCCCAAGCTAAGCTAGAAGTGGCTGTGGGTCTCGAGTGATCGACAATGAATGGGTTAACAAGCAGGATGTCTCCTTTTGTCCCTCATGCATTTAAATTCCTTAATTGTTTTATCTCCACGGGAACGCCGGTAAGTGAAGCACTGCCTGTTCATTGTTATAATCAAGTTCTGTTTTACTGATAAAACACGACGATGCACTAGCCAATTCCTGAGGCGGAAATCCTCTAAAATGGGCAACATGGGTTAACCGTTTACCTAACATGAAAAGCATATTTGCAAAAAAAAAATTCTTTAACTATTAATTTGGTCTCAAAAACATAGGTTATGACCCCTCATTGGAACGAGCTCGACGAGCTCGTTCCAATGAGGGGTCATAACCTATGTTTTTGAGACAAAAAAATGAAAAAAATAGATTTTGGGGAATAGCGCTGGTCGTTTTTGGTCGTTACGTTGGGCAAAGGGTTAAACGATTTGCTCGACTTGATATCCACGTTGCCGGTGGCTCCATGGTTACGGAAATGGACTTAAAAACGAAAGGTCCACTGTTAGATCCCCTCCAGGGGTAACTGCGTTGTCATCGGGCAAGGTACTTGACCCCCCAGTGCCCACGTGGGTGGACGGTGGCGCTGTGTTCTAAGGCGCACTGCACGTCGATGGTGCACCTGTCTTCAACCAATGCAAACCCTGCTTGTGTGTGTGGAGTTAGTACCTTGGGGAGTCTGGCAGTTGCTCGCCGTTGATCGGTGGTTCTCGGGTTTCGTCCACCCGTAAAACTGTTAGACTTGTGGTGACCTTGGCCGTCGAAAGTGTCGTAAACACAATAAATAAATCCACGTTGCAGTCACGATTGGCCATTGGGCAGAAAAATATGACCTTTTAATAAATTTTAAGTGCCGAGGGATTTCATGTTCAACTAACCGATGCAATTTTTTCTCAGTCATTCTGTTTCAAATAAGATTCCCGTAAACAACCTGATGGACCCAGAACTGTTAAAGGCAAGTCGACGAAAAATATATTGTCAAGACGGAATTCTACGGGTCAGTCCATACTGCGAACGCCAAAGTGGACTGACCCGTATAATTCTGTCTGGCAATATATTTTTACTACAGTAAACAAGCACTGCTTCACTTCTCGGCATTCACACGGGGAACTTGACATATGGCAAGATTTGTTATACATTAACCCTTACCTAACCTGAAAAACACACGTCGCTTGCAGACAAAATTCATGAATAACTAATTTTTTCTATTTTGTCTGAAAAACATAGGTTTTGGCCCCTCTTTGGAACGAGCTCGACGAGCTCGTTCCAAAGAGGGGTCATAACCTATGTTTTTGAGAAAAAAAATTGGCGATTTTTGAATAGCACTGGTCGGTTTTGGGCCGTTACGTTGGCTAAAGGGTTAACGGTGATTTACTTCAACTTTACTCTAAAACCAATAGGCAGTTGACAAGTACAAATCAGTTTTTTGGGGAGCGCGGTAGCTCAGTCGGTAGAGATGCAGGCTGCAAGCAGAGGGGTCCTCGGTTCGAATTCCACCTGCGGCAACCACGTAGTCACTGAGCAAGGCACTTCATCCCATTTGCCCACGTGGAGTTGTGCACTAAGGCGTACTGCATGTCAATAGTGCACCTGTCTTCTACCAATTCTAACCCTGCTTGTGTGAAGATAGTATGATGGGGAGGCGGACAGTTGCTCGCCGTTGCTCTGTAGTTATCTCGGAGTACTCGGGCTTCCTCCACCCGTAAAACTGGCTGTCGAAACTCGTTAAACCCCAATAAATTGTTCTGAGGGTATGACTAATAATTAGGCGTCTGGTAGCAGTTATATTCAATTAACATGGTTATCCGATTAAGAGATCCAAGTAAGTGATCCGTATCCTGCTGTATTTTGCTTTATTTACGTCCCACTTAGTTTACGAACTAAGCATAACATATCATTAATTAGCATAAAACATCCTACACAGGACAGTATGCGATAATCTACAAGTAACATGAACAAAAGTAGTACTCAAAACATGACAATTTCATCCACCAATTTTCCATGATCAAAGTACTATATTTTTTAATTTGATACGCAAAAGATCGTGGAGACGTGAACTAGAATTTCCAATACACATCACTAAACATATAGTCGTCTGTCGAAAAAAAATCCCGGATCACGCTACAGATTTTATGGCATAAACTGGGGGTTCTATTTTCAAGTATTAATTTGAATTTCTCAAATGTACTCAAATCACTAAAACCGTCGATCACACGGTTGATCAGAACAAATAGTTCTGATCGAAGCTCTGAATAATGTGAACATTCCATAAGAAAATGGTGTTCGTTTTCTATTTTCCCCAGAGTTAGCTTCACATTGAGTACATATCCTGTTGATAACAGGCCTCGGCGGTTGATGATGTCGCCCTTTCTCAATAGGTAACTTATGATTGCTGATACGAAGCTTAGTGAAAATGTCCCAGTCTTCCGCAGAGATCGTTTCCACTAAGTACGTTTCCATTGAATAGTCATTTTTAACTGGGTTCTATGAACTGTTCTCCCTGTGACCCTGTGGACATCCCGTGAAATGTAGGGTTGTTCGCATGTTAGTGCAGCGAATTTCTGCCAACTCGGTTAGTTTCACTTTCGCTATTATCCGAAAAATGAAGTCACGAACAATAAAATACGTGGGCATTATTTAAAGATGACCGAGCATTCTTAAACAAATTGCCGGGTATTCCAACCATTTAGCCAGAGAATCTGCTGCATCCGCCTGCGTAATTTTCAAATTGAGCATTTTCCAAAATTTCAATAAAACCATATATAACTCCTCATTGGAACGAGCTCGTTGAGCTCGTTCCAATGGGATGTGACATGATACGGTTTTAATTTTAGACGATAACAAAAATAATACTGATATCCTGTATGTTGTGTGAAGGTTTAAGTAGCTATTTCATTGGATTTTTGCGACAGTATCGAGCTCATTTTTTTCAAGTTCAATTTTTTCTGTAATTGCAGATGCGCAGATCGGAGAATTGAGCTGTTTACGACATTCAGGGCAGAGGTTGCAACGAGACGTTTACCAAAAGAAGACTTCACAACTTCTATCACTCGGCGCCTCAATCAACATATCCATCTGTATGAAAATTACAGCAAGTGACATCCAACCAAGGTTCGGCGACACTTGGGTGCAGATAGCACATTGGACTCTTCGGTTCTCGTGTTTGTGCCAGTTTGGAGGGAGTATTGGACAATGCCGGTCTCCAATTTAACCAGAAAAAATGTTCTATCCTCACTTTGCTTTTTGTATTTTTGTTATTAAAATGTTATGGCGTTGTCTCGCTTAAATTTAACCCCCTCCCTATCCCGTTTGTTGCAGGTTACTCAAACGCAGGATTGTTTTGCTGAACTCATCTTCCCACGTCCGCTTAGCAGAAATTCATCACTGATAAATATATTTCAAGAATCCCGAGCAACCCGTCAGTCTTCCATCTTTTTGTACAGGATTGGTTGTGGCTGGGGCCAATACTACAAAACTTTTCCAGTTGTATTTCCCACGAATTGTATTTTCTACAAGTGAATAATAGATGAACGAAATGAATCATTAGCTTTTGAGAAGATATGGCAATTTGCCAACTGGCAAATTGCCTCATTTTTGAAAATGCTAATGGTCATTTTAATTATTTCAACAAATAGAAAATAGTTCTGAAAATACAACTGGAAAAGTTTATAGTATTGACCCCTAGTCAGGGTTTTAACTCTTTACCTAACACGAAAAGCAGACGACACTTGCAAAATAAATTTTTGAATAACTAATTTGTTTCATTTTTTGTCTCAAAAACATAGGTTATGACCCCTCATTGGAACGAGCTCGACGGGCTCGTTCCAATGAGGGGTCATAACCTATGTTCCTGAGACAAAAAATGGACAAAATAATGAAAATTAATTGGCGATTTTTGAGAATAGCGCTGGCCGGTTTTTGCCGTTACGTTGGGTAAAGGGTTAAGACGCACCAGAATAGAACCTTTAATGATCTATCGAAAACATTTGTCCAGATGCCCCCCACATTGTTGGGTTGCCCCAAAATAAAAAAAAAATTGGAAATTGATCCCATTGGGATGTAATATTGAGGTGCGTGAATGGACCATGATGTGACAACGAAAAAAAACCCAGAAACCAAAACTGAAGAAATTTCCGATAAAATCGTTGCTTAGTATTTACCGATCCCCTGGCCCCCATGTGTATGAAAGGATGGCGAGGTTAAGCAACGTGATTACAGGGGCATGGACAAAGAGTGCCGCATCCCTTTCTGTGGAAGTATGCACAACAAATCGGCTATACAAAACACCGCTGCCCCAGTAAGGGATGCTTTGCATCGCTATATTTGTGTAACCCTAAAGCCGCGACTCCCGTGCAAATGGACTCCCAAAAGGCAATACATAATTGATTTTGACTGCTGGTCTTGTCGTAAATAGAACTTCGTGTAAGAAGACCTTAAAAGAATGTTACATGTATAAAATCTCGAAAGATAACGCCCTTTTTTCTTGGTAGAATGACATCATATTTGGAATGCAAGTGTATCTTATTGATGTCTACCGCCATGTTTAATACAGGTGTTATTTGGGGTATTTTTTCTGTTAACGCCCTTGATCCAACGAGGGGTCATAAGCTATGTATTCCCGGAAAAAATTGACAATAGATTTTGAATGGCAATTGTGAATAGCACTGAATTGTTAAAAGCGTGACGGTGCATTAAGGGCCAAACCTTTCTACAGGGTACAATAGCACACCGAATTGCAAATGACTTGTTGAACCAGAAACAGATTTCATTCAGGAGGCATATATATGCTTTTCTTGCTCTGCCAGAACAGTGGGAATGCACGTCATTTGGACTAATGGCGGTCATTTGAGCGACGTTGAATACGCGTTTTTTTCCATTATAACCCCTTTGTAATGTTTCATACATAATACATATCTCATCTAACCAGGCGCATAGCCAGGACTCATCGAGCCAAGTCAGTTTTCTGTTTTTGGATGGCGGGCCAAACATATTTGGAAGTTGTGGATGTTCGCCCCCCCCCCCCTGTCTTAACTAGTTAACTAGGGCCAACCTTACTCTTAACTGGGGCCTTCCTGGTCGTTACCCCCCCCCCCCCCCTCCCCCAACTTTCCTGAAGGGAAATGGGAGAAGAGGGTAAGTACTGGAGGCTTCTAGTTAAGACTTGGTCTTCCCCAAAAAAAGGAATCCAATATTGTGTCCATGAAATTATTGTCCACCCGTAGAAAGTGACCAGATACGGCGGCCGTACTGGATACTGGGGAGGGGGGGGGGGGGACTAAATTCTTGTCACCGAATGTTAATAGAGAATAGAACTTCTTGACGCGATCAAAACTTGGTCATCTCCAAATTAAGGAAGTTTTACCCACCGTGGAACAGACACGTGATTGAATCGTGTTTTGCACTCCTGCATTGCCCACATCTGCCTTGCTATCTCGGTGCGTCCTTGGTTTGTTTGCTTTCAGTGGTTTGCCATCTGCAAGAAGTGCTTTCGTTTTAAAGGGAAAGGGAATGGATTCGCAATATCCCATCTACAAATTCCTAATTTTTTCCGTGGGAGGCCCACCCACGGAGATGTTGAAAAATATAACCCATCCCAGGCAACGTAATAACAATCTTGGTACTTTCCCCAACTCGACTTAGATCATCTTAACTCGCGCCTTAAAAAGTGCTTAGAACCCCCCCCCCCCCCCCCACCCCCCACACACACACACACACACACCTAAACCATCAATGCCGCCCCCCTCCATTCACTCCCATCCCAATAGATTCCAGTCAGCACGCCTCTTCTGGGTATGTCCTTCATTAGATCAGAAGCTAAAAATCCTTGCTGAATCCACTTTCTTCAAAGAAATTTGCATTCTGTGCCATTACTGCACAGGTGCCACACCCTATAACCTAAAATAAAACCGCATCTTTTTCCTCCAAACATAGCTTATGACCCCTTATTGGAACCAGCTCGTTGACCACGTTGCAATGAGGGAATCATAAGCCACATCGCAGTGGTATAATCGTAGCTATAACTGGAATGTCACTTTAACCCTTTACCCAACGAATCGGCCACATCCGCCCGCGTAATATGCAAATTCAGCAGCTGAAAAAATATTTTTCAAAATATTTCAACAAAAACATCATGTGACCCCTTTGGAACGAGCTCGTCGAGCTCGTTTCAGTGAGGGTCACAGGATATGGTTTGGTTCAAATGTTTTGAAAAATTTTAAAAAAAATATTTAAAATAATAAATTTGGATATCGTCTGCGTTGGGTAAAGGGTTAAATATCCATTCACCTGTTTTAGTATTTGAAAGTCTCACGGAAGCAAATGATTACGCGAAAATGATTTTGCTTGCTCCGTCCGGATGAATTTAAATAATGCCCGGTAAAATGACGGGATAAAACTGGTCTGTCCAGAACCAGTCTCCATTGCTCATCATAGCGGCCCTTCGTTTTCGAGAAGCATTTTTCCTTTAATCCATCCAGTTGACCACTCTCATCTGGTAGTGATCCGCGATCGGCATTGGGTCCCTTGAATGCAACAAGGAACCATTTACAGCATTATAGTGCCTTTGTCAGTAACGCCATTCAGGGAAGAATGGGAAGATAAACTGATGCAACGCTAATTATCGAAATATCATCACTCGAGTGCAACAAAGCGCCATCTGCACTCTAAGGCATTTCAGATGGCATCTTGTTGCACTCGTGGACGATATGTGATAATAGGTGCAGTAATATATACAGTAGGGGGCGCGGTGGCTCAGTTGGTAGAGGTGCAGGCTGCAAGCAGAGACGTCCTCGGTTCGAATCCAACCTGCGGCAACCGCGTTGTGTCCTTGGGCAAGACACTTCACCCCCCATTGCCCACGTGGGGGCACGGTGACGTTGTGAACTGAGGCGTACTGCACGTCGATGGTGCACCTGCCTTCAACCAATGCTAACCCTGCTTGTGTGGAGTTGGTATGTTGGGGAGCTGGCAGTTGCTCGGTGGTTCTCTCCGGGTACTCCGGCTTCCTCCTGTCGCGGTCATGGTTAGCCATTGTTCAGAAATGTGATCTTAAAAACACCAATAAATAAATATATACAGTAACATTCCAACCCGACAAAGTTTTGAAGAACTATTTTTCTCATTTTTTGTCTAAAAAAAAATAGGTTATGACCCCTCATTGGGACAAGCCCCTTGACACATGCAAAATTCTTGAAGAACGATTTTTTTTTTCTCTTTTTGTCTCAAAAACATAGGTTATGACCCCCTCATTGGAATGAGCTCGTTCCAAAAAGGAGTCATAACCTCTCTGTTTGAGACAAGGACAGGAAATCTCTTGCCATTAAAATAAGAAATATTTGAGCCGATTTAACCCTTTACCTAACATGAAAAGCAGACGACACTTGCAAAAAAAAATTCTTGAATAACTAATTTTTTTCATTTTTTATCTCAAAAACATAGGTTATGACCCATCATTGGAACGAGCTCGACGAGCTCGTTCCAATAAGGGGTCATAACCTATGTTTTTCAGACAAAAAATGAAAAAAATAATGAAAAAAATAATGAAAATTAACTGGCGATTTTTGTGAATAGCGCTTGCCGGTTTATGCCGTTACGTTGGGTAGAGGTTCAAGTTCATAGAATACTTGAAATATCCTACAAGTCCTACTTTGTGAGGTTCGAACTTTACCCCTTGATCTTCCCGTGCGACTCCCGGAAAGTGGAGCACCGCGTCTTTACTGTGGTTCACAAATTGCACTTGAATGGTAAAATAGGACCCGGCCACCAATACCTGAAAGTAGTTAGAACAGGTATAAACGATTAACTCAACTTGACTTCATACCAATTTTATCGGATACCAAATGTAACATAACCGCAGACCCTAGACACAAATCGCAACACCTTTTCTTCATTTTCTCATAGTTGCTTATGACCTCTCAATGGAATGAGCTTCTCTGGCTCGTTCCAAGGAGTCGTCGTAAGCTTTATTTTGAGGCGCAAATTATTCAAGAAATGTTTATAGAGTGGTGGGAGGGTGGCGGGAGGATGTTCTATTCGTCTCGGATAAAGGATAAATTGGAACTAGTATGTTACTCAGAATTTGGCGTTGTTGTCTCAAATCGATGTTTAGGACGATTTGTTAGACCAGAAAAGTGAGGGGGGGGGGGGGGGTATATTTTTTATATCAAAGGCTCATTGGAACATGGGGTTTTGACCACCATTTTACCAAGCCCATTGATAGTTTAAGTCGTACTAACCGAAAACATGTGAAAATAACAATTCAAAGACATTTGCCGGTACATTTTACTCAAGGACACATGGCTGGTACATTTTGCTCGTGTGTAAAATTCTATCCACTTATGATTGATAAATGGTACTCATTTGTGCTTGAGCGCAAGAGTCTGTTGGGATGACCGAAAGCGGAAGCGCGGTAGCTACTTTTAATAAAGTTTGTGCGCACAAGGCCTTCTGTTCTGATGACTGGCAACATCACAATAAGCAAAATGGTCATAAGTGCATAAATTTCACACTAGTAAAATATACCAGTACATCAGTAGACGCCCTCTACCACCACCCCACCCCCTAAGAAAAAATTAAAAATTTTACATGCAAAATAGATGGACCCAGCAGGTTCGTAGCGCAAACTCTTTTCGCCAGGTGTGCCCAAGTGGAAGACTTCCACTTACCTCTTTACCCAACGAATCGCCCGCATCAGCCCGCGTAATACGCAAATTCAGCAGTTGAGAAAATATTATTTTTCAAAACATTTCAACAAAACCATATCATGTGACCCCCTCGTTGGAACGAGCCCATCGAGCGCGTTCTAACGAGGAGTCGCATGATATGGTTTTGTTGAAATTTTTTGAAAAATTTTTAAAAGAATATTTAAAATAAATTTTGATATCGTCTGCGTTGGGTAAAGGGTTAACGAGAACTCCAACTGGAAACGATTAGTTTCCAACAGTTTACATTTCCCAACTGAGGGTGTTGGTAAGGTATGATGGGCTGCCATTAATCACCAAAGCTATACAATCAACGAGGATATTTCTGAAGCTTTATATATTCGGAGTGCAACAAGGTGCCATCTATGCTGGAGCATTGCAGACGGCACCTTGTTTCTCTCATGGTATAAGTCAATTCTATAGTGTAGCACGAGTTGATACGTTGTAATTTCCCGGTCTTCACTCACACCTACAGTTGATTACCCTTAGCGATAACTTTGCCCTCTGTCCTCTGATGCTTCCGGTGCCACCTTGTCCTTGGTGGGTGTTTATCATCTTTCCAAATGATGGGGGGGCTTCAAAATGCAAATTGTTCGACTTCCGGGTGTTTCTTCATAAGGGTAGATGGATGTTCGCGACATTATACCGCCCTCCGGAGAACAAAGGTAGCCATGTGTTGTGTTAATTCAATTCTTCCAACCACTTTAGTCCAATCCAGTTAATTTCTGTTGAGCAGAAGACATCCACGACGTTCGCGGGGTGAACATGAATCTGCGCACTTCCAAAGAGAATACAGATAACAAGACCTTCGGTCGCCAATAAGCGTGCAATGCCTGCAAGAAAGTTCATGGCGGCATATTGTCTACTGTGCTCACTGCTTGTTTGTGTACCCACCATGGAATTGAAGCACATGGGAACAAGACTCTTATCTTGTGATGTAAAGGTCCTCCTGCTTGGAGTGCAGAACCATCAGATGAATGGGTACAGAAGTCAATACGGCAAACCTTCCAAGCCATAGCCAGCTGCCATTACATTCGCGAAAATATCCAGCCCGCTTGTCTCAACTCAAAACGCGTAGACCTTTCCAAAATCCAGTAGATCTTGTAAATGTGTGACCCACCATCTCGTTTAGGTAGTGCCTTGACAGAACCCCGACCATCAATTAACCCTTTTCCCAACGAATCGTCCGCAACCGCCCGCGTAATATGCAAATTCAGCAGTTGAAAAAACATTTTTCCAAAAAAATTTTAACACAATATCATGTGACCCCCTCGCTGGAACGAGCTCGTTCCAGCGAGGGGTCACATATGGTTTTGAAATTTTTGGAAAAATTTGAAAAAATATTTAAAATAAATTTTGATATGGCGTTACATAACGTGACGCATATCCAGGTGTCCCACAAACATGACCGAAGGGGGTGGGGGTACAAGTCTGATTTCTCCAGACTGCAATGACTCAAGTCCCGATTGACTAATTTTACCACTTCATCAAGGCATGCCTTTGTCAAAGACATGTTTTGAAGTAGCCGCATTATTAGTCAGTCGGATTTTGAAAGAAATTGACTTCGAAATTTATTTGTAACAGATTCATATAGTAGTGACTCAACTTATTCAATTAACACTAACAGATCGGAACTCCAAATTGGCCGTGCGACCCCCCCCCCCCCCCCCCCCCAAGCACGAATCGGTACCACATGCCTTCATCTGTATGACAGTGTTATCACACGCCCGGCCATACAGATGGAGGCAATATAACCCCCCCCCCCCCGATTCGGGCTGTTGGGATGAGAGCTGCACGGCCACACATCCCTACAACCCCATAGTTACGCCCCTGTATAAATCATTGTCAGTTTCATTCTGTATTTCTCAAGTCCTCTCGGGGCAGCTAGAACTTACAGGTGTAACTTTAAGGCATTCACCCTCGATATTAATCCTTTAATCTCGGATAGTGTCTTCAAAGTCCAGTTATAACAATTGGTCCATATTTAGTACCTGTGGGTAGACAATTCAATATTTTCAACGTGTAACCTTTGGGCTACACGTCGGAAATATTCATTGGTCACCCCACCCCCCACATTCATTGAACAGTCTCCCGACTTATGGAATTATCATATCCTGTTACTGGACCGGTAAAGCGGCCTTTAGGGTTAACTGTTTTGTTTTACGATTTCCGAGTTTAGTTTCAACCTTTCAACCAGAGGCCGTTTTTTTTTTTCGCTCCAGAACGTGGTGCCTCGTAATTTCGTGAAGTAGGATGGTTAAGTGAATATGTGGGGCAGATGAATAATTATTTTCAACGTGCAGTCCAAAGACTGCACGCTGAAATTATTAATTCGTGTGTCCGTCTCCCCCCCCCCCCCCCCCCCCCCCCCCCCCATAATATGGGTTCTTCAAATTGCTGCAATTGAACTGACATGGAATATACCACCCAAGTTGACTCGTTACTCAAGGTAACTGCCAAAACATGCCAGCACTATTCACAAAAATCGCATTCAGTTTTCATTTTTTTCCATTTTGTCTCTAGACATAGCTTATGACCCCTCATTGGGACGAGCTCGTTCCAATGAGCGGTCATAAGCTATGTCTTGAGACAAAATGACGAAAAAAAATTAGTTATCAAAGAATTTTATTTGCAAGTGTCGTCTGCCTTTCGTGTTAAAGGGTTAAGATCAAGTACAGGGACCAATGGCTTGGGTACTACAGCTTTCTGCATCACATTGTTTATCCGTCGGGATCCATTACACTTAGTGCCTTTCCCAAGTATAGAAAGCAATTGCCGCTGATCGGGGGCAATACTAGAAAACTTATTTGTATTTTCCAGAAATAGGTTTTCTAGTTATTAAAATAATCAACTGAAATGGTTCATTTGGGTTTCAAAAGACTTAGTAATTTACAAGTAGGTGAATTACTACGTCTTATGAAATGCTAATGATTTCGGTGATTTATATTCACTTAAAGAAAACGCAATCGTGGAAAATGGTAAGTTTTGTAAGTATTCGCCTCGCAATGGAACATTTGAACCTTTCGGTTTGAAGTTCAATACAAACCACCGCGCTCCCTTAGATAGATGTGAAATACACTTCTATTAAATCTTTGGACGCGTTGTTATACGTCCTGTTCAAAGTAGGTGGCTTCTTATTGAATGTGTATGGTAGATCAATCAATATTTTGAACGTGCTGTCTCCAGGCTGAACGTTGAAAATTTGAATTGATCTCCCCCACGTAACAAAGTTGGACTGACAATTGAAGTCATTAAATATGGACTCCGATAGTCATTAATTTGAAGAAAGTCGGTGTTAGAAAGTTAATTCATGTATATTTTATTCTGTATGTATCTAATCACTTGTATCAATTTTGAAGATAGAAATAAATTTATTGTATTATATTTGAATTGTTATAACTGACTTAACAAAATTCCTGTACCACAAAGTAGAAAACAGTGGTCCTTTAACTGTTCAGTTTTTTTTCCCCGAAAGTTTTTATTTCCGTCTTCATTACTTGTGACCTCAGCAGCATGCGATTATTTGGCCTCAAGAGAAGCGGAAATGGGCTCAGTCCTGATCGGTAAAGATATATCGTGGAGATATATTGAAAACCATCGGGCGTTAACCCTCTGAACACAAATGTCAAAATATCTAAATTTCAGGCTGCAATTGTTTCCCAATCATGCAACTAGAAATTTAATCAATTCGGTCTTGTTTGACAGAGCTCAATGATCTGTCAAACAAGATTGAATTGGTTAAATTTCTAGTTGCATGATGGGGAAACAATTGCAGCCTGAATTGATATTTTGACACCAGAGTGCAGGGAGTTAAGTATGGAATTCCTATTCCTCCACCCCCCGCGATGGAGATAATATATCGCTTTCAAAGGATAATCGAAGTGGGGAAACAAACGAAGTGATGAAGATGCGAGGGCGAAATAAATACAAACATACAATATTTATAAAGATTTTTATTTTAAAAATAAAGTTTCATCATAAATTACAATGAGTTTTGAGTAGTTACAAAAAGTTTAAATGATCTTAAAATATACTATGTCATACAGTAAAAATTAAAAGTGGGTTAAATTGAAAAATTATTGAATTCGCGTTTAACCAACGCGGAGGATATCACTTTGTTTTCAAAAAAACCCTATCTTGTGGCAACTAATTGGAACGCTCGTTCCAAGGTCGTCGGGGAAGGGCAACAAAAAAGGGTTTTTGATAACTCTTAAATAATTTTTTTTTGAACTGCTTAATTAGCCAATTACCTTCAATGGATGCTGCAGTTTTATTAACCATTGACCTAACGAATCGCCCGCATTATAAAAAAAATGAAATTTTTCAAATTATTTCAACAAAATCAGATGAGACCCCTCATTGGAACGAGCTCATTCCAATAAAGGGTCTCATATGATTTTGTTGAAATGTTTTGAATTAAAAAAAAAAAAAATTTAAAATGAATTTTGATATCGTCTGCGTTGGGTAAAGGAGTTTAGGTCAATCAGTATCTTAACGTACATCAGGATCACAACAGGAGTACACTTAATCCAACACAGACAATATCAAAATTTTTAAATATTTAAAATTGTAAAAACAATTTCAACAAAACCATATGTGACCCCTCATTGGAACGAGCTCGTTCCAAAAGAGGGGCAACATATGGTTTTGCCGAAATTTTTTGAAAACTATTTTTCAGCTGAATTTGCATGTTACGGGCGGATGTGGCAGTTTCATTGGGAAAAGGGTTGAGTTTAGTTAACCCTTTACCCAACGCAGATGTCAAAATTTACTAAATAGAATTTTTTTTTTTTTTAATTTTTCAAAAAATTTCAACAAAACCATATGTGACCCCTCATTGGAACGATCTCAATGAGCTCGTTCCAATGAGGGGGGTCACATATGGTTTTGTTGAAATATTTTGAAAAGAATTTTTCAACTGCTCAGTTTGCATATTACGTGGGCGGATGGGAGATTCGTTAGGTAAAGTGTTAAAACCAAACCCAAATCAACTGGGTTGAGTGAATAGAAACCAGAGAGGGTTCCCATTCAATCAATTGATTTGGATTGATTTTCAACCAAACTAGTTTTAGAGTTAAGTCAAGTTCAGAAACTCATACCTATAGCGCCCCCCGCCCCCAATGTGCCAACTGCGACTTGGAACTCAGGGGACGCTATGTTGCTTCCATCCAGGCGTTGATTTGGGGTACAGTTTACAAGTTAAGCAGAACTTGTTTATCGTGGTCAACAAGTATTGCTTTACTTTACTGTGGTTCTCCAGAAGAACACCATTCAACCATTTAATTGGGGAATTAAAATGTTCTAGGCGCAGGAACAATTTTATCCAGTTTAATATTTAAGGGTTCCGGGTGGGGTGCGGGGTGGTAGAATTACGACGCAAAGCACTTCGCGACCCGTGTCAACGCAAGTGATAAAACTACAGCCGGCTTAATGGATGAGACGTGGAGCTCCGAGTCACTCGGGTTCCAGGTTTAGAACTAAGAGGCCGTGAATTAGAGTTTTCAGCTCAAGAATCATTACTGATGGAACACGATACTACAAAGCGGGACGATGGCGCAAATTTTCAGCCAATGGAAATCTTAACAGTGATGCTCATGAGAAAAAAAGACAATTTGAGTTGAGGGGCAACTTCAGGACGTTACGTTCTCTCGGTTTATTACTGGAAAACTCAAGAGCATTCCAATAAGCGATCTGTTCAATATATGACGGCGTCCGTGTGTTTCAAAGACCGTAAGAGGGATGGGGTGGGAGTTAAATGGTAGGGAATCAAATCTAATTTAACCCTTTACCCAACGCAGACTATATCAAAATATGTTTTAAATATTTTTTTTGAATTTTTCAACAAATTTCAACAAAACCATATCGTGTGACCCCTCGTTGGAACGAGCTCGCCGAGCTCGTTCCAACGAGGTGTCACATGAAATGGTTTTGTTG